>JAKSXO010000083.1:47500-300000 GCA_024509115.1 Crotalus helleri
ACCCGGGGTGTCAGCTCTCCACCGGACACGCTCGGCGTCTTTAACCACTGAGCCATCGTGCCCCCAAAAAGCAGCTGCCTTTCACTGATCATCTTAAATCCCAGAAGCGGCATAACGGAGGCAGCCCCTCGCCCAATAGCAGGAATCTCCCCCCCCCCTTGAACCCCAAAGCAGCCGAAGAAGGGCGCAATGCTCACTTAGGGACCGATTCCTCCTTGAAATAATCTTCAACCAGTTCGTCTTCGCTGAACAGGCTGTTGAACCGGGCCGAGCGCCGCCTCTCCGGGTTGGCCTTCTGCAAATGGGAAAACAAAAACAAAACACAAAAACAGAAGGTTTTCAACACCTGAGGTCCTGGCCCCGTGCGGGGAGGGGGGTCCGGCGCTGCCCGCGTTCTCGCAAAGGAAATCTTCCTAAAGTCCCGCAAAGGGGGACAAGTAGACTGGACAGCCCTTTGTCTGAAATGGTCTAGGGTTTCCTGCCTGAGCAGGGGGTTGGACTAGATGACCTTCAAGATCCCTTCCAACTCTGTTATTCTGCTATTCTGCCTTCCTTCCTTCCTTCCTTCCTTTCCCATCACTGGAGGTTTTTAAGAACAGACTGGACAGTGATTTGTCTGAAATGGTCTAGGGTTTCCTGCCTGAGCAGGGGGTTGGACTAGATGACCTTCAAGATCCCTTCCAACTCTGTTATTCTGGTATTCTGCTATTCTGCCTTCCTTCCTTCCTTCCTTTCCCATCACTGGAGGTTTTTAAGAACAGACTGGACAGTGATTTGTCTGAAATGGTCTAGGGCTTCCTGCCTGAGCAGGGGGTTGGACTAGATGACCTCCAAGGTCCCTTCTAGCTCTATTATTATTATTATTATTATTATTATTATTATTATTATTATTATTATTATTATTATTATTATTATGGATCATCGCACAGTCAGCCAGATGTTCAGACTGGATCTGGCATTTTGTCTACCTATCGAGTCCTTACCCAGGACCTGGGATAGGCAGATGTGGATGTTTGATTGTATTACAGATGTCGTCGCAGGATGGAAGCAGTTCCTAATAAGGCCGCCTTTTGCAATTGACTAATAGCGAATTTGTCAATGCCAATGGAGTTCAAGTGGTGCTCCAGTTGTTTTGGGATTGCACCCAAGGAGCCTATTATTACTGGTACTACCCTTGCTTGCTTTTGCCACAGTCTTTCTATTTCTATTTGTAGGTCTTTGTATTTTGTGATCTTCTCCAGTTCTTTCTCATCTATTCTGCTGCCTCCAGGCACTGCCATTATTATTATAATTATTAATTAATTATTAATAATTAGTTTTTATTATTATTATTATTATTACAGGCAGCCCTGGTTACAATGGCATTGAAAAATAACTTTGGATTGTCTTTCCACACTTACGACCGTCGCGGCATCCCCATGATCACGTGATCAAAATTCGGATGCTTGGCAACTGACTAGTACTTATGACAGTTGCAGGGGTCACGTGATCCGCTTTGGCAACCTTCTAACAAGCAAAATCAACGAGGGAGCCTTATCCCCAGCTGTATGTCCTGCAAGGAGGCTGCCTCAAAAAGCATGGCGGATTTGTGGACTGGGGTCTGGTCCCTGCACTCAAATTACACCTATTTTACAAACAATAGGAAAACGCTAGTTTGGATTCCTCCAGGCCTGGCGGCCGGAGGACGGAGTACCCAATTAGCTTGTCTCCTGGAGTTGTGGGTGCTCCATCCATGGAGATTTGTGAGAATAGATTGGGCAGCCATTTGCCTGGGATGCAATGAGGTCTCCTGCCTTGGGTGGTGGGGGGGGGGTTGGACTGGATGACCTCCAAGGTCCCTTCCACCCTAGGATTCTATGACATAGATAAAAATATGATAGACAGGATGGATGGATGGATGGTAGATAGATAGATGGATGATGGATGGTTGGATGAATAGATAGATGGATAGACAGATGGATAGATGAATAGATAGACAAACAGACAGACAGACAGATAGATAGATAGATGGATGATGGATGAATAGATAGATAGATGGATAGACAGATGGATAGATGAATAGATATAGACAGACAGACAGACAGATAGACAGATAGATAGATAGATAGATGATGGATGGATGAATAGATGGATAGATAGATAGATAAATAGATAGATAGATAGATAGATAGACAGACAGACAGACAGACAGACAGACAGACAGACAGACAGATAGATAGATAGATAGATAGATAGATAGATAGATAGAAGATAGATAGATAGATAGATAGATGGATGATGGATGGATGGATGAATAGATAGATGGATAGACAGATGGATAGATGAATAGATATAGACAGACAGACAGACACATAGATAGATAGATAGGTAGGTAGGTAGGTAGGTAGGTAGGTAGGTAGGTAGATAGATAGATAGATAGATAGATAGATAGATAGATAGATAGATAGATAGATAGATGATGGATGGATAGATGATAGATGGATATTGTTAGATGATTGATAGATAGATAGATAGATAGATAGATAGATAGATAGATAGATAGATAGATAGATAGATAGATGATAGATGGATGGATAGATGGATAGATAATGATGGATGGATAGATGATAGATAGATAGATAAATAGATAGATAGATAGATAGATAGATAGATGATAAATAAAAAGAGAAAGAGAGAGAAATAGATGAGAGAGAGAGAGAGAGAGAGAGAGAGAGAGAGAGAGAGAGAGAGAGAGAGAGAGAGGGAGATCTGAAGATCCACATTGCTTACGCTCTATCCTAACTTGATTTATTCTCCGTGCCAATTAATCAAAGCTACTCCCTTCAGGGAACCTTTGATGACCCTTCATTTGCATTTCAATCAGCTACGCAAGGTGACCCAAATCTTTACAATATTCTTTTGAACTTTTTTCTTTTGAAAAACAGAACCGCAGCGGCAAAGCTCCCCGTCTGCCCAGCCAGCGAGCAGCCGTGCCTGCCTCTGTGCCCGCACGTTCCTCTCCTTAAAAGCTGACCCATCCATTGGATTTCCGAACCGAATCTCCGGATGGCCTTTCTTCAAATCAACTGCAAGTTACAATTCCAAATGAATTACAAGTACCGCTCGTCTTACAACCCTTTGTTTAGGGACCATTTGAAGCTGCCTCATTGAGAAAAGGGACTTAGGACCGCTTTTCACGCTTACGACCGCTGCACCCTCCCCGGGGTCACGTGATCAACGTTTGGCCACTTGGCAACTGACTCACACTTACGACGGTCGCAGCGTTCCTGGAGGGGGGGTCACGTGATCCCCTTTTTGTGACCTTCTGGGAAGAGAAGTCAAGGGGGGGGGTGGATTTGCTTAACGACCGTGTGACTCGCTTAACAACCGCAGCGGTTCACTTAGCAACGGTGGCAGGGAAGATCGTAAAATGGCTCAAAACCTATTTAACAACTACCTTGCTTAGAATTGGAAGATTGGGGGTCAATTGTGGTCGTAAGTCGAGGAGTCTTTGTATCTTGTTTCCATTGGCCTGTAGAAGAACATGGGGGCCATGCAAAACAGGAGAAAGAAAGAGGAAATTTATCTCTCCTTCCTTCCTTCTCCTTCCTTCCTTCCTTCCTTCCTATCTTCCTTCCTTCCTATTTTCCTTCCTTCCTTCCTATCTTCCTTCCTTCCTATCTTCCTTCCTTCCTTCCTATCTTCCTTCCTTCCTTCCTTCCTATCTTCCTTCCTTCCTATCTTCCTTCCTATCTATCTTCCTATCTTCCTTCCTTCCTTCCTATCTTCCTATCTTCCTTCTTTTCTTCCTATCTTCCTTCCTATCTTCCTTCCTTCCTATCTTCCTTCCTTTCCTTCCCTTCCTTCCTTCCTTCCTTCCTATCTTCCTTCCTTTCCTTCCCTTCCTTCCTTCCTTTCTTCCTATCTTCTTTCCCTTCTTCCCCCCTCCAATCTATCTTCCTCCCTTCCTCCCTTCCTCCCGATGTTTGCAGGGTCAGGGCCTGGCTAATCCTGCTGCCCTGTGCAGAAATGCACAACAAAAAGCGAACGCAAACGGCCTCTTCCTGCTTCGATCTCAATGCAACAGGAAGTTGCAAAGCTACACACACACACACACACACACACACACACACACACACACACACACACACACCCCTCCCCTATTTATAGCAGAAGGAAGCAGGGCTGTGGGGTTTCTCAGAAGCCACTCAGGAATTTCCCCTCTGGCCACAGCAGCAGAAAGAGAGGAACCTGCCCTCTCCCCCTTGCCAGGATTCCTGGAGTCTAAATTCAGGCAGTTCTTACGACCGTTTATTTAGTCTCCTATAGAATCTACCACAGCATTGAAAAAAGTGAGTGAGGACCTCTCTATCTATCTATCTATCTATCTATCTATCTATCTATCTATCTATCTATCTATCTATCTATCTATCTATCCTATCTCCATACACCCATTCATCCATTTTCATCCATCTATCTTCATCCATCCATCTTCATCCATCTATATCTATCTATCTATCTATCTATCTATCTATCTATCTATCTATCTATCTATCCTATCTCCACCCATTTTCATCCATCTATCTTCATCCATCCATCTTCATCCATCTATCTATCTATCTATCTATCTATCTATCTATCTATCCATCTATCTATATCTATCCTATCTCCATCCACCCATCCATCCATCTCCATCCAACCATCCATCCATCCACCCATCCATCCATTTTCATTCATCTATCTTCATCCATCCATCTTCATCCATCTATATCTATCAATTTTTCTATCTATCTATCTATCTATCTATCTATCTATCTATCTATCTATCTATCTATCTATCTATCTATCTATCTATCCCAGTGGTTCTCAATCTGTGGGTTGGGACCCCATTTGGGGTCGAACGACCATTTCACGGGGGTCGCCAAACAACGCAGTCCGCCATTTTTTTCCCCCCTTTTCCTTAGCTGTGCTACTCCCTTTTATTGTATTGGCTTTTGGAAGCCAATAGAATAGACTCTCTTGAATAGAGTCTCATTCTATTGGCTTTCAAAAGCCAATAGGAATTGTCCAGGCTGTCTCTGCCCTGCTGAGCCCGCCAAAAGTCCCATTCTGCAAACGGGGCTGCACCAGTTGAGTAGTCCTCGACTTACGACCGGTTGAGTAGTCCTCGACTTAATTACAGACTTACAACTTACGGCATTAAAAAGTTTGAGAATCACTGATCTATCCTATCTCCATCCACCCATCCATCCATTTTCATCCATCTATCTTCATCCATCCATCTTCATCCATCCATCTTCATCCATCTATATCTATCTATCTATCCTATCTGCATCTACCCATCCATCTTCATCCATCCATCTTCATCCATCTATATCTATCTATCTATCTATCTATCTATCTATCTATCTATCTATCTATCTATCCTATCTCCATCCACCCATCCATCCATCCATCTTCATCCATCCATCTTCATCCATCTATATCAATCTATCTATCCTATCTCCATCTACCCATCCATCCATCCATCTTCATCCATCTATCTAGCTATCTATCCTATCTCCATCCATCCATCCATCCATCCATTTTCATCCATTTATCTTCATCCATTCATCTTCATCCATCCATTTTCATCCATCTACATCTATCTATCTATCTATCTATCTATCTATCTATCTATCTATCTATCTATCTATCTATCCTCTCTCCATCCATCCATCCATCTTCATCCATCTATCTTCATCCATCTATCCATCCACCCATCCATCCATCCACCCATCCACGCACCCACCCATCCATCCACCCACCCATCCATCTATCCATCCATGGTGGTGCAGTGGTTAGAACGCAGAATTGCAGGTTAATTCTGCCAACTGCCAGGAGTTCGATCCTGACCAGGCTCAAGGTCGACTCAGCCTTCCACCATCCTTCTGAGGTGGGTAAACTGAGGACCCAGATGGTTGGTGGTGATACGCTGACATTTGTAAACCACTTAGAGGGGGCTGTAAAACACTGTGAAGCGCTATATAAATCGAAGGGCTATCTTGCAGCGTTTGTTCAAGGTACCGAGTGTCTTCATGTTTTGGGATAGAAATGAGTGCCTGTTTTATCCTAAACCATAATCATCCTAAACCAGCCTCATCATAAACCAGTGTTATCCTAGACCGGGGTCATTCTAAACCAGTGTCATCTTAGACCAGTGTTATCCTAGACCAGTGTCATCCTAGACCAACGACATCGTAAACCAGTGTTATCCTAAACCAGTGTTATCCTAAACCAGGGTCATCCTAGACCAGGGTCATCCTGGACCAGTGTTATCCTTACAAGTGACTGCTTGTAAGCCAGTCACCCCAGCTTTGGACCCCTGGCTGGTCATGGTGGGTCTGCAGAAGGTGAGGGCTTGGGGAGGAGGTCCTGGTCAAGGTGGGGGGGGTCTCTGGACAGCCAATGCTGGAAGCCTTCCCCATGGACCCCGAGGGGGGCAATCCACAGAACCTTCTTCTTCATCTGTACGTCAGGAACAGGGGGAGTGAAATAGACCTCCATCTTCTTCTCCAAGCAACAGACCCACATTTCGCCAGAGACTTACAGACACACCTTGTCAGTCATCTCTTCCATAAAAGTTTCCCTCTCCTCCTCAAACAGGGGGTCCTCATAATCGGAGTCCTCTGCAAGGCAAAAAAGCAAGATCTACGTGAACGTTGGCAATGGAGTCCCATCAACGTAGACCTTCTCCAGATAACCAACCCACCCCAGCTCCATTTCCAAAGTTCCTACCAAGAGGAGACCTTGGGTGATGGTGCTTATGCCCCATGTCTCCTCCACGTAGGAGCTGATGGTTCCACTCCCAGAATCCCCCAGCCGGCCATGAGTGATAGAGGTGGAAGAGAGCAGAAGGATTGTCTAAGTTCAGTGTCCCTCAATGTTGGCTACTTTTAACAGCCCTGGACTTCAACTCCCAGAATTCCCCAGCCAGCCATGAATGATAGAGTTGGAAGAGGGCAGAAGGATCGTCTAAGTCAGGGGTAGGCAACCTTGGCTCTTTTATGACTCGTGGACTTCAACTCCCAGAATTCCTGAGCCAGCATGGGGGAACTATGGCCCCTTCATGACTTGAGGACTTCAACTCCCAGAATTCCTGGGCCAGCATGGGGGAACTATGGCCCCTTCATGACTTGAGGACTTCAACTCCCAGAATTCCTCAGCCAGCATGGGGGAACTATGGCCCCTTCATGACTCATCTCAGGTCTCACCTAGGCCTTAAACACCTTTGGTGTTCCACGAGACGCAGACTTACCAAACTCTGGGTGCAAAAGGAGGGGGGGCTTTGGGGGAATCTCGGGGCCACTGTGGTGCACCGTTAACTTGACACGTGGAAAGAGGGCGGGGGGTACGGTGGGCAGGTCCTCAGATTCTGGAGGCTTCTCTCTCGCAGGAGAACTGGAAGGAAAAAACAGAGGTGTCATCCAGGAGGAGGAGGGGGGGAGGGGGGGAGGGGGGGGAGGAAGAGGAGGAGGAGGAGGAGGAGGAGGAGGAGGATAACAACAGTGGGGTCCTTGGTGCTCTCTGAGCTGGGTGGTTTCCTTGCAGACATTTCATGACCCAACTAGGGAACATCATCAGTACTAGAAGGGAGGAGGAGAAGGAAGAGGAAGGACTGTGGGGTCCTTGGTGCTTTCTAAGCTGGGTGGTTTTCTTGCAGACGTTTCATGACCCAACTAGATAACATCATCAGTGCCAAAAGGGAGGAGGAAGGAGGATGAGGAGAAAAAGTCACCAATGGCGATCAAATAACCCCCCCAGGATGATACATCATAAATACAGGTAGTCCTCAATTTACAATCATTTGAAATTATGACGGAGCCACTCCCCAAAAGGTCCTTACTTACAATCAGTTCCAAAGTTGCAACCGCCGCCCAGCCTCCCACATCCACCACAAAGCCCCATTGTGGTCGTTAAGTCGAGGACTACCTGGACGTACCCCTTGCCCATCCCCTGAATTTCGGTCATGTGACCGGGGGGGACGCTGCAATCATCGTAAATGTCATCGTAAATTCTGTTAGCTTTAAGCAGTCACTAAATGAATAGTTATAAGTCGAGGATTCTCTGCATTCTTTTTTCCTCAACTCTCAGTTTATGCCCCACCAGAAAATCAGGAAAATTGCCTGTTGTTTGTTTTCTCCCCCCCCCCCAACCATTTCTTCACTTTCACTTCCTCCAATTTTAGGCAATTTGCTCGTTTTCCAGATTTGCCTCCATTCAGGAAGTCCCATCTGGGTCAACGGAAAGCAAAGGGTTTCCCCCCCCATTTACTACAAAATTGCCCGAACTGACCCCAATTTCACCCCCATTTCTCTCCGCAACCCACCTGCCAATTTTGATTGACAGATGGCAAAAGTAAGGGCAGATTCCAATCCTTGCGCAAATGAATGCTTAAAGGAAGTTTCGCTATTGCTAAAAACATGCGACCGGGGCCCGCTTAAAATGTAAGGAATGAGAAAGCAAGTGAGTGAATTTCTTTTAATCTAGAGCAGAGGTAGGCAACTTTGGCTCTTTTATGACTCGTGGACTTCAACTCCCAGAATTCCTGAGCCAGCATGGGGGAACTATGGCCCCTTCATGATTCAACTTCAATCCCAGAATTCCTGAGCCAGCATGGGGGAACTATGGCCCCTTCATGACTCGTGGACTTCAACTCCCAGAATTCCTGAGCCAGCATGGCTCAGCTTGGAAACCTCTCCCTTTCCCCTCAGCATGGCTGGCTCAGGAACTCTGGGAGTTGAAGTCCATGAGTCATAAAAGAGCCAAGGTGGCCTACCCCTGTTGTAGACGAAATGTTAATACAGTTAGTCCTTGATTTAGAACCACAGCTCCATATTTCCCCTGTTAAGCAACACAGTTGTTAAGTGAGTTTTGTCCTATTTTACAAGCTTTCTCGACACAGTTGTTAAGTGAATCACTGCAGCGGTTAAATTAGTCACATGGCTGTTAACCAGGAGAAATTTCCCGACAGCGAGAAAAATGAACCAGTGGAACTCCTTGCCTCTAGAAGTTGTGGTTGCTCCATCACTGGAGGTTTTTAAGAAGAGACTGGACAAGCGTTTGTTACTCTAGTCTAGAATGATGTAGGCAGGGTCGCCTGCTGGAGCAGGGGGTTGGACTAGAAGACCTCCAAGGTCCCTTCCAACTCTATTCTTCTGTAAGGGTCTCCTGCTGGAGCAGGGAGCTGGACTAGAGCAGGGCTTTTCAACCAGTGGTACGGGTACCACCTGTGGTACATTGGCACCTGGCAGGTGGTACGCGAGCATCCTAGAAAAGTGGTAGCAGGAGAGGGGAATGAGCTGAACCGGGGGCAGCACCGCACAAGCCTGAGCGAGAGACAGCTGGAGCTGCAGGGTTGTCAGGGCTCAGCGGAAGCGCCAGGATCAGTGCCAGGATCCAGCTGGAGCTCGGCGCTGATCCTGGCGTTTCTGCTGAGCCCAGAAGAAGCCCCGATCAGCTGGAATGTTGCAGCCTCTCCAGGGTCTTGTGATTTACATTCAGATGCTTGGCAACTGATTCATATTTATGATGGTCACCGTGTCCCAGGGTCATGGGAAATGACCAAAACCTGCTGCAACCACCCAGGAGACGGACGGGGGGATAAAAACCAAACACCCCCCCCATCCCACCCCTGCTGCCAATCCTCAACAGAAATGCTCACAACAATGAAAACCTCGGACAGAAGGAAGAGCGCAGCCGGGCGGGCAGGCAGGTGTCTTACTCGGCTGTGGCTTGGGGGGTACTTTTTTCAGTGCCATTGTAACTTCGAACAGTCACTAAGCGAACTGTTGTAAATCGAGGACTAGCTGTACTTTATCACTTTTTTCCTTTTTTTTTTTTTGTTTTGGTCATCATGTTTTTGACACCTTGCTAGGCGACTGGTGGTACTCGGATGTTGCCATATCCTAAAAGTGGTACAATGGGTGACAAGGTTGAAAAGCCCTGGACTAGAAGACCTCCAAGATCCCTTCCCACTCTGTTATGTTGTAAAGGTCTCCTGCTGGAGCAGGGGGCTGGACTAGAAGACCTCCAAGGCCCCTTCCCACTCTGTTATCGTAATAGAGCCGGCTGGGGAAATCGCAAATGACAATCCCATAGTGGTGTAACGATCGTAAATACATGCTGTCCGCTAAATGCCTGAATTTTGATACTATTCCTACAGCAATGGCCTGTAAATGCATGGACATCCCTTGGTCACTTTTTTCGCTGCCGCTGTAAATTTGAACCGTCGCTAAAAGAATACTCGTAAGTCGAGGATTTCCTGCGTAGGAACTGGGATTGAAAAACCTTCAGAATGTTTTGCCTGAATCAGAGAACCTGAGACAAGCGAGGAAGAAGTGCAATCTATTTCCCAGTCGCCTTTCGTTTATTTACTTAAAACCTTTATCTCTAGCCACTTATTGTATTTGGGCGGCTCCCAATCCAGAGTTTATACAGCATATAAAACCACAGTAAAACTATCAAACTAAACCTATTAAAATGTTAAAAGCGACAAAGGCCTGGCCCCCAGTCAACTTTCTAAGCTGCACTTAAAGTGAAGGTGCGGTGAGATGGGGAAGGGCGCTAATAAATTTTACAAATAAAATGTATTAATTTTCTTTTTTTTAATAAATTAAACAAAAATAAATAGTATTATCCGATCTTCTCCCAACACTTTGGCCAGGGAGGGGGGAGGACCCAGGTCTTCAAGGTTTGACTGAAAGCTAAAAGGGGAGAGATCTGCAGAAGAATAGAACAGAACAGAACAGAACAGAATGGAACGGAACAGAACAGAACGGAACAGAACAGAATATAGAATAGAATAGAATAGAATAGAATAGAAAATAGAATAGAAAATAGAATAGAAAATAGAACAGAAAATAGAATAGAATAGAATAGAATTGTTGTTGTTGTTGTTAATTGCAAAGTCGTGTCCGACCCCTCGCGACCCCATGGACAACGTTCCTCCAGGTCTTCCTGTCCTCTACCATCTTCTGGAGTCCATTTAAGTTCACACCTACTGCTTCAGTGACTCCATCCAGCCATCTCATTCTCTGTCGTCCCCTTCTTCTATTGCCCTCAATCTTTCCCAGAATAGAATAGAGAATAGAAAATAGAAAATAGAAAATAGAAAATAGAAAATAGAAAATAGAAAATAGAAAATAGAAAATAGAAAATAGAATAGAATAGAATAGAATAGAATAGAATAGAACAGAATGACAGAGTTGGAAGGAACCCTGGAGGTCATCTAGTCCAACCCCCTGCTCAGGCAGGAGACCCTATATACCAGTGGTGGCGAACCTATGGCACAGGTGCCAGAGGCAGCACTCAGAGCCCTCTCTGTGGGCACGCGCACCGTCACCCCAGTCCTAGGCCTTTAGCTGGGTTTTATAAAATCTTTTGGCTTTAGGCCTCCGCTGCCGCGTGGGGGAAAAAAAAAAGGTTCAATCAGTCAATTTCAATTTCTCGCGGGAAAAAAAAGATCTTGCAAAGTTGGAATTGAATGATTTAACTTTTTAGTCCCACGCAGTCTGCCATTACCACCGCAGCCACGCCCACCCAATGGGCCACACCCACCCGGCACCCGATGATCCATAAGTGGGTTTTGTGTTGCAGTTTGGGCACTCGGTCTCTAAAAGGTTCGCCATCACTGGAATAGAATAGAACAGAACAGAACAGAACAGAACAGAATATAGAATA
Source organism: Crotalus helleri (assembly GCA_024509115.1). Taxonomy (NCBI): domain Eukaryota; kingdom Metazoa; phylum Chordata; class Lepidosauria; order Squamata; family Viperidae; genus Crotalus; species Crotalus helleri. The sequence continues at coordinate 59,201 of JAKSXO010000083.1, forward strand.
GAATAGAATAGAATAGAATAGAATAGAATAGAATAGAATAGAATAGAATAGAATAGAATAGAATAGAATAGAATAGAATTACAAATAGAATGGAATGGAATAGAATAGAATATACGGAATGGAATGGAATAGAATAGAATAGAATAGAATAGAATAGAATAGAATAGAATAGAATAGAATAGAATAGAATAGAATAGAATAGAATAGAATAGAAAATTTGGAATGGAATGGAATGGAATGGAATGGAATAGAATAGAATAGAATAGAATAGAATAGAATAGAATAGAATAGAATAGAATAGAATAGAATAGAATAGAAAATTTGGAATGGAATAGAATAGAATAGAATAGAATAGAATAGAATAGAATAGAATAGAATGGAATGGAATGGAATGGAATGGAAGGGAAGGGAAGGGAAGGGAAGGGAAGGGAAGAGAAGAGAAGAGAAGAGAAGAGAAGAGAAGAGAAGAGAAGAGAAGAGAAGAGAAGAGAAGAGAAGATCTTTATTGTCAGTGTGTAACTCACAACAAATGAAGTGCTGTCTACAGTGCACACTACACACAAGTAAAAACCACAAATAAGAACACACGTTATACACTCACATCCTTCCCATTCCATTCCCCATAGAATGAGGCTCCATGGGGAAGGGGCTGCCACGGAAAAGACAGACTTCCCAGGTGGCAATATTTAGGCAAAGGGTTTCGGAGCGTGCCCACCCTGGAGGAAACGATACGGGCACTCCTCGACTTACAACAGTTCATTGCGTGATCACTCAAAGTTACAACGGCACTGAAAAAGAGGGACTTCGGACCCCTTTTCACACTGACGACTTCTAGAGCGTCGCCACGCTCGTGTGATCAAAATTCAGAGGCAGGTACTTAAGACGGTTGCTGCGTCCCAGGGATCCCACGTGATCCACTTTCGCGACCTTTCCACAAACAAAATCAATGCAGGAAGCGTGATTCACTTAACAACCATGTGACTAACTTGTTACTCAACAACTGTGACAAGGGAGATCGTCAAATGGGGCAAAACTCACTTACGTCTCACTTAACAACAGAAATTTGGGCTCCATTGTGGTCGTAAGCTGAGGATTAGGGTTAAAAAGAAGAGAAAAATTCTGGATATAAATGTACATTAGCCATGTATTTTAAGTAGTACACTATCTTCCTATTTCTTTTTCTTTCTGTTTTTTTAAGATATGAGAAATGTAAAAGTGTTGGGATGGCCTGCATGAAGAAAAAAGACTTAACTACTTAAGTGCAATTAATTTTGAGAAAATCTGAACTAGTAAGAATGTTTTGAACATTGCGAGGAAAACAAATTTAAATAAGAATTTTGTAAGCAAGATCTAGGACGAGGCAATCAAGACGACCAGTTAGAAAAGAAGCTTTATGTGGTTATTCTTTGCAGAAATCTTAGAAAAAATGTCTATGTTTAATTGTTTTTTTTTATAATATATTTTATTAATTTTTTTAACAAAGCATAAGTCACTCAGTAATTGGTAAACAGTGGGTTGTCTGGGTTACATTTGTAAAAACACTCCTTAACAATTGGTTTCTATAATCTATATTCCATATATTAATTTTAGTTGATTTCCTCTTTCCTCAAACATCCTTTTTTGCAAACATTGAGTTAATATAATTCTTATTGTTTTAATAAAGGACAATTAAGTATATCATTTTTCCAATATTCCTAAAAAAATAATCATATTAGTATAATATTTCTTTTCTTTTCAGTCATTTGGGTTGCCTTGTCATCAATCCTGTTACGATCCTTATTTTAGTTTATTTCTCCCACCAAATTCTAAATATTCTTACTAGTGAAGGTTTTCTCAACAATTAATTAATTGTTACTTATCCAAATAACAAGAACTGTACTGATTCAAGGTACGCAAAAGAAAATATTGTTGGAAGAAGAAAAAATCAAGCAAAGCTACTATGTGGACTATGGAATTATAGAAACTAATTGTTATTGATTGTTTTTTTAAATATAAACCCAGACTACACGCTGTTTGCCGAATATTAAGGTGATTATGTTTAAAAAAACCAATAAAACATATTCAAAACGAAGAAAAAGATTGCCTTTTGCTCTTTTTAATTGCTCATTCGTTGAATCCTGGATTTGCAACCGTAGCTTTTAGCAAAACAAAAGCTTTTTGTGATATTTCCGGGTTTTGGGGGTTCAAAGAGGCCGCATCCTCACAGTCGGGGGGGGGGGGCCTCCCACCCACTTTTTGTTTCACTCACTCCCCCCCCCCCCGCACTTGTTAGAAAGGTCGCAAAAGGTCACAGATCACACAACCCTGAGACATTTTAAAAAACAAAAAGTCCAGAGCTGCCTGAAAAAGGCAGATTTTAACCCGCCTCTTTGCCAGATGAATCGTTTTTTGTTTTTAACTCACAACCACTCGTTTAGTGACCGTCTGAAGTTACAACAACACACTCAAACTCCTCCCAAGTGCACACGTCGAAATGTAACACAGACAGTCCTCGGTTTACCACCGCAACGGAGTCCAATGATTGCCAAGTCAGAAATTTGCTAAGTGCAAGTTTTGCTCCGTTTTACGACCTTGCCACAGTGAACCACTAACCAGTTGTTAAGTTAGCGATACGGTCGTTAAGCGAGTCTGTCTTCCCCCCCCCCCCCCGGCTTGGCTTGTTGGAAGGTAGCAAAAGGGGATCACCGGGATATTGTAACCGTCATAAATGTGAGTCGGTTGCCAAGCGTCTGAATGTGAATCAGATGTGGCAACGGTCGTAAGTGTGAAAAATAAGTCATAAGTCACATTTTTCCACGCCTTGGTAACTCCGAACAGTCACTAAAAGAAATGTTTGTGAGTCAAGGACTGCCTAATTCGTTTAGTGACCGTTTGGCGTTACAACAGCACTGAAAAAAAGGGCTATGTTTCCCATCACTGCAGCATCCCCACATGATCAAAATGCAGACATTTGGCCACCGACTCACATTTACGACGGTCGCGGCGTCCTGGGGGGATGTCACGTGACCCCCCTTTGGCGACCTTCCGGCCAGCCAAGTCAACGGGGAAGCTGGATTCATTTAACGACACGGTTACTAACTTAACCACGGCAGCGATTCCTTTAACAACGGCAGCGAGGACGGTCGTAAAGCGGGGCAAAACGCCCTGAATTCTTGCCCAGCAATGGACATGTGCGGTCGTAAACCGAGGACAACCCGTAGCTGTGGCTTCTTTCTCCCCAAGGGTTTCTCCTCCACCAATCGAATGAAATTATTTTAAAGCATCCTGACGAAACGGCCCCCTCCAGTCCTGGCCTGACCCCCCCCCCCAAAGGACCGCTGACCACCTCTGGACAAATCCTTCTGGATGGAGATCCCCCCCCCAGGGACCCTCTTCCCGTCTGGAAGATACACGGAGGGGTGTTTTGTTTTGACACACCTGCAACTGTTGATCCTGCAGCACAAAAGCCGCCATTTTGGTTTCCAGGGGGGGAGAGGGGGGGCATTTCAGCAAAAGTTAGCGGAAGCCATTTGACAGAGCCTGGGAAAGTTTCTTTCTTTTTCCTTTCCTCCTCTTCCTTTCCTCCTTTCTTTCCTTTCCTTTCTCCTCCCTTCTTCCTTTCCTTTCCTTTCTCCTTGTTTTATCTTCCTCTTTTCTCCCTTCTCTTCCCTTCACCTCCTTTCCTTCTTCCTCCCTCCCTACCTTCATTCCTTCCTTCCTCCCTCCCTTTTTCCTTCCCTCCGTTATCTTTTCATTTACCTCCTTCCTCCCTCCCTCCCTCTTCTTTCTCTTCCTTTCTCCTCCCTCCTTCTTCCTTCCTCCCTCCTTCCCTTCCTTCCTCACTCCCTTTTTCCTTCCCTCCGTTATCTTTTAATTTACCTCCTCCTTCCCTCCCTCCCTCTCTCTTTTCCTTCCTTTCTCCTCCCTCCTTCTTCCTTCCTCCCGCCTTTCCTTTCTTCCTTCCTCCTTCTCTCCTTCTGCCTTCCCTTTCCTTCTCTCCCTTCACCTCCAGTCCTTGTTCCTCTCCTCTCCTTTCCCCATCCTCCTTTCCCTTCCGCTCCCTCTTCACCAACCCAGAAAATTCTCAAAAGCTTTCCAGTTCCGGCAGAGAAGACGAGAGCCACGAACGCAGAACTAGCGAAGTTAGAAAAAGCCCAGAAGCGCTCAGACGCCAGTGCCCACCGCCACCCCTCCCTCTATCCCTCCATCCCTCCCTCCATCCCTCCATCTGCTGCTTTCCCGTTCCCCCTTTCTTTCTCCAGCAGCTTCTTCTGCACATCCACCCCAGAGCCAGACTTTTTTACCTGGGCAACGGCGTTGGCAAGACCAGCAGCCACTTTGGCCTGGCACCCAAGGCTAGCAGGAGCCCCCCCACCTCCTTGGCGCTGGCGCTGGTGGGCGTCCTGCAGGCCAGGAGCACAAAGCCCCAGCATCTGGGGGGGGAACCACCTTCTCCAGGGTCACCAGGGCTGGGGGAGGAAGGAGCATGCGCAGAGCCCTGGTTTTCGCCCAGGGAGGGGGGGCATTTCCTGGCAACAGTGGCTTCCTGCCAAAAACTTGGCTGAACTTTGAAAAGGGGGAAGAGGAGAAGTGGGAAGGGTGGAGGGAAAGGACACTAGAGTGGCAGTTTCTCTTCCCCCCCCCTCCCCGCCCTAAAGGCTTGGCTTAATTTGGGGGGGGGCTGCTTTTGCAAAGCCCCCCCCCCCAAGGGAGGAAGCAGCCGGCAAGGCGCAGCAGGAAGAGGCATGGGAGAATCGCGGCCGTTCAGACCCGCGTCAATCGAGGGTTTTTGAAGGCGGAATCCGCGAGAACGATTAACCAGTGGAACTCCTTGCCTCCAGAACTTGTGAATTGCTCCAGCACTGGAGGTTTTTAAGAAGAGACTGGACAGCCCTTTGTCTGAAATGGTACAGGGTTCCCTGCCTGAGTGGGGGGGGGTTGGACTAGATGACCTCCAAGGTCCCTTCCAGCTCTATTCTATTCTAAGAGACTGGACAGCCGTTTGTCTGAAATGGGACAGGGTTTCCTGCCTGAGCGGGGGGTTGGACTAGATGACCTCCAAGGTCCCTTCCAGCTCTATTCTATTCTAAGAGACTGGACAGCCGTTTGTCTGAAATGGGACAGGGTTTCCTGCCTGAGCAGGGGGTTGGACTAGATGACCTCCAAGTCCCTTCCAACTTATTATTATTATTATTATTATTATTATTATTATGGATCATCGCACAGTCAGCCAGATGTTCAGACTGGATTTGGCATTTTGTCTACCTATCGAGTCCTTACCCAGGACCTGGGATAGGCAGATGTGGATGTTTGATGGCAGATGTGGATGTTTGATGGTATTACAGGTATCGTCGCAGGATGGAAGCAGTTCCTAATAAGGCCGCCTTTTGCAATTGACTAATAGCGAATTTGTCAATGCCAATGGTGTTCAAGTGGTGCTCCAGTTGTTTTGGGATTGCACCCAAGGAGCCTATGACTATTGGTACTACCCTTGCTTGCTTTTGCCACAGTCTTTCTATTTCTATTTGTAGGTCTTTGTATTTTGTTATTTTCTCCAGTTCTTTCTCTTCTATTCTGCTATCTCCAGGCACTGCCACGTCCACTATCCAGACTTTTTTGTCTTTCTTATCGACAATTGTTAAGTCTGGGGTGTTATGTTGCAGGTGCTTGTCTGTTTGAATTCTGAAGTCCCAGAGCAGTTTAATTTTATCATTTTCTATGACTTTCTCTATTTTATGATCCCACCAGTTTTTGCTTACAGGCAAATGATATTTTTTGCAGATCTTCCAATGCACCATTGTTGCTACTTTGTCATGCCGCTGCTTGTAATCAGTCTGTGCAATCTTCTTGCAACAGCTTACCAAGTGGTCCACTGTTTCTTCAGCTTCTTTGCATAGGCGGCACTTACTGTCTGTTGCTGTCTTCTCAATTTTGACTTTGTATGCATTTGTCCTTAAGGCTTGGTCTTGTGCAGCCAGAATTAGTCCCTCGGTCTCTTTCTTCAATTTTCCTGCTCTTAGCCATTGCCAGGTTTTATTATTATCTGCTTTCCCAGCTATTTTTTTCATGTATTGGCCATGTAGTGCTTTGTCTTCCCATGCCTCTATTCTGTTCTTCAGTTGGTCTTTCTTGTAGGCCACTTTGGTCTCTCCAGTATTTAGTAAACCTTCCTGATATACTAATTTCAGTGCATCTTCATCACTGTTCTTCAGATATTCTTCCAAAGCCATTTTTTCTTCTTCAACCATCTGATGTACTTGTAGCATTCCACGCCCACCTATTTGCCTTGGTAGATAAAGTCTATCAATGTCACTGCGTGGATGAAGGGCGTGATTCATTGTCATTATTTTTCTGGTCTGCCTATCCATTGCTTTTAGTTCTGCTTGAGTCCAGTCCACTATTCCAGCTGTGTACCTAATGACTGGGATTGCCCAGGTGTTGATTGCCTTTATGGTATTTCCTCCATTGAGTTTGGACTTTAAGATCTTCTTCACTCTCTTGATGTATTCACTTCTAATCTTTTTCTTGACTTCAGTGTGCTTGATGTTGTCAGCTTGAAGGATACCCAAGTATTTGTAGTACTCTTCCTCATCCAGACTCTTAATGTTATTTTTGTGGGGCATCTTGATTCCTTCAGTTTTCACTATTTTTCCTTGTTTGATAGTAAGTGTGGCACATTTGTCCAAGCCAAACTCCATTACAATATCTTGGCTATATATACGGACAGTTATTATTATTATTATTATTATTATTATTATTATTATTATTATTATTATTATTATTCAGCTCAGAATACAGCATTTTGAGAAGGGAGGAAAAAAACCCAACACAGGCAGTCCTCGACTTATGACCGTCCCTTTAGTGACCGTTCAAAGTTACAACGGCACTGGAAAAAAGCAACTTACGACCGTTTTTCACACTTACGTCCCCAGGCTCGCATGATCGAAATTCAGACACTTGGCAAACCGACTCGTATTTATGACGGTCGCTGCGTCCCGGGGTCGCGTGATCCCCTTTTTGAAATCTTCTGACAAGCCAAGTCGGTGGAGGGAAGCCAGATTCACTTAACGACCGTATTAGAACCGTGGCGAGGAAATTCGTAAAACGGGGCAAAACTCATTTAATAAATGTCTCTCACTTAGCGATGAAAATTGTAGGCTCAATTGTCGTCGTTAAGGCGAGGATTAGCTGCACAGGTCGGCCTGGAAGCACAGCCGTTCGTTTAGTGACTGTTAGAAATTACAAGAGCACAGAAAAAGTGATTGAGGACCGGTCCTCAGACTTACGACCGTCGCAGCCGCCCCACGGTTACAGGATCAAAATTCGGGGGCTTGGCAGCTGTCGCGTATTTATGACAGTTGCAACGACCCCAAGTCACATGATTGTCATTCGCAAACTTCATTTACGTATTCGCTGGCTGGATTCACTTAACAACCAAGTGATTCGCTTAACAATCAGAGCAAACAAGATCATAAAAATCAGGTATAGGCGGTCCTCGACTTACAGCCATCTGTTTAGCAGCTGTTCAAAGCTACAATGGCATTGAAAAAAAGTGACTTATAACCGGTCCTCAAACTTACGACCGTCACAACATCCTCACGGTCACGGGATCAAAATTCAAGCCCTTGCCAGCCAATATGTATTTATGACAGTCGCAGCTTCCTGGGGTCATGTGATCACCAGGTGGTGACTTTTCCGGTCAGCCTCCTCAGACAGGCAAAGTCAAGGGCGGGGGGGGGAACCGCACTCACTTAAGAACCACGCGATTCGTTTAACGACCTTGGCAAAAGAAAGGCTGAAAATCGGGCACAGCTCATTTAAGAACCGCCTTGCTTGGCAGACAAAAATTCTGGTCAAAAATGGCGGTCGTAACTGAAGGGCCGCCTGTCACCACATCCCATCCGATGGACTCCCGGTTCAGCCACAGGGTTTATGTAGTATAGCGACCGCCACGATCAAGTTTATCGACTGATCGATTCGTTCATTTCTTTGATTTCTACAGCTGCCCATTTCTGCAAACCAGCTCGGCTTCCCTTGGCGGGGAGTCCCACAGGCCCCGGCTCATGAAGTGCTATCGCTGTTGATTTCGAAGGGATCACAAAGGCTATCCAGTCCAACCCACCCTTTAAAAAAAAAACCAGCCCTGCAAGAAGAATTGGCCATCGCTCTGCTCAGACACCATCCAAGCTAAGGGAGTTGCTGTGTTGGGGGCTGAAGCTCAGCACCGTCTGTGGGCCTAACGATTGTGGCTCACAAATGGTGGCTTACGAGTGGAAAACCAGTGGAATGTGGTCTCTTTAGCTACTCTGGTTCAGCACACCAGGATTTAGTGCAGGGTGTGAACTGGACAAAATGCAGCAGAAGAAAATATAGATTTATAAGTATATAGGTTAATAAGTATAGGGTCTCCTGCTTGAGCAGGGGGTTGGACTAGAAGACCTCCAAGGTCCCTTCCAGCTCTACTCTACTCTACTCTACTCTACTCTACTCTACTCTACTCTACTCTACTCTACTCTATATTCTATTCTATATTGATATTCTATTCTATTCTATTCTATTCTATTCCTATTCTATTATGTATTCTATATTGATATTCTATTCTATTCTATTCTTTATTCTATTCTATTCTGCTCTTATTCTATTCTATTCTATTCTTTATTCTATTCTATTCTATTCTGTATTCTATTCTATATTGATATTCTATTCTATTCTATATTGCTATTCTATTCTATTCCTATTCTATTATGTATTCTATATTGATATTCTATTCTATTCTTTATTCTATTCTATTCTGCTCTTATTCTATTCTACTCTATTCTTTATTCTATTCTATTCTATTCTTATTCTATTCTATTCTATTCTGTTCTACTCTTATTCTATTCTATTCTATTCTGTTCTACTCTTATTCTATTCTATTCTATTCTTTATTCTATTCTATTCTATTCTTTCTCTATTCTATTCTATTCTATTCTGTTGTTCTGTTCTGTTCAAAATTGCTGCTAGGGAAAAGGATGAGACAAGAACCCCGTGTGTGTGTGTGTGTGTGTGTGTGTGTGTGTGTGTGTGTGTGTGTGTGTGTGTGTGTGTGCGCGCGCTCGCGCTCTCTCTCTCTCTCTCTCTCTCTCTCTCTCTCTCTCTCTCTCTCTCTCTCTCTCTCTCTCTCTCTCGCGCGCGCGCGCGCTTGTGTGTTTATTTTGCTAGGTGCAGTTCTCCTCCCCCTCCCTGCCAGAAGCTCAGAGGCGCCTCCTCCAGCTCTGAATTTCTGAAGACACAACAATGCTTGTTGTTTCACACCAGTGTTTATCTTTGTGGTTTTTCTCTCCTGCCTCTAAGTTTACTGTTCCCAGGTCTGAAAGATAAGGAAATAAAAGTAAAGTAAAATAAAAAAGTAGGGTACAGAATACAGAGTAGAATAACAGAGCTGGAAGGGACCTTGGAGATCTTCTAGTCAACCCCCTCAAGCAGAAGACCCTGTTTGAGCAAAGTCAAATAAAAAGTGAAATAAAACACAAATAATCCTTGACTGGAGCCTAAGCAAAACGGTTGTTAGGTGAGTTTTGCCCCATTTTACAACTGAATCCCTGCAGTTGTTAAGTTGGTAACACGGTTGTTGGTGAATCTGATTTCCCCATTAATAATAATAATAATATAAAGTTGGAAGGGACCTTGGAGGTCTTCTAGTCCAACCCCCTGCTCAGGCAGGAAACCCTATATCATTTTGGACAAATGGCTGTCCTGTCTCTTCTTAAAGACTTCTGGAGGCAGGTTGTTCCACTGGTTCATTGTGCTCACTGCCAGGAAGTTTCTCCTTAGTTCTAGGTTGCTTCTCTCCTTGATGAGTTTCCACCCGTTGCTTCTTGTCCTGCCTTCAGGGGCTTTGGAGGATAGCTTGACTGCCTCTTCTTTGGGGCAGCCCCTGAGATACTGGAACGCTACTATCATGTCCCCCCTCATCCTTCTCTTCATTAAACCAGACAGACCCAATTCCATCAGCCGTTCTTCATATGTTTTTGACTCCAGTCCCCTAATCATCTTTGTTGCTCTTCTCTGCACTCTTTCTAGATGAGTCTCAGCATCTTTTTTACATCGTGGTGACCAAAACTGGATGCAGTATTCCAAGTGTGGCCTTACCAAGGCCTTGTAAAGTGGTATTAGCACTTCACGTGATCTTGATTCTATCCCTTTGTTAATGCAGCCCAGCACTGTGTTGGCCTTTTTGGCAGCTGCAGCACACGGCTGGCTCCTATTTAAATGATTGTCCACTAGGACTCCGAGGTCCCTCTCACACTTACTACTATTGAGCATGGTGCCACCTATGCTGTACTTGTGCATTTGGTTTTTCTTGCCTAAATGTAGAACCTTGCTTTTTTTCACCACTGAATTTCATTTTGTTAGATAGCGCCCAGTGTTCTAGTCTGTCCAGATCCTCCTGTATCCTAAGCCTGTCTTCTGGAGTGTTGGCTATTCCTGCCAACTTGGTGTCATCTGCGAATCTGATGATTTCCCCATCTATCCCCTTGTCCAGATCATCGACGAAGATATTGAAGAGCACTGGGCCCAGAACAGAGCCCTGGGGCACCCCACTACACACTTCCCTCCACGTAGATGCGGTTCCATTGAGGACCACACGCTGAGTACGGCCTTGCTTGCAAGGTCGCAAAAGGGATCACATGACCTGGGGACACTGCGACCGTCATAAATATGAGTCAGTTGTCCAGCGTCCAAATTTTGACCACGTGACTCTAGGGAGGCTGCAGCGGTCGTAAGTGTGAAAAATGGTCGTAAGTCACTTATTTCAGCACTGTTGTAACTTAAGGAATACCTGTACCAGGTTGACAAAAGGTGGAACTATTTTAATTCCACAATAGAGAAGTCACATTCAGAAGCGGCTAAAAAGGGCACCACCTTAATTCACGGAAAATTAAGAAAAAAAGGAGACTCGGGACAATCCGATTGGCCAAATTCTGTGACGATATAGCCAATCTGAATAAAAAAATAGCTTTGAATAAAATTTGAATAAAACTGCGGTTGATCCCTTGGTTCGGTCCTCTTAGTGGGACTCACACTAATTCAGTGGCACCCATCAGGGTTGACCCATCATCCCCAGCCTGATACAATCAATCAATCAGAATAGAGCTTGGAAGGGACCTTGGAGGTCTTCTAGTCCAACCCTCTGCTCACGCAAGAAACCACAGACCATTTCTGACGAATGGTTGTCCAATCTTTTCTTAAAAACCTACAGTGATGGAGCACCTACAATCCCTAGTGGCAAGCTGTTCCACTGATTAATTATTCTCATTGTTAGGAAGTTTCTCCTTAGTTCTAGGTTGCTTCTCTCTTTGGTTAGTTTCCCTCCGTTGCTTCTCATCCTGCCCTCAAGTGCTTTGGAGAATAGGTGGACCCCCCAACTCTTCTTTGGGGCAGCCCCTGAGATACTGGAAGACTGCTATCATGTCCCCCTTAGTCCTTCTTTTCATTAAATTAGATATAGTCAATTCCTGCAACCGTTCCTTATACGTTTTAGCCTCCAGGCCCCATCCTTGCTGAATTCCCCTTCCCACACACTCTGCATGTGCTAGAAAGCTGCATCCTTTACTTTTCTCTTACATCCGTATGATAATCTCAGTAGATTCGTAGCAAAACCTGGGTGGAAAACCCAAGTTAAAAGTTCCTTTTCAATTCCTATTTGGAACAGACTCACAAACACAGGGCTGGTTTTTGATGTCATGTTGATATGGGCCAGCAGGTGGCAGTGCCCACCTGATTCTACCTGAAGCTAAGCAGGGACGGAGCCGGTTAGCACTAGGATGGGAGACACAAGGAATTCCAAAGTACAGGTAATCCTGGATTTACAATCGTTCATTACTGACCACCCAAAGTTGCCACAGTCTGCCACAGTGTGGCCCGCAGTGATCCCGCCCCAGCGCGAGGGTCGCGCCGCCACACCCGCACGAGGTTCGTGTTGTGCTCCACCTGCCACTTGTGACGCTGCCACCCCCCCGCACAAGGTTCGTGGCAATGCCATCTGCGTGTGACGCGCCGCCGCCCACCTGCCGCTCACGGCGCTGCTGCCCCCCATGCAAGGTTCGTGGCAACACCGCCACCTGCACGATATTAGCGGCGCTGCCAGCACCCACACAACAGTCACGGCAACGGTGGCACGAGGGGGGGTGAGCACATGCACATGCGCGTGTACTGCCCAGCTACACACGTGGCCTGGTGGCCAAGAGCAGGGCTTTTCAATCTTTTCACCCATTGTACCACTTTTAGGATATGGCAATATCCGAGTACCACCAGTCGCATAGCAAGGTGTCAAAAACTTGACCCCCCACCCAAAAAGGAAAAAAGTGATGAAGTACAGGTAGTCCTCAACTTACAACAGTTCGCTTAGTGATTGTTTGAAGTTACAATGACCCTGAAAAAAGTGCCCCCAAGCCACAGCTGAGCAAGACACCTGCCTGCCCACCCGGTGACGCTGTTCCTCCTGTCCCAGGTTTCCATTATTGTGAGCATTTCTGCTGAGGATTGGCAGCAGGGGTGGGGGGGGGGTGTTTGGTTTTTATTCCCCCCGTCTGCTGGGTGGTTGCAGCAGGTTTTGGTCACTTCACATGACCCTGGGACACCATGACCATCATAAATATGAATCAGTTGCCAAACATCTGAATGTAAATCAGAAGATCCTGGAGATGCTGCAACATTCCAGCTGATGGGTGCTTCTTCTGGGCTCAGCAGAAATGGCAGGATCAGTGCTGCTTTCCAGCTGATTGGTGCTTCTTCAGGGCTTAGCAGAAGCACTAGGATCAGCGCCGAGCTCCAGCTGGAGCCTGGCGCTGATCCTGGCACTTCCGCTGAGCCCTGACAGCCCTGCAGCTCCAGCCGTCTCTCACTCAGGCTTGTGCGGTGCTGCCCCCGGTTCAGCTCATTCCCCTCCCTCGCTATCACTTTTCTAGGATGCTCGCGTACCACCTGCCAGGGGCCAATGGACCACAGGTGGTACCCCTACCACTGGTTGAAAAGCCCTGGCCATGAGGACACGGTCCGGTAGTGGGCCGTGGCCCTTAGGTTGGGGACCTCTGGACTACATGACCTCTGAAGTGCTTTTAGGCCTAGAATTCTATGTAAATCTTTGAGACTTGAGTCAGGGTTTATGGCCTGTCGCTTCCGATTCTCTCCCTGTCCTCAGTGGTGTGTACGGACCTTCCCTTTTTATGCACGCTGATCCTGGTTAGGCCGAGGGCTTCCAGAGAAGAACGGCAGCTAGGAAACCACCGCTTCTCCTTTGGGCTGTTTGAAGGAAGCCACGTGAGGTCTGCCCTCTGTTTATGCTCTGCAGGACCTTTTCCATGGAAAAGGGAACCTCCTGCAGCTATTTTTCTCAGCTTTCTCGGCATTAGGTCTATTCGCCACCTTGAGTTATTTGTAAAAAATAATAAAGGCGGGATATAAATGAAATAAACAAAAGGGTGTTGAGTCCTCTAGAGCAGTGGTTCTCAACCTGTGGGTCGGGACCCCATTTGGGGTCGAACGACCATTTCACGGGGGTCGCCAAACAACCCAGCCCGCCATTTTTTTCCCCCTTTTCCTTAGCTGTGCTACTCCCTTTTATTCTATTGGCTTTTGAAAGCCAATAGAATAGACTCTCTTGAATAGAATAGATCTTTCAAAAGCCAATAGGAATTGTCCAGGCTGTCTCTGCCCTGCTGAGCCCACCAAAAGTCCCATTCTGCAAACGGTGCTGCACCAGTTGAGTAGTCCTCGACTTACGACCGGTGGAGTAGTCCTCGACTTACGACCGGTTGGGGGTCGCGGCATTAAAAAGGTTGAGAACCACTGCTCTAGAGCCCCTTCTCGGCACCCGGGCTTCTGCCTTCTGCGACCGGCCCCTTTTTCCTCACAATGGTTGGCCAACGTGTCATTGCAACATGAGGCAGGACTTTCCTTCCAGGGAACCAGAAACTTGTTTCTGCAAATACTTCTGGCTGAGAAAACAGTGGGTTGGCAAAGCTGGTTGCTATGATAGTTTGGAGTGGATCTAAGGTCAGGCGAAGGAGGGTTAACAGGCTTAGATGGCTGTGTCTTTTACTGCAGGGGTCCTCAACCTTGCCTACTTTAAGACGTGTGGACTTCAACTCCCAGAATTCCTCAGCCACTGTGGCCATTGAGGAGAATTCTGGGAGCTGAAGTCCCCACGCCTGGAAATGGCCAAGGTAAACAGGGCCTAGACCAGGGGTAGGCCACCTTGGCTCTTTTATGACTGGTGGACTTCAACTCCCAGAATTCCTGAGCCAGCCATGCTGAGGGGAAAGGGAGAGGCTTCCAAACTGAGCCATGCTGGCTCAGGAATTCTGGGAATTGAAGTCCAGGAGTCATGAAGGGGCCATAGTTCCCCCATGCTGGCTGAGGAATTCTGGGAGTTGAAGTCCACCAGTCATGAAGAGGCCAAAGTTTCTCCCATGGTGGCTGAGGAATTCTGGGAGTTGAAGTCCGCGAGTCATGAAGGGGCCATAGTTCCCCCATGCTGGCTCAGGAATTCTGGGAGTTGAAGTCCAGAAGTCATAAAAGAGCCAAGGTTGCCTACCCCTGGCCTAGACCAATCCCAAGCATAAGGTTCAGCCTAAGACCTCCTTCAGAAGTGTGGTGGTGATAACACCCATAATTCCCAGCCTGAACTGCCCGCGATGTTCAGGAGTTGTGGGTTTGGATGTATTTGGAGGCCCCCATCAGGAGAAAGCAAGATTAGACTGGGATTTAATTCATTTAGACCAGTGGTTTTCAACCTTTTTAATGCCGCGACCCCAACCGGTCGTAAGTCGAGGACTACTCAACCGGTCGTAAGTCGAGGACTACTCAACTGGTGCAGCACCGTTTGCAGAATGGGACTTTTGGCGGGCTCAGCAGGGCAGAGACAGCCTGGACAATTCCTATTGGCTTTTGAAAGCCAATAGAATGAGACTCTATTCAAGAGAGTCTATTCTATTGGCTTTTAAAAGCCAATAGAATAAAAGGGAGTAGCACAGCTAAGGAAAAGGGGGGAAAAATGGCGGACTGCGTTGTTTGGCGACCCCCGTGAAATGGTTGTTCGACCCCAAATGGGATCCCGACCCACAGGTTGAGAACCACTGATTTAGACACAGGGGTCCTCAACCATGGCCACTTTAAGATTTGTGGACTTCAATTCAAAGCTGGCTGAGGAATTCTGGGAATTGAAGTCCACAAGTCTTAAAGCGGCCAAGGTTGAGGACCCGTTTTACTGGAAGACGGTCACGGAAGGTTTGGGAAAATAGTGGCAGAGACGTTGACAGGAGATTATTGCCCTGCAGGTGATCCTCGATGTATGGCCACAACTGAGCCTGACATTTCCATCACTAAGCAAGGCGGTTGTTAAGCAAGTCACACCTCATTTGGCGACCTTTCTTGCTCCCCTCGCTGAGCGAACCACTGCAGCTGCTAAGTCAGTTCCACGGTTGTTAAGTGAATCCGGACTTTCCCGGTCAGAAGGAAGGTCACGCAAGGAGATGACGTGACTCCGGGACGCTGCAATAAATGTCCCCAATGTGAGTCCGTTGCCCAGCATCCATCTTCTGATCTCGCGACCACGGGGATGCTGCTAGCTGAACGACGGCAGTGATCTGCTGAACGAGGTCGTAAAAGGGGGCAAGACTCGCTTAACAACCTGCCTCTTTTAGCAACAAAAATCCTGGGGCCGTTGAGGACCACCTACGCTGTGCCTAACACACAACTTTACACCGTCCCAAAATAATCCAGGTGTTGCCTTCCATTTTCTCGCCTTCCGTGAACCGAGCTCCTGTTGCTTGGAGACGTGCGGAAGCGTCTCCCGTTACACACGTACAACACACACTTACACAACTCCCCGCCCCTGTCGTGCACACAGGTGTCAGCTTACCTTGGCAGGGCTCCCTGGGAGACCACCCGGGGAGGCAGCGTGGGTGGGCGCACGGGGACGGGTGGTGCCGCCACCGCCGGGAGGGCGGGCCTGTTCTCCACCTGGTGGCGTTTGGCGGGCAGAGGGGGCAGTGGGGGCTTGGCCCCCTCCTCCCGGAAGGGGGGGCTGAGTCTCCCGCAAGCCGGCTGCGGAGAAGGGCAACGGGGGTCCGAGCAAACATCTGCCGGGAAGTCCGGGAAAGAAGCGGAGAACTTCACTGGCGGGTGGGAACCTGTCCTCGGAGGGATAGGAGGAGGAATAAGGGGAAGGCCGAGGGCGGCTTCCGAACCCCGTTCCGGGGGCGACTCCTTGCCACTTGGTCCCGCCAAGTCACGCTTGGCCTCTTGCTCCGGCAGAGAGCCAGCTGTCCGGAAGATGTGGCGTTTCTTGGGGACGGGCCTCCTCGGTGGCAGCTGGGGACGTCCGGCGCTGGACGGCAACTCGGCGAAGAATTTGCTCAACCCGGAGAGGATCCGCTTGCGATGGCCGGGCAACAGGACGCCGAGGCGGGTGAGGCTCTCGTCGCTCAGGTGCTGGCAGTCCTGGAGGCATCTCAGCTGGTTCTGCTCAAAGGTCTCGACGTACTGGTCCAGGCGGAGTTTCTGGAGCCACTCGGCCAGGGCGAGCGAAGGCCCGTCCGCCATGGCTCTGGGGACGCGTTCGGAGGGTTCCTGGCGAGCGGGTCAGTTCATGCCTCTCTCACCTCCGGCTTCTCGGGATCCGGGAGGGCAGCAACGCCTGTGGGAGGAAGGAAGGGGAGCGGCACGTCAGTGGCCCAGCCTTGCACCACCAACCCTGGAGGGCAGAATCACGCTGCAAGAGAATATTTCTAGCTCAAGGTTGAAATGAGGGTCCTGGGTGCTCTCTGAGCTGGGGGGCTTTCTTGGAGATGTTTCGTGACCCGGCTAGGGAATGTCATCAGTGCTAGAAGTGGGTGGGGTTCGCAGAGAGGAGGAGGAGGAGGAGGAGGAGGAGAAGAAGAAGAAGAAGAAGAAGAAGAAGAAGAAGAAGAAGAAGAAGAAGAAGAAGAAGAAGAAGAAGAAGAAGAAGAAGAAGAAGAAGAAGAAGAAGAAGAAGAAGAAGAACAACAACAACAACAACAACAACTACTACTACTACTACTACTACTACTACTACTACTACTACTACTACTACTACTACTACGGTCCTTGCTGCTCTCTGAGCTGGGTGGTTTTCTTGCAGACGTTTCATGACCCAACTAGGGAACATCATCAATGCTAGAAGGGGATGGGGTTCGCAGAGAGGAGGAGGACGACGACGACAACAACAACACAACAACAACAACAACTGTGGGGTCCTTGGTGCTCTCTGAGCTGGGTGGTTTTCTTGCAGATGTTTCATGACCCAACTAGGTAACATAATCAATGCTAGAAGGGGATGGGGTTTGCAGAGAGGAGAAGGAGAAGGAAGAGGAGGGGGGAGGAGGAAGAGGAGGAGGAGGAGGAGGAGGAGGAGGAGGAGGAGGAGGAGGAGGAAGAAAAGAACTATTAGGGTCCTTGTGCTCTCTGAGCTGGGTGGTTTTCTTGCAGACGTTTCATGATCCAGCTAGGTAACATCATCAGTTCTAGTGGTTTGCCCTGTCAGTTTTGGTGGGAGTGTGCCTAGATTAGGCTGCTGGTTTTGGTGTTAGCTTGTTTGAGTTGGTAGTTCCCTGACTGGGTAGCTCTGGCTGGACAAGCCACTGTATATAAACTGAGACCAAACCCCAGTAGCGCTGGTGACATGACTTAGTCGGGTCACGAAACGTCTGCAAGAAAACCTGTTGAGCTCCGAGAGCCTCCAGGCCCCCACAGCCCCAGGATCAGCTGAAGCCAGATCTAAAGCAGCCACCTTCCATTCCTAGAGAATAACAGCAGACAAATGCAAGTAAAACCGGAGCAGCAGGTCAAATGCTTACGGCTCAAAGGAGACGCCCTCTACAACAGGGGTCCTCAAACGTGGCCACTTTAAGCCTGGTGGACTTCAACTCCCAGAATTCCCCAGCCAGAAAAACCAGCAGCTCCCTGCCTCATTTCGGGTTTTGCAAGAAGCCTTTGCCAGATTTTACTGCTGCGCCTCCTCTTTCTCCCTTTCTCCTTCCCTCCCTCCCTCCCTCCCTCCTCTCTCTTTCTCCCTCCCTCCTTCCTTCCTTTCCTCCCTCCCCCTCCCTCTCTCCTTCCTTCCTCTCCCTTACTCCCTCCCTCCTTCCTGCCTATCTGCCTTCCCTCCTCCCTCCCTCCCACTCCTTCCTTCCTCTCTCCCTTTCTCCCTCCCTCCCTCCCTCCCTCCCTCCCTACCTTCCCTCCCTCCTTCCTTCCTCTCTCCCTCCCTCCCTTTCTCCTTCCCTCCCTCCTTCCTGCCTACCTGCCTTCCCTCCTCCCTCCCTCCCTCCCACTCCCTCCTTCCTTCCTGTCTCCCTTTCTCCCTCCCTCCCTCCCTCCCTTCCTGCCTTCCCTCCCTCCTTCCTTCCTCTCTCCTTCTCCCTCCCTCCCTCCTTTCTGCCTACCTGCCTTCCCTCCTCCCTCCCTCCCACTCCCTCTTTCCTTCCTCTCTCCCTTTCTCCCTCCCTCCCTCCCTTCCTGCCCTCCCTCCTTCCTTCCTCTTTCCCTTTCTCCCTCCCTTCCTTTCTCCCTCCTTCCTGCCTACCTGCCTTCCCTCCCTTCCTCTCTTTCTCCCTCCCTCCCTCTTTCTCCCTCCCTCCTTCCTGCCTACCTGCCTTCTCTCCCTCCCTCCCCTCCCTTCCTTCCTTTCTCTCTCCCTTTCTCCCTCCCTCCCTCCCTCCTCCCTGCCTCCCTGCCTTCCCTCCTCCCTCCTTCCTCCCTTCCACCTTCCTACCTTCCTTCCCACCTGCCTGCCTTCCCTCCCTCCCTCTCCCTTTCTCCCTCCCTCCCTCTTTCCTTTCCACCCTCCTTCCCTCTGTCCTTTTATCCCTCCCCTCTCCTCCTTCCTCCCTCTCTCCCTCTCTCCCTCCCACCCTCCTTCCTTCCTTCCTTCCTTTCCTCCTTCCTTCTTCTCTCTCTCTCTCCCCTACCCCAAAGACTTTTAAACATAGCTCTTTTTTCGAACCCAGTCCCCAGAATGCCAAAAATGTTGAAATGCAAGAGGCCGAACCGGTCTTACTACAAGTGGAAAGGAAAGGCTGAGTCTGTCCGGCAGGTGAAGGCAGAGGAGCAGCGGCTTTGAGGACTCGGCCTGTCATGGATCCCCTGGTTGCCCCCCGCAGCCTTCCTCGCCCCCCCTGCATTGACGACCCCCAAAAGGGACACGTCTGAGGGGGAAAGGGAAGACCCTCAGGACATACGGCTGCTTTTCACACCTACGACCCGCGCAGCAGCCCCCCCCATCAAAATTCAGACCCTTGGGCAGCTGACTCACACTTACGACGGTCGCAGCGTCCCTGCAGGTCATGGGATCCCCTTTTTGCGACCGTCGGACGAGCGAAGCCAGATCCCCTTCACAGCTCTGTGACTAATCGAACAACCGCAGTGATCCGCTTAACAACTGTGGCGAGGGAGGTCGTAAAGTGAGGCGAAACCCACTTAATGACTGCCTCACTTAGCGACAGAAATGGGAGGCTCAAATGTGGTCGTAAGTGGAAGGAGGATGACCAGTAGAAAAAAAACATTGAAACAGGGAATCTCCAAAGTTGGCAACTTTAAGCCTGGTGGACTTCAACTCCCAGAATTCCCCTCCCAGCCTCGGGGAGTTGAAGTCCACCAGGCTTAAAGTTGCCAACTTTGGAGATTCCCTGAACATATAATAATAACGATGATGATGATTATGATGATGATGTTAGAAGGGACCCTGGAGGTCATCTAGTCCAACTCCTTGCTCAGGCAGGAAACCCTATACCATTTCAGACAAACGGCTGTCCAGTCTCTTCTTAAAAACTTCCAGTGTTGGAGCATTCACCACTTCTGGAGGCAGGTTGTTCCACTGATTCACAGAATAACAGAGTTGAAAGGGACCTTGGAGGTCATCTAGTCCAACCCCCTGCTCAGGCAGAAAACCCTGCACCATTTCAGAGCGTGTATTAAAATATTAAGAGTTCACATTTTGAGTATTGTTTCCAGACTGATTTCCCCCCCCCCTCAAATCGCAATCACTCTCTGACTTTCAAGCCGGTCTAAAAATTGGAATATAAACACCCTGATAGTCACCGTTCACACATTTCTTCCTTCTAATCTTTAATCCCCTCCCTTTTTTTTCCTGACCAGTCTCGAATCCAGCCCAGTAGCCCCCTGTCCCATTTCTGGTTTTGCCAGAAACTTTGCCAAGACGAAAAGATTTTCTCCCAAAGTCACTTCCTGGTGCTATAAAAAGCAAGCAACCCCCCCCCCATTCTCCTTCTCCCACCCAGTCACACTTCTCTGAGTCAACAACACTCGTTTGCACGCTTGTACACAATTCCCGACGCTTGGCGTGCTCGTAATCCCCACCTCTCCACCACAACTGAGCCTACATTTTTTTGTCACTATGCGAGACAGTTTGTTAAGTGAGTTTTGACCCATTTGACGACCTTTCTCGCCACGGTTGTTAAACGAATCACTGCAGTTGTTAAGTTAGGAACACGGTTGTGAAGTGAATCCGGCTTTTCCCCCCCCCCCCTTGACTTTGCTTGTCGCAAAAGGGGATTGTGTGACACACACCCCTCCCCGGGACGCTGCAACCGTCGTAAATAAGAGTCGGCTGCCAAGCGTCTGAATTTGGACCACGTGACCATCGAGGATGCTGCAAAAATTGTAAGTCTCAATCTGTGGGTCGGGACCCCATTTGGGGTCGAACGACCATTTCACGGGGGTCGCCAAACAACACAGTCCGCCATTTTTCCCCCCCTTTTCCTTAGCTGTGCTCCTCCCTTTTATTCTATTGGCTTTTGAAAGCCAATAGAATAGACACTCTTGAATAGCGTCTAATTCTAATGGCTTTCAAAAGCCAATAGGAATTGTCCAGGGTGTCTCTGCCCTGCTGAGCCCGCCAAAAATCCCAGTCTGCAAACGGTGCTGCACCCGTTGAGTAGTCCTCGACTTACGACCGGTTGAGTAGTCCTCGACTTACGACCGGTTGGGGGTCGCGGCATTAAAAAGGTTGAGAACCACTGCACTAAATGGACAATGTTGTCATTCTTCTGCATGCAGTCCTCTTTAAGCAGGGGATCTGCTGCCTGCCTTCGCTTGCAGGGGTGCCAAGCCCATCATCCCCGGCAGCACGGGTTGACTTCCAACAGATCGAAAGAGGCAATATCAGGAGAGGCGCGTTAAGTTCTTTTAAAAAAAAAAAAAAGACAAAAAAGACGTTTTTCTGGTCTTGCCAAGCTGACCTTTGGCTGTGAAACTCTTGATTATTCGCCAAGCCACTTTCCGTTTTGTTTGTTTTTTTAAATGGCGCTGTTTACAAAGAGGAACCGGCTGGAAATATCAGCAGGGCGAATTGTTAAAATGGGAAGGAGGGTTGAGAAGGAAGTCGGCATATTTTACACAGAAAAGCAGAAAAGTGACGGCAGAAAAAAACAACAACTCAAAAGTCCATCCAGTCTTCCCTGTGAGTTCTTTTGATTGGTTGCCTGGCTTTTGTTTTCTTTTTCAATTTATTCACTGGCTATTTTTCATTATTGGTTTATATAATAATAATAATAATAATAATAATAATAATAATAATTGGACAGCCATTTGTCCGAAATGGTATAGGGTTACCTGCATGAGCCTCCAGGGTCCCTTCCAACTTTTATTATGATTATTATGGATCATCGCACAGTCAGCCAGATGTTCAGACTGGATTTGGCTTTTTGTCTACCTATCGAGTCCTTACCCAGGACCTGGGATAGGCAGATGTGGATGTTTGATGGTATTACAGATATCGTCGCAGGATGGAAGCAGTTCCTAGTAAGGCCGCCTTTTGCAATTGACTGATTGGGAATTTGTCAATGCCGATGATGGTGTCCAAGTGGTGCTCCAGTTGTTTTGGGATTGCACCCAAGGAGCCTATCACTATTGGTACTACCCTTGCTTGCTTTTGCCACAGTATTATTATTATTATTATTATTATTATTATTATTATTATTATTATTAAAGCCAGATCCACTTAACCGTGTGAGTCATTTAACAACAGCAGCAAAAGTGGTTGCAAAATTGGACGCCATTCCTTGAACAAGTCTTTTGCTTAATTGTGCACTTTCTGGTCAAAATTGTGCTTGTTAATTGAGGATCGCTGCTCAAATTCAGCCACCTTTAGGCAATGAAAAGTGTTTGGGGGGGGGGAAGTTGCTGGATGCAACAACCGAGACAAGAAATGATAGATGGGAGCTCATGAAAAAGAGGCACAATCTAGAATTAAGGAAGAATTTCCTGACAGTTAACCAGGGCAGGGGTAGGCAACCTGGGCTCTTTTATGACTGGTGCACTTCAACTTCCAGAATTCCTCAGCCACCATGAGGGAAACTTTGGCCCCTTCATGACTCGTGGACTTCAACTCCCAGATTTCCTGAGCCAGCATGGGGGAACTATGGCCCCTTCATGAGTAGTGGACTTCAACTCCCAGAATTCCTCAGCCAGCAAGGCTCAGCTTGGAAACCTCTCCCTTTCCCCTCAGCATGGCTGGCTCAGGAATTCTGGGAGTTGAGGTCCATGAGGCATAAAAGAGCCAAGCTTGCCTACCCCTGGAGAGGGCAGGGGTAGGCAACCTAGGCCCCTTCATGACTCGTGGACTTCAACTCCCAGAATTCCTGACCCAGCATGGGGAAACTATGGCCCCTTCATGACTTGTGGACTTCAACTCCCAGAATTCCTGAGCCAGTATGAGGGAACTATGGCCCCTTCATGACTTGTGGACTTCAACTCCCAGAATTCCTGAGCCAGTATGAGGGAACTATGGCCACTTCATGACTCCTGGACTTCAACTCCCAGAATTCCTCAGCCAGCCTGGCTCAGCTTGGAAACCTCTCTCTTTCCCCTCAGCATTCCTGGCTCAGGAATTCTGGGAGTTGAAGTCCACGAGTCATAAAAGAGCCAAGGTTGCCTACCCCTGGTCTAGTGCAGGGGGTTGCACTAAATGACCTCCAAGGTCCCTTCTAGTTCTATTGTGATTGATTGAGATGGCTGGCAAATAAATTTCTTAATAAATAAACAGTAAAAGAGGGAATAGGGTGCTTGAGAAGTGAGAAGACTTCCGTTCCCGGCTTCTCCCACCCACCCCAAAATTCCCAAGGGGCTCAAACAAAATTACACAGCCAAATTTCAGCTATTTTAACCCTGAAACACAGGCAATTTACGGATTTTTTGAGGGGGGGGGGGGGAAGAGATTCAGAGACAACTGCTTCTCCTTTCCATCACTAGTCTTGAAAAACCGCCATAGAGACAGTCCTCAAGTTACAACGATGCATTTAGTGACTGTTCAAAGCTACCACCACACTGAAGGAAGTGATTTATCACCGTTTTTCACACTTACAACCGCTGGAGCGTCCCCCCAGGGTCACGTGATCAAAATTCAGACACTTGGCAACTGACTCACATTTACGACGGTCGCAGCATCCCAGCGGTCACATGATCCCCTTTTGCGACCTTCTGATAAGCAAAGTCAATGGAGGAAGCCGGATCCGCTTAGCGACCGTGTCGCTAACTTATCAACTGCAGTGATTCACTTAACCCCCACATAATTAACAACTCCCGTGATTCCCTTAACGACTGTGGCCAAGGTCGTAAACTAGAGCAAAACTCACTTGACTGCTGTCTCGCTTAGCAACAGAAATTTAGGGCTGCATTTTGGTCGTAAGTGGAGGACTGCCTGCATTGTTCATTCCCCGGTGGCAAAACTTCATTTTGCAGTGAAAAAAGGGCCCCAAAGGAGTTTTTTCGGGGACAAAGTCCCCACCGGGACGACGCAAGGTTGCAAATCAGGATCTTTCGGGCACCCTCGGAAGCCATGCTGCCCCCCCCTCTCCCCCGGGCCAAAATGAGAAAGAAAACCAGCAGCGTTTGACCCAGTAAAAAATCTGCCTTTTGCTCTGGATATTTTTGCTGAATGCAGGATAAAAATACCCTGACTGAACTTATTTTAGTTTCCGGGAATATTTGCATTTCGACATGCCATCTCAGCACGGGGTGACCGGCTCTTTCCCAACCCCGAAGCCTCCTTCGCTGACACACAAACACACACACACACACACACACACACACACACACACACTATAAATTCAGCCTCTGCTGGTTTCTCTGTGGCTGAAGGGCATTGACTGCTACATCTTGTGGCTTTCGGTTCCCTAATTCCGTAATGGAACTTAAGGAGGCCCCCTTTTTTTCTCAGCCACAGATAGTCCTCGCTTTACGACCACGACGGAGGCCGAGATTTCCGTTGCTAAGCAAGACAGCTGTTCAAGGGTCTTGCTTAAGCTGTCAGCTTTGCCACGCTTTACTTGCCCCGGTTGTTAAGCGAATCCCTGCAGTTAAGTTAGTAACACGGTTGTTAAGTGAATCCTATTGAGTTTACTTGTCAGAAGGTCACAAAAGGGGATCACGTGACCCCCAGGGACATCGCCACCGTCGTAAATATGAAACGGTTGCCAAGCGTCTGAATTTTGATCACGTGACCCTGGGGTTGGTGCAACGGTTGTAAGTGTGAAACACGGTCCTAAGTCCATTTTTTTCCCCCAGGGCCGTTGTAACTTCAAACAGTCACTAAACAAACGGTTGTAAATTGAGAATTAGCTGTGTTCTATTATTCTGCTTGGATTTTCTGAATACAATAGAGCTGGAAGGGACCATGGAGGTCTTCTAGTCCAGCCCGCTGCTCAAGCAAAAGAGCCTATGCCAGGGCTAGGCAACCTTAGCTCTTTTTGACTCGTGGACTTCAACTCCCAGAATTCCTGAGCCAGCCATGCTGAGGGGAAAGGGAGAGGCTTCCAAGCTGAGTCAGGCTGGCTCAGGAATTCTGGGAGTTGAAGTCCACGAGTCATGAAGGGGCCATAGTTCCCCCATGCTGGCTCAGGAATTCTGGGAGTTGAAGTCCACGAGTCATGAAGGGGGCCATAGTTCCCTCATGCTGGCTCAGGAATTCTGGGAGTTGAAGTCCACGAGTCATGAAGGGGGCCATAGTTCCCTCATCCTGGCTCAGGAATTCTGGGAGTTGAAGTCCACAAATCACGAAGGGGCCATAGTTCCCTCATCCTGGCTCAGGAATTCTGGGAGTTGAAGTCCACAAATCACGAAGGGGCCATAGTTCCACCATGTTGGCTCAGGAATTCTGGGAGTTGAAGCCCACAAATCACGAAGGGGCCATAGTTCCACCATGTTGGCTCAGGAATTCTGGGAGTTGAAGCCCACAAGTGATGAGGGGGCCAAACTTTCCCCCATGCTGGCTCAGGAATTCTGGGAATTGAAGTCTACGAGTCATAAAAGAGCCAAGGTGGCCTACCCCTGGCCATTCCAGACAAATGGCCGTCCAGTCCCTTCTTAAAAACCTCCAGTGATGGAGCACCCACGATTTCTGGTGGCAAGCCATTCCACTGACTAATTGTCCTCACTTTTTTCAAGAAGCTTTTCCTTAGTTCCAAGTTGCTTCTCTCCCTTGATTATTTTCTATTTTCTGAAAAGCTTTGTGAAGCATAATTGCAGAAATGGACATGAATAAATCATTTTCCCCCCTTTTTTCCATTTAAATTGAGACACAAATCAAGCAGTTCACACCTCTGGCTGGCTTGGCAGAGCCCCAGCACCCCCCCCCAGCCTTGGCAGGAAGGACACGCCGGTCATCTGCCATCCCAATCCCACAGCTGGCCGGTGACCTCTGCCCTCACCACTGCCCCCTCTGACCCATGGCCCTGAGGCACCTCCACATGACTCACACCGACAAGGCATCCTTGTTGAATGCTCCTCCAGTGACTGCCACAATCTGCCAAAGCCACAACGGTCTGGCTAAAGTTGTGGAAGTGTGTCATGGTTGCAAAGCCTCTGGTCATGTGGCGCGGGGTTGACCGTGCGCTGTGCACAGTCAGAGAAGAGACCCGTCATTCCAACATCCGGTGTTAAATGCAAGCGGAGTGCCGAGGCCCTGGATGTGACTCAAGCACAAAGCACAATCCCCCACAGGGTGCCTGGCTAGGAGGGTGAAAGAGTCAGGATGGTGGCTTCAAGTCACACATATACAGACACACAAACACACACAAATGTCCCTTGCAGGTCTACGTGGAAGCAGATCCTTGCAATTCAATGGGAGAGGCATAGAGGGGATTTTGGCCAGCCAGAAGTCAATGCAAATCAGCTGCTATCTCTTTTTTTAACCTTTAATTTATATGTATGTATGTATGTATGTTTTCTGAGGTTTTCGCGGGTGTTTGTATGTAGGTCTTTGGTTATTCGGGTTTTCTCCCACGTCAAATTGGACACTTCCAATCTGACCCGGGAGAAAACCCGAATAACCAAAGACACACACACACACACACACACACACATACACATACATACATATATACTGTGACCATTGCAATGCGTGTTCCAGGAAACCTTGTTTCAATCCAAGAGAATCGTTATAGCTCAGAGTTGAAATGAGGGGACCTTGGTGGTCTCTGAGCATGGTGGTTTTCTTGCAGACGTTTCCTGACCCAGCTAGGGAACCTCATCAGTGCTAGAAGGGAGGAGGAGGAGGAGGACGACGACGACGACGACGACTGTGGAGTCCTTGGTGCTCTCTGAGTTTGGTGGTTTTCTTGCAGACATTTCACAACCCAACTAGGGAACATCATCAGTACTAGAAGGAAGGAAGGAAGGAAGGAAGGAAGGAAGGAAGGAAGGAAGGAAGGAAGGAAGGAAGGAAGGAAGGAAGGAAGGAAGGAAGGAAGGAAGGACAGACTGGGGGGGGTCCTTGGTGCTCTCTGAGCTTGTTTGTTTTCTTGCAGACGTTTCATGGCCCAACTAGGGATTGTCATCAGTGCTAGGAAGAGGAGGGGGTTTGCAGACAGCAAACGCCCCCTCTTCTTCTCTCTGGCATCCAGATGTTTCTTAGTTTGGGTAATGAAACGTCTGCAAGGAGAAGAAACCTTGTTTGCGTAGATTAACCGGGGTTGCTCCTTCTTCACAAAAACCCAGTCAATCAAAGGCAGTGTCCCTGCAGCCGTTCACACAGACACACAATGCCTCATCGCCATCCACCTGTCATTACACAAATGGGGTCAATCACACCGGCATTTCGTCCTGTGTACGCTCAACGGAGGTCTTGCGGAAGAAAAACATCACAGGCCGATTGTTTAACAGACACAAGCTTTTTAAGGTCTACATCCAGGTAGGCTTTGACTTAGGACCACTTGCTTCAGAGTTACAACAGACTAGAAACGTTACTTGCGCCCAGTCCTCAAAATTACAACCACCGTCTCCCCCCCCCATTGGTCACATGATTGCATTAGGGGCGCTTACACACCGACTCACACTTACGACCCCCGTTGCAACGTCCAGCCGTCACACAATCGCCTTTTGCAACGTTTTCGCCATTTCCTGGCGAAAAAACACCGTCGGATAAGCTGCACGCAGACTTTCCACCCTGTGATTTGCTTCACAACCCCCCCCCCCATGCCCTTAACGGCATGGGTGGGTGACTCGCCTAACGACTGTTGTTGTAAAAAGGGTCGTAAAATCGAGCCCAGTCACAAGGGATGATCCAAGGCCTCTGCTGGCTGGTGAATTTTTGCCCGTCTTGAAGTGGCGGAAGTTGGGACACCCTAATGTAGGAAGCGGAAGGTGATGCAATTCACTGGCACCCAACTTCAGAGGCAAGATTGGAACACAACATCATTGGTGTGGTTAAAAAAATAAATAAAATACTATAATGCGCACGATTAAGCCTCAGTTTTTAGTCCCCCCCCCAAATGTTTCAGCAAGTAGTATTCAGGAATGCTTTTAAGAAGCTTAAAAATCCTGCAAGAAAAGGAATTTTGGTAGACAGAGGGTGATGCCCCGCCAAAGGAAATACCAACACACACACACACACACACACACAGAAACATACTGGCCTGTGCAGCTGCCATAAATACTAGAGGGAGCTTGTTCTCCAGGCCACTTGCATGCCAAGGGCACGGGGTGTGTGTGTGTGTGTGTGTGTGTGTGAATTTCGGACTTCCTTCCCTCGGCCTTGAATGGAGAGTTGTGTTGCCCCCCCCACACACACACACACTCATCTCCTCGGCACCCAAAGCTTGCAAAACTCAGCCCTGCCCAAGATGGGCTAATAATCTTTGAAAGGAAAGAAGCAGCCAGGATGTCAAAGGAAGGAAGAGCCAAAAGGCAAAAGAGAATAACAGGCAGAAAATCCACAAGTCAGGTTACAAAGAGGAAAGGGATTGTGGAATCCTAGGGCTGGGAGGTACCTTGGAGGTCATCTAGTCCAACTCCCTGCCCAAGGCAGGAGAGATCTTATACCATCCTGGACAAATAGTTGTCCAGTCTGTTTTTGAAAAGCTCCAGAGATGGGTGGGTGGGTGGGTGGGTGGGTGGGCGGAAGGAAGGAAGGAAGGAAGGAAGGAAGGAAGGAAGGAAGGAAGGAAGGACAGATACAGAGATAGACGGATAGATGGATGGACAGATCGATGGATGGACGGACAGATGGACAGACAGAAAGAAAGAATAAGATAAAATAATTTTTGTCCTTTTTTTACTGTGGCACACTGGCACACATTAAAAATGAAATTTAGTTGCTTCAATATATATATATTGAGTGGGGGGGTTGGACAAATAACTCCAAGGTCCCTTCCAAGTCTGTTATTCTCTGTTAGCTATTATTCTGTCTATCTATCTATCTATCTATCTATCTATCTATCTATCTATCTATCTATCTATCTATCTATCTATCTATCATCTCTGTCTATCCATCTATCATCTCTCTCTCTTTCTATCTATCTATCTCCATCTCCCTCCCTCTCTCTCTCTCTCTCTCTCTCTCATATATCTATCTATCTATCATATTTCTTTCTCTCTCTCTCTGTCTATCCATCTATCCATCTATCTCCATCTCCATCTCCATCTCTCTCTCATCTATCTATCTATCTATCTATCTCTATCTATCTATCTATCTATCTATCTATCTATCTATCTATCTATCTATCTATCTATCTATCTATCTATCTATATCTTTCTGTCTATTCATCTATCTCCATCTCCATCTCCCCTCTCTCCTATCTATCTATCTATCTATCTATCTATCTATCTATCTATCTATCTATCTATCTATCTATCTATCTATCTATCTATCATCTCTCTCTTTCTCTCTCTCTTTCTATCTATCTCCATCTCCATCTCTCTCTCTCTCATCTATCTATCTCTCTATCTCTCTATCTCTCTATCTCTCTATCTATCTATCTATCTATCTATCTCTATCATATGCATGTATCACATAGAGTTCTTGGAGGTCATCTAGTCCAACCCCCTGCCCAAAGCAAAAGACCATTTATACCATCCCGGACAAACGTCCAAGGAGACATTTTCTGACAATGAAAACAATTAATCAGTGGAACACCTCGCCACTTGGGATTTATGGTTGCTCCAACTCTGGAGGTTTTCACAAACAGACTGGGCAACCATTTTGACAGGGATGATACAAGTTCTCCTGCCCTGAGCAGGGGGTTGGACTATAAGACCTCCAAGGTCCCATCCAGCCTCAGGACTCTACATTCTATGTTCTGCGTTGCAATGGTCCACCCTGCTGGGGATTAAAACACGAAATGGCAGAGTTAAATCAGATTAAGCCAAGGGCTGGGAGGAAATGGCCTGCTTTTGTGTTTGCTCCTTCCTTCCTTAACTAGCGCAAACCTCTTAATGAGATTTCACGTTGGACTGTTGTGCAAGGCAGCCCGTTAAAGGGAGCTGATTAAGCTTAATGTGTTTATGTATAAGTAGATCAGCCAGGCTGTGCTGTGCTGCGTTTGGTTTCTGGATGGTTATAATTTAATTTGCCAGATGCCCGTCCCGTGTGAGCCAAACTTTCCTTCCCACAGAGAGTCTGAGGTCACCTCCCAGATGTGCAAACTCCTCCCAAACAGCTGGGTTGCAGAGAGCACCAGGAGTGGAAGCACCTGGAGTTCACTTAGCGACGTGATTCACTTAACAACCGTGGCAAATCCGTCTCGTAAACTTGCACAATTCATTTCTCTTGTCATGTACCTGTATACATCCAAACTAGATTGTGTTGCTTCTCCATGTCATACAATATAGGTGGGTATGTGGGAATAGGCCTTTTTTTAGGATCATATTTACGGAGTGTATAATGGAGATGGTGACGCTTTGAAAGCTACATGCAATGAAATTTCATTTTAATGTAGGTCGATTAGCATACGTTTAAAGTGACAATGAAGTTATTCTATTAAAAATCTATTGAAAAAGGTTCTAAAATTGGACATGACTCAAGGAACAAGAGACTCTAGAACAGCGGTTCTCAACCTATGGGTCGCGACCCCATTTGGGGTCGATCGACCATTTTACGGGGGTCGCCAATGCGATCCGCCATTTTCCCCCCTCAGGGGGCACCGCCGTGCATGCGCACTGCGCATGCGCAGCACATTTGTGTGACGGGGGTCGCCGTTACATGAACGTTGAGAAACGCTGCTCTAGAAAGAGTACAGAGAAGAGCAACAAAGATGATCAGGGGACTGGAGGCTAAAACATATGAGGAACAGTTGCTGGAATTGGGGATGTCTAGTTTAACGAAGAGAAGGACGAGGGGGGACATGATAGCAGTCTTCCAGTATCTCTAAGGCTGCCCCAAAGAAGAGGGAGTCAAGCTATTCTCCAAAGCCCCTGAAGGCAGGACAAGAAGCAACGGATGGAAACTGAGCAAGGAGAGAAGCAACCTGGAACTAAGGAGAAACTTCCTGACAGTTAGAACAATTAGCCAGTGGAACAACCTGCCTCCAGAAGCGGTGAATGCTCCAACACTGGAAACTTTTAAGAAGAGACTGGACAGCCATTTGTCCGAAATGGTATAGGTTTCCTGCCTGAGCAGGGGGTTGGACCTCCAAGGCCCCTTCCAACACTACTACTACTACTACTACTACTACTACTACTACTACTACTACTACTACTACTACTACTACTACTACTATTATTATTATTATTATTATTATTATTATTATTATTATTATTACAATCACCAGGATTGGAAATAATGGTCCCAATTGTGTTTCTAAGTCCAGGACTGCCTGTAACAGAGTTTTAAGCTCTGGGAACTTCAACTCCCAGAATTTTCTGGCACTGCCGGGATGAAAAATGGTGTCCTGTAACAGGTAGGCAACCTTGGCTCTTTTATGACTCATGAACTTCAACTCCCAGAATTCCTGAGCCAGCCATGCTGAGGGGAAAGAGAGGTTTCCAAGCTGAGCAATGCTGGCTCCAGAATTCTGGGAGTTGAAGTCCACGAGTCATGAAGGGGCCATAGTTCCCCCATGCTGGCTGAGGAATTCTGGGAGTTGAAGTCCACCAGTCATGAAGGGGCCAAAGTTTCCCCCACGCTGGCTCAGGAATTCTGGGAGTTGAAGTCCACGAGTCATGAAGGGGCCATAGTTCCCCCATCCTGGCTGAGGAATTCTGGGAGTTGAAGTCCACCAGTCATGAAGGGGTCATAGTTCCCTCATGCTGGCTGAGGAATTCTGGGAGTTGAAGTCCAAGAGTCATGAAGGGGCTATAGTTCCCCCATGCTGGCTCAGGAATTCTGGGAGTTGAAGTCCACGAGTCATGAAGGGGGTCATAGTTCCCCCATACTGGCTGAGGAATTCTGGGAGTTGAAGTCCACCAGTCATGAAGGGGCCAAAGTTCCCCCATGCTGGCTGAGGAATTCTGGGAGTTGAAGTCCACAAGTCATAAAAGAGCCAAGGTGTTGTCCTATAACAATAAAATTGAGATAATCCTTGACTTAAGAGTTCATTTGATGACCATTCAAAATCACAACAGCACTGAAAAAAGTAACCTACGGCCTGTTTTCACTCTTGCGACCATTGCAGCATCCCCAGGGTCACGTGATCAAAATTCAGATGCTTGGCAACTGACAGGTACTTACGACGGTTGCAGCATGCTGGTGGTCACGCAATCCCCTTTTTTGCAACCTTCTGACAATCGAAGTCAACTAGGGGAAGCCGGATTCTCTTACCAGCCGTATTACTAACTTAAAAAATGCAGTGATTCACTTAACAAAGTGATAAGGAAGGTCGTAAAATGGGGCAAAACTCACTTAACAACCGTGTTGCTTAGCAACAGAAATTTTGGGCTCAACTGCAGTTGTAATTCGAGGACTACCTGTAGGCTTCCGGTCTGTCTCCTAAGCTGGCCTACCTCAAAGGGGCTGCCAAAATTAAACCCAGTTAGAGCTAGTGAGGCACTCCACTCCACTGCCTCCCGTCTCTGGGGAAGATGCACCTTGAAGGACAGGGGTCTCCAAATGTGGCCACTTGGCTCCTTTAAGACTTGTGGACTTCAACTCCCAGAATTCCCCAGCCAGCATGGTTGGCTGGGGAATTCTGGGAGTTGACGTCCACAACTTTTAAAGTGGGAAAGTTTGGAGATGGCTTTTCTAGGGGTTCTGGGAGTTGAAGCCCACTCATCTTAAAGCACACTGACTGGGGAATTCTGGGGGTTGAAGCTCACCCATTTTAAAGCACTCTGACTGGGGAATTCTGGGGGTTGAAGTCCACTCATCCTAAAGCAGGGGTCTTCAAACTTGGCCCTTTTATGACTTGTGGACTTCAACTCCCAGAATTCTGGTGGGGAATTCTGGGAGTTGAAGTCCACAACTTTTAAAGTGGGAAAGTTTGGAGACGGCTGTTCTAGGAGTTTGCTCCATAAGGCAAACCAGGGGGAGGTGGGCTTTAGGCCCCCACCCCCGAGAAACAAAAGCCAGTCCTTGAGGGATCCTTGCCCACCATTTTTAGGGAAGGCAACCCCCCCTCCTCAAAGCAGAGGCCTTTTGCCCCACAGGCAGACATTCAACAGGGCTAGAGTCTCATCTCCGGGAAATTCAGTTGCCATTTAGGAGAAGCAGCCCTACAAAATAGCAACAGATGTTTTGCATAGCTTCACTTCCTGATGTACAAAATACACACATGCACACTTATTCAAAACCGGGCAGAAGTGCCCCCAAAAAAAAAAGTTTTTTTGTAAACGGTGGTGGTATTTCAGGAGCAGCTCCTTGCCCTGTGGGTATGGCTGTTATCACCACCCAGGGTTAAAACCGCCTTTTCTGGCTTGGTACCAAAGTCCAAGGTTTCGTGCCACCCAAAGCCATAAAGTCAAGTGCCTGGGTCTGATTTGTCTTCAAACTTGGCCCTTTTATGACTTGTGGACTTCAACTCCCAGAATTCCTCAGCCAGCGTGCCTAGCTGAGGAATTCTGGGAGTTGAAGTCCACGAGTCATGAAGGGGCCAAAGTTTCCCCCATGCTGGCTCAGGAATTCTGGGAGTTGAAGTCCACCAGTCATGAAGGGGCCAAAGTTCCTCCATGTTGGTTCAGGAATTCTGG
Organism: Crotalus helleri; assembly: GCA_024509115.1. NCBI lineage: Eukaryota > Metazoa > Chordata > Lepidosauria > Squamata > Viperidae > Crotalus > Crotalus helleri. Next base: position 92,600 of record JAKSXO010000083.1, read on the forward strand.
GCGTTGAAGTCCACGAGTCATAAAAGAGCCACGGTTACCTACCCCTGGCCTAGGCCTAGGCCGCTTTATGACTCGTGGATTTCAACTCCCAGAATTCCTGAGCCAGTATGGGGGAACTATGACCCCCTTCATGACTCGTGGACTTCAACTCCCAGAATTCCTGAGCCAGCATGGCTCAGCTTGGAAACCTCTCCCTTTCCCCTCAGCATGGCTGGCTCAGGAATTCTGGGAGTTGAAGTCCACAAGTCATGAAGGGGGCCAAAGTTTCCTCCATGCTGGCTCAGGAATTCTGGGAGTTGAAGTCCACAAGTCATAAAAGGGCCAAGTTTGAAGACCCCTGCCTTAAAGCACTCTGACTGGAGAATTCTGGGAGCTGAAGTCCACCTATCTTAAACCATGCTGGCTGGAGAATTTTGGGAGTTGAAGCCCACCCACCTTAAAGCTGCCACAGTTGAGAAACATTGAATTAGAAGTTCCTTCCCCAACTGATGACCACAATCCATCCTTCAAGATAAAACTGGAGCATGACGTTTGCCACAGAGGTCTACCAAATGACTTCCCAGGATGTGATTCACACACCCGATACGGGAGGCACAATCGGGTGACGCTGAAACACCATCAAAAGGACAGGCCTCTTGCACAGAGGCCAAAAAACGAAGGGGGGGGAGGCGGTTTCCCAGTATGCTGTCACTTCTGCATCCTCTAAAAATGTTTGAAATCAGCAAAGATGCGGACCCCACCCTGGGATTGGCACACCAGGGGATTGCCCACCAGAAGAATCCTGCAAGCAATTTTCTGGGCTGGAAATCTGCAGTGCAAAAACCGCCCATTTTTCAGGAAACTGCACCACTGCCTTCCGTGCAGCGTCCCTGCTCTTGATTTTAACCTTTTTTTATTTCCGTAATATGCTTTTCAAAATTATGCTTTTATGCCTACTGCCAGCTGCCCAACAGAGTGATGTGAGACATCGAGAGGGCTGTCCAAAAACTGTAGTGAATTCCTGGAAGCCTGGCATCCAGACACATGGGCCATCACTAGGCACATAGAGACGAACAACATTTACACACCGTTCCAAAGAGACAATCAAACAGCTGCGGAGGAAACAAAAAGCATCTTCTCGCCAGCAATCGACGCCCAGATAAGCAGATATGAACAGCAAGATTTTTCTAGATCGAGAATCAAGGCATAAAGCAAAATCCCAATCAAGGAACTATCGATTCAGACAATCAAACAGTAAACAACAGTCTAATCAAGGCCTCTTCCATCAACACCGACTGGGCTGGCGTGGGGGTGAGAAGGCAATGTATATAATAAGCAGAAGGCAAACCCCACTCAATTATTGCGCTGATGATGTTTCATGTTGGGTTATAAAACATCTGCAAGAAAACCACCAAGCTCAGAGAGCACCAAGGACCTCACAGTCTTTCCTTCCTTCCTTCCTTCCTTCCTTCCTTCCTTCCTTCCTTCCTTCCTTCCTTCCTTCCTTCCTTCCTTCCTTCCTTCCTTCCTTCCTTCCTCCTCATTCTCCTCCCTTCTAGCTCTGATGATGTTACCTATCTGGGTCATGAAATGTCTCCAAGAAAACCACCAAGCTCAGAGAGCACCAAGAACCTTAACAGTTCTTGTCTCCTCCTCCTCCCCCTCCACTTTGCAAACCCCCCACTCTTCTAGCACTCATGACGTTACTTAAGTTAGGTCATGAAATGTCTCCAAGAAAACCATCAAGCTCAGAGAGCACCAAGGACCCCACAGTCTTTCTTTCTTTCTTTCTTTCTTTCTTTCTTTCTTTCTCTTTCTTTCCTTCCTTCCTTCCTTCTCCTCCTCCTCCTCCCTTCTAGCACTGATGATGTTACTTAGTTGGGTCATGAAACGTCTCCAAGAAAACCACACAGCTCAGAGAGCACCCGGGACTCCATAAATGATAAATAGCTCCCTTTAAAATGTTTGCATCCACCTCTCCAAAACTGGAGGTGCCATTTCAATTTCCAGAATTCATGTGCTAAGATTTGCTCTTTGTATCTACAAGTAGTGAAAGGAGACTTTTTAAAGACTGGGGAGGAGGGGAGGGGGAGAGTAAAAATCATAATTTCCTTTCCTAGAGGGGAAATTGAAGTTTAGAAGGGGAGGAGTCTAGCCGTCCCATCAAGGAAAAATCCACAAATAATCAAAGATACCAATAGAAGAGGATTATTTGTAGCTCAAGGTTGTGAGGTCCTTGGTGCTCTCTGAGTTTGGTTGTTTTCTTGCAGATGTTTCATGACCCAGATAGGGAACATCATTAGTGCTGGAGGGAGGAGGAGGAGGAGGAGGAGGAGGAAGAGGACTGTAGGGTCCCTGGTGCTCTCTGAGCTGGCTGGTTTTCTTGCAGACATTTCATGACCTAACTAGGGAACGTCATCAGTGCTAGAAGGGAGGAGGAGGAAGAAAGGAAGGAAGGAAGGAAGGAAGGAAGGAAAGAAAGAAAGAAAGAAAGAAAGAAAGAAAGAAAGAAAGAAAGAAAGAAAGAAAGAAAGAAAGAAAGAAAGAAAGAAAGAAAAAGAAAGACAGACAGACAGACTGTGGGGTCCTTGGTGCTCTCTGAGCTGGGTGGTTTTCTTGCTGACGTTTCATGACCCAACTAGGGAACGTCATCAGTGTTAAAAGGAGGGAGGAGGAAGAAAGGGAGGGAGGGAGGGAGGGAGGGAGGGAAGGAAGGAAGGAAAGAAAGAAAGAAAGAAAGAAAGAAGAGAAAGAAAGAAAGAAAGAAAGAAAGAAAGAAAGAAAGAAAGAAAGAAAGACAGACTGTGGGGTCCTTGGTGTTCTCTGAGCTGGCTGGTTTTCTTGCTGACGTTTCATGACCCAACTAGGGAACGTCATCAGTGCTAAAAGGAAGGAAGGAAGGAAGGAAGGAAGGAAGGAAGGAAGGAAGGAAGGAAGGAAGGAAGGAAGGAAGGAAGGAAGGAAAGACAGACAGACTATGGGGTCCTTGGTACTCTCTGAGCTGGCTAGTTTTCTTGCAGACGTTTCATGACCCAACTAGGGAACGTCATCAGTGCTAAAAGGAAGGAAGGAAGGAAGGAAGGAAGGAAGGAAGGAAGGAAGGAAGGAAAGACAGACAGACTATGGGGTCCTTGGTACTCTCTGAGCTGGCTAGTTTTCTTGCAGACGTTTCATGACCCAACTAGGGAACGTCATCAGTGTTAAAAGGAGGGAGGAGGAAGAAAGGGAGGGAGAGAGGGAGGGAGGGAGGGAGGGAGGGAAGGAAGGAAGGAAGGAAGGAAGGAAGGAAAGAAAGAAAGAAAGAAAGAAAGAAAGAAAGAAAGAAAGAAAGAAAGAAAGAAAGAAAGAAAGAAAGAAAGAAAGAAAGAAAGACTGTGGGGTCCTTGGTGCTCTCTGAGCTGGCTGGTTTTCTTGCTGACGTTTCATGACCCAACTAGGGAACATCATCAGCGCTATAAGGAAGTGGAGTTTGCAGACAGAAGGAGGAGGAGGACAACTACAGGGTCCTGGGTGCTCTCTGAGCTTGGTGTTTTTCTTGTGACATTTCAGTCAGAGGATTCAAATCCCAAAATTCATCCCAAATTCCTTGTGTCTTCTGGACACATCAGCCTCCTCCTAACAGCCCTAAGCCAGCATCTAATTCCTTTTTCCTACCAACAGCATAAAGTTCCGCTCTCAAGATTGAAACGTCACTCAGAAAAAGCCAGGAAATGGATCGGTCAGGACTAGTAACTTTTTTTTCCCCCTTTCCCCTTTATGTCTTAAAGGAAGAAATAAACCAGAAAGCTTTCTGCTAAAACTGTTTGCAGGTGCAAAGATTAATCCCCCCCCCCCAGGTCACGGAAAGAATTTTTTGCAAGCTGAAATCTGGCCAGTTTTACAAGGGTTGAAGGCGCGAGTGGCTTTCCTGCACAAGCCAAATTGTGTGTGCGAGGGAAGTGAAAGGTGCTAACGGAGGCCGTGTGGCCAGGCAAGAAATCTAAAGCAAAACAAATCTTCTCTGTAATTGGAGGGGGGGGGGGACTCACAATGGTGCGGGAAAAGGTCACCAAACTCCAAAATCATCCAGAGGCGGAGACAGTGAGCCAAACTAAAAGCTCCTGCAGATTTTATCCCCAGGTGAGATCCGGTGGATCCAATAGAAAAGAGTCTCTGTAGCTCAGGGTTGAATTGTCAGGTGGTTTTCATACAGATGTTTCATGGCCAAACTAGGTGACATCATCAGTGCTAGTAGGGAGGGAGGGAGGGAGGGAGGGAGGAAGGAAGGAAGGAAGGAAGGAAGGAAGGAAGGAAGGAAGGAAGGAAGGAAAAGAAAGAAAGAGAAAGAAAGAAAGAAAGAAGGAAGGAAGGAAGGGAAGGAAGGAAGGAAGGAAGGGAGAGAGAAAGAAAGAAAGAAAGAAAGAAAGAAAGAAAGAAAGAAAGAAAGAAAGAAAGAAAGAAAGAAAGAAAGAAAGAAAGAAAGAAAGAAAGAAAGAAAGAAAGACTGTGGAGTCCTGGATGTTCTCTGAGCTGGGTGGTTTCCTTGCAGACGTTTCGTGACCCAACTAGGTGACCCCATCAGTGCCAGAAGGGAGTGAGGTGAACAGAGCAAAACCCACTTCTTTCTGGTGATGTAACCTAGTCAGGTAATGAGACGTCTGCAAGAAAACAACCAAGATCAGAGAGCACCAAGAACTGCACAGATGTTACACGCACCGTTTGTTATACTCTGTCCTGTTATAGAATGTATTTTAAGTTTCTGTTTTTCTTTCTGTGACATAAGGTAATACTAATAGCAGTGTTGAAGCCAGGGAAGTTGAATCGTGTCCATTTCTGTTTTTAAAATGGACATTTAATAAAATTTGTATTTAAAAAAACAACAACTGCACAGTCCTGCTCCTCCTCCTCCTCCCATTCTCCTTCACTCCGCAAACCCCTCTCCCTTCTAGCGTTGATGATGTTCCCTAGTTGGGTCATGAAACGTCTGCAAGAAGACAGCCAAGCTCAGAGAGCATGAAGGACCCCACAGTCCTCCTTCCTTCCTTCCTTCCTTCCTTCCTTCCTTCCTTCCTTCCTTCCTTCCTTCCTTCCTTCCTTCCTTCCTTCCTTCCTTCCTTCCTCCTCCTCCCTTCTAGCACTGATAATGTTCCCTAGTTGGGCCATGAAACGTCTGGAAGAAAAACAAGCTCAGAGAGCAGCAAGGACCCTACACTCCTCCTCCTCCTCCTCCTCCACCCTTCTAGCACTGATGAGGTTCCCTAGTTGGGTCATGAAATGTCTGCAAGAAAACCACCCAGCTCAGAGAGCACCAAGGACCCCATAGTCTGTCTTTCTTTCTTTCTTTCTTTCCTTCCCTCCTTCCTTCCTTCCTTCCTTCCTTCCCCCCCCCCTTCTAGCACTGATGAGGTTCCCTAGTTGGGCCATGAAATGTCTGCAAGAAAACCACCCAGCTCAGAGAGCACCAAGGACCCCATAGTCTGTCTGTCTTTTTTTCTTTCTTTCTTTCTTTCTTTCTTTCTTTCCTTCCTTCTTTCTTTCCTTCCTTCTTTCCTTCCTTCCTTCCCCCCCTTCTAGCACTGATGAGGTTCCCTAGTTGGGCCATGAAACGTCTGCAAGGAAACCACCCAGCTCAGAGAGCACCAAGGACCCCACAGCAGAACTATCCATTGTGCAACCCAGAAGCTAACTCACACATTCCCATCCAGCTAAACCTCACAAAATCCTTCCATAAGGCTTTTCCACCAAAGCGTGAAAAATCCTCTGTTAAACCTGATCAGAAGTTGTGAAGTCCCAGAACGCTGCTTAAGACATTGGGCCCAAAAAAACAAAACAAAAAAAAACCCACTGCTTTTTCCCAGCTTTTTTTTTTAAACTCACTTTCCATTCTTTCAAGGTCTTGTTTAGAGGATTAGTTGCATCTGAATTAGGAGGACCAAATACCCCTCTCCTTGAACCCATGGGGAGAGGGGGGACCCCAAATATACTATAGTATTTTCTCAATCTTAACGAGGTCCCCATGCTGGCTGGGAAACTCTGGGAGTTGAACTCTCCCCATCTTAAAGTTGCCCTGGTGGAGAAACGCTGCGCTACTAAATCTGTTTCATCCCAAAGAGAGAGAGAGACAGAGAGAGAGAAAATGGGGGGGGGGGAGAATCAGGCCACCCACCTCTCCATTTGGCCTGTGCAAGTCGCCGGTTCTCAAGATTCGGGCTACACGTCCTGCTTGCTCAAGAGTCAGCTCCGGAGACCTCTTGATTGCTAAAACCACAGAGAAGGAACTGAGAACGCGAGAAAACACCCAGAAATCCGTTGCAAAGAAGCTGGTGCTTTTGTAGAGAGAAGGTCAAAGGCATTGCAATCGCCACTCACAGCCCCTAAGTAGCAGGAAGCCTCAGCCCATTGGCCGGAATCCGATGCCGGAATAAAAGGCCGGCCAAGAATTAAAGAGATTAATCCCCTTTCTTTCTTTCTTTCTTTTTTTTCAGAATGTGATTAAAGTCGAGTATTGGTTTCCTTCCGTGTACTTATTTATCCCATTTGAAAACGGGCCACCTCCCTCTCAAAAGGACTCCATAGCAGGAAACACAGGGGGTCCTTGACTTATAACAATTCGCTTAGTGACCGTTCAAAGTTACAAGTGACTTACAACCGATTTTCACACTTACGGCCACTGCAGCATTCCCAAGCATTATTATATTATAATAATAAAGTTGGAAGAGTCCTTGGAGGTCATCTAGTCCAACCCCCTGCTCAGGCAGGAAACCCTATACCATTTCGGACAAATGGCTGTCCAGTCTCTTCTTAAAAACTTCCAATGTTGGAGCATCCACCGCTTCTGGAGGCAGGTGGTTCCACCGGTTAATGTTCTCACTATCAGGAAGTTTCCCCTTAGTTCTAGGTTGCTTCTCTCCTTGATGAGTTTCCATCTGTTGCTTCTTGTCCTGTCTTCAGGCACTTTGGAAAATAGCTTGACTCCCTCTTCTTTGGGGCAGCCCCTGAGAGATTGGAAGACTGCTATCCTGTCCCCCCTGGTCCTTCTCTTCATTAAACTAGACATACCAAATTCCAGCAACTGTTCCTTATATCCTTTCCTGCCTGAGCAGGGGGTTGGACCTTCCAACTTTATTATTATTACTATTACTATTATTATATGTTTTAGCCTCCAGACCTCTAATCATCTTTGTTGCTCTTCTCTGCCCTCTTTCTAGAGTCTCAATATCTTTTTTACATTGTGGTGACCAAAACTGGATGCCGTATTCCAAGTGTGGCCTTACCAAGGCCTTGTAAAGTGGTATTAACACTTCACTTGATCCTGATTCTCTCCCTCTGTTAATGCAGCCCAGCATTGTGTTGGCCTTTTTGGCAGCTGCAGCACACGGCTGGCTCCTATTTAAGTGATCGTCCACAAGGACTCCGAGATCCCTCTCAGTTACTACTATTGAGCAAGGTACCTCCCCAGGGGTAGGCAACCTTGGCTCTTTTATGACTCGTGGACTTCAACTCCCAGAATTCCTGAGCCAGCCATGCTGAGGGGAAGGGAGAGGTTTCCATGCTGAGCTATGTTGGCTCAGGCATTCTGGGAGTTGAAGTCCACAAGTCATAAAAGAGCCAAGGTTGCCTACCCCGTCCTATACTATACCTGTACATTTGGTTTTTCTTACCTAAATGTAGAACCTTGCTTTTTTCACCCTTGAATTTCATTTTGTTAGTTACTGCCCAGTGTTCAAGTCTGTCCAGATCCTCCTGTATCCTAAGCCTGTCTTCTGGAGTGTTGGCTATTCCTGCCAGCTTGGTGTCGTCTGCAAATTTGATGAGTTCCCCATCTATCCCTTCATCCAAATCGTTGATGAAGATGTTGAAGAGCACTGGGCCAAGAACAGAGCCCTGGGGCACCCCACTACACACTTCCTTCCACGTAGATGCGGTTCCATTGAGGACCACACGCTGAGTATGGCCGGTCAGCCAGCTACAGATCCATCTGGTGGTGATGCTGTCTAACCCGCATTTTTCTATCTTGTCAAGTAGTAGGTTGTGATCTACTTTATCAAATGCCTTGCTGAAGTCCAAGTAAATTTGAGACACTTGACAATGGACTCGTATTTATGACGGGCGCCGTGTCCCCGGGGTCACCTGATCTCCTTTTGTGACCTTCTGACAAGCAAAGTCAATGGGGGAAACGCAGGATTCACTTAACAACCGGGTTAGTGTTTCGCTTAACAACGGTGGCAAGACATGTCATAAAAAGGGGCAGAACTCACTTAAGAAATGTCTCACTTAGCGACCGAAATCTTGGACTCAATCGTGGCCCTAAGTTGAGAATTAACTATATAATGAGAATAAAGATTTTATTAAAAAGGAATGCATGCAGGATAAATAGAAGGAGGGGGGAGAAAAACAAGAATTGACTTCCGACTCTTTCCAGCACGATAAAGGACTAATTAACAATTACAGCTAATTGCATTTTACATTTAGGCAGAGTGGCTACAGGGGCTCTTGACTTACGACCTTTTGTTTAGCAAGTGTTTGAAGTCACAACGGCACTGAAAAGACGGACTTATAACCGGTCCTCACGCTTACAACGGTCACAGCAGTCACACAGTCCCATGGTCAAAAACGTGGGCACTTGGCAACAGGCATATATTTTCAGAGTCTGCAGAATTCGGGGTCGCATAATCCTCCTTTGCAACATTCCCAACCAGCTTTTGGTCACCACAGTGTAAAAAAGATGCTGAGACTCTATAAAGAGTACAGAGAAGAGCAACAAAGAGGATCAGGGGACTGGAGGCTAAAACATATAAGGAACGGTTGCTGGAATTGGGTATGTCTAGTTTAAGGAAGAGAAGGATGAAGGGGGACAGGATAGCAGTCTTCCAGTATCTCAGGGGCTGCCCCAAAGAAGAGGGAGTCAAGCTATTCTGCAAAGCGCCTGAAGGCAGGACAAGAAGCAACGAGTGGAAACTAATCAAGGAGAGAAGCAACCTAGAACTAAGGAGAAACTTCCTGACAGTGAGAACAATTAATCAGTGGAACAACCTGACTCCAGAAGTGGTGAATGCGCCAACACTGGAAAATTTTGAGACGGGACAGCCATTGGTATAGGGTTTCCTGCCTGAGCAGGGGGTTGGACTAGATGACCTCCAATTCCCTGACAGTGAGAACGATTAATCAGTGGAACTACCTGCCACCAGAAGTTGTGGGTGCTCTATCACTGGAAGTTTTTAAGAAGCAACTAGACAGCTGTTTGTCTGACAAGGCATAGGGTTTCCTGCCGGAGCAGGGGGTTGGACTAGATGACCTCCAAGGTCCCTTCCAACTTTATTATTATTATTAATAGACAAAGTCAATAGGGAGGGGGAGGCAAGATTCGTTTAACGACCATGGGATCCACTTAACAACTGCAGTGATCCTTTTAACAGCCATGGCAAAAATTCATAAAGTTGGGCTGGCTTAACACCTGCCTTGCTTAGCGGTGGAAATTCTGATCCAGCTGCGTTCGTACGTTGAGGACTATCTACATGAACAAGGCGTTTCCATTTCATGACAAGGTTATCCCCGTTTTAAAAAAACGAAGTCGAAGTTTCATTTTTTCTTCCAACTTAAAATCCAGAAGCAGTTTCCCAACGAAACTGAACCGGATTTTAATAATAATGATAATGATAAAGTTGGAAGGGACCTTGGAGGTCATCTAGTCCCACCCCCTGCTTCACCATCTCAACCTTCCCCATCTCAACCACATCCATTTTTTTCCAGCAATTTTTCCCTGGGAGAAATAATAAATCTCTCCCGTTACACTTAGTGGATTTTCTACCCCGTCGACCTCTATAATGGCAAAGATCTCTACACGATCTTTCAAGCAGCTCTCAAGGGGAAAACGTCCAGTTTCAATTTTATGTTCGCTTCAAAAATGTTTATGCCAAGGATCTGGCATGAAACACAAAGGCAGGAATTCCCGTTGACCCTGGTTAATGATCTCAGCTTGATGGATGGAAGGAAAGGGAAGGAAGGCAGACCTTTGTCCAACTCTCCTTCGCTTCAATGGGGCAGGGCTGGTGCCTTCCCAGCTGAATGTCCATCCTTCAGCCAATCCTATCTCCTTCTAGCACTGATGATGTTCCCTAGTTGGTTGATGAGAGGTCAGCAAGAAAACAGCCAAGCTCAGAGAGCACCAAGGACTCCACAGTCATCTTCCTCCTCCTCCTCCTCCTCCTCCTCCGCTCTGCAATCCCCATTTCCTTCTAGCACTGATGATGTTCCCTAGTTGGGTGATGAGACGTCAGCAAGAAAACAACCAAGCTCAGAGAGCACCAGGGACTCCACAGTCATCTTCCTCCTCCTCCTCCTCCTCCTCCTCCTCCTCCTCCTCCTCCTCCTCCACCACCACCATCACTTCTGCCTCCTCCCCTCCTCCACTCTGCAATCCCCATTTCCTTCTAGCACTGATGATGTTATCTAATTGGGTAATGAAACGTCAACAAGAAAACAATGAAGCTCAGAGATTACCAAGGACCCCACAGTGATCATTGTCTTTCTCCTCCTCCTCCTCCTCCTCCTCCTCCTCCTCCTCTCTGCAAACCCCACTCCCTACTAGCACTGGTGATATTAGCTAGTTGGATAATGAAACGTCTGCAAGAAAACCACCAAGCTCAGAGAGCCCTGAGGACCGCACGCTTGAACTGCCTCCTCACACCTTCACTGCGGATGCTGCAGTGGGAATCTACACATCTGGACAGGCACCTAATTGGGGAAGGATGTTATGCTTGCCTGCCCTTGTGAAAGAACACCAAACTACAGGAAACGATGCTTAGCCCACGTGAGGTTTCTGAGATTGCACTCAAGGCCAAAATGCTTACAATCTTCTTTTTTTCTCTCTCTCTCTCTCTCAAATGGACACTGCAAGGAAGCTATGAAGATCCCAGGTAAAGAAGGAAGACCTGGAAGAAGAAATTTTAAAAAATATATATCTTTTCGATTCTTGAAAACGCTTTTGGGAGTGGAATCAGTGGAACCACCTGCCTCCAGGAGCGGTGAATGCTCCAACATTGGAGGTTTTTAAGAAGAGACTGGACAGCCATTTGTCTGAAACGGACTAGGGTTTCCTGCCTGAGCAGGGGGTTGGACTAGATGACCTCCAAGGTCCCTTCCAACATTATTATTATTATTAAGAACCTGCCTCCAGAAGCGGGAAATGCTCCAACACTGGAAGTTTTTAAGAAGAGACTGGACAGCTATTTGTCTGAAACGGTATAGGGTTTCATGCCTGAGCAGGGGGTTGGGCTAGATGACCTCCAAGGTCCCTTCCAACTTTATTTTATTATATTATTATTATTGTTATTGTTGTTGTTGTTGTTGTTGTTATTAAGCCAAAACAGATGCCTCTTAGTCTTGATCTCAGGTTGATCTTTTTCAACTTGCTGCTATAAGATACGTCCAGACTACAACCTCCATCATGCCCAGTCAATGCATCCATTTTTCTCCCCGATCGATCAGCTTACAAACCGTACCCAATCCACCTGTCGGGCATCTGCTGGAGGAAGGTTGGGCTGAAAATTTGCGCCACTTTCTTCAAATATTTTGCACACTTCCCTCAAATCTCTTTTCCAAAATAGAATTGCTAAAAAAAAAAAAATTCTAAAATTTAAACCAGCCCAGACTTAACCCTCAGCCTGTTTTAGTGCCAGGAAAATTGAAAATTCCCCCCCCCCCAGATTAAATATCTTTCAGCACCAAGGACATCAAAACAATAGTTGCCTCCGTCTTTACTATCACATTTACACAAACATCCCTATTCTCTGTCTCTGCTCTTAAGAGATTATCCCAAGCACGAAGACTCAACTATTCTCTTTACAGAGAGCAAAAAAGTTTTCTTGCACAATTTGCCAATTGTTGCGAGGTTTGACAAACTCACATCTGAACAAAGGTGTGTGTTTCACGGCCTAAGGATACCTGGTGTGGGTTTAACCCATTTTTCTCACGTTACGGCAGTGCTTTTCGACTTTGGCCAGGTGAAGATGGGTGGACTTCAACTCCCAGAATTGAATATTAATTGAATATTAAGCATTTGTGACTCTAAAAAATGAATAAAAATGCATATGTACAATTGATACCCAATTGTACATCTCCACCCCGTGTCCTTTCAGTGAAGCAGTCGACATGATGTGCCGGTGCCTGGAAGATGTGAGGGTCTGGATGGGGGTGAGCGGGCTTAGACTCAACTCTGACAAGACCGAGTAGCTCTGGGTCTTGCCCCCCAAGGGTCATCCTGATGGTCCATCATTGGTCCTGGGGGGGGGGTAAATTTACCTCCCGCAGTGCAGGCACGCAACTTGGGTGTCCTCCTGGACTCACAGCTAAATTTGGAAGAGCATCTATCGGCTGTGACCAGGGGGACCTTTGCCCAGGTTCGCCTGGTGCACCAGCTGCGGCCTTATTTGGACCGGGAGGCTTTATTCACGGTCACTCATGCCCTTGTCACCTCAAGATTGGATTACTGTAACGCGCTCTACATGGGGCTACCCTTGAAGAGCGTTCGGAGGCTGCAGTTGGTTCAGAACGCAGCCGCGAGAGCGATTGTGGGTGCACCAAGGTACACCAACGTGTCACCTATCCTCCGTGAGCTGCACTGTCTTCCTGTGGGTCTCCGGACGCAATTCAAGGTGTTGGTTGTCACCTTTAAAGCCCTTCACGGCTTAGGACCAGGTTACTTACAGGACCGCATACTGCCGCACAGTTCCCAGAGACCGGTGAGGTCCCATAGATTGGGCCTCCTTCCGGTCCCGTCGGCCAGACAATGTTGGCAGGCGGGCCCTCGGGGAAGGGCCTTTTCTGTGGTGGCTCCGACGTGGTGGAATCAACTTCCCCCCCCCCGAGATTCGAACTACTCCCACCTTGCCGGCCTTCAAGAAAGCCATTAAAACTCTCCTGTTCTGGCAGGCCTGGGGTTGACGTCCCCGGGGGGGGGCGGGACACGATTGGGACATGTGGTATGAATGCACTTGTTTTTATTGTTATATTTATTGTTTTAATTTTGTATGCCGCCCTGAGTCCCTAGGGATTGGGCGGCATATAAAGTTTATTAATAAATAAATAAATAAATAAATATGAAAAAATAAAGGGGATCACATGACCCCAGGATACAGCCACCGTCATAAACACGAGACAGTTGCCCAGCCTCTCAGTTTTGATCACGTGACCCTGGGGATGCTGAACCACGGCCGTCAGTGTGAAAAAACGGTCGTCAGTTCGGTTTTTTCAGGGCTGTCGTAACTTCGAACCGTCGCTAAACGAGCTGCTGTTAAGTTGGGGACCCCCCCGTATTTATTTATATTCTCTGAACATCAAACATGCTTGGTCCTTCCCCCCACCTTTCAAAACTTCGACCGGGGTGCAGATGACACCCCCCCCCAGACAGACACACACCTGTTTGTCGGTTGTTATTGTACTTCTGCAAATTGCTGGGCAGACACACATCTCGAGGGAGCACAGCTGCGACAGTCTCAAGGGTGTCGCTCAAAGACTGGATTGTGTGTTTGCTGCAGGGACCCACAAACACCTCTTCCAGGTCCTTCACGGTGGCTTCCCAGGGGTTTTCCACCACTGGGCGCTTTTGGGGGGGGCCACAGGACGGAACCGTCCCCCCGAAACTCAGCCAGGCCAACATCTCGCTTCTCAAGGGGAAAAGCACTTATGTTTTTATGCAGCTAGTCCTCAACTTGCAACAGTCCATTTCGTGAGCGTCTGAGGTTACTACGGCACTGAAAAAAGGGAGTTACAGCCGTTTTTCACACTTACGACCTCTTATGTCCCTGTGGTCACATGATCAAAATTCAGACGCTCGGCAACGGACTCATAGTTATGACGGTCACAGCATCCCAGGGTTGTGTGAGGACCTGTTGTGACCAGCAAACTCAAGGGGGGGGAAGCCAGATTCACTTAACAACCGTAGTTATTAATCTAACACCCACAGTGATTCATTTTACAGCCGTGGCAAGGTTGTAAAATGGGGCAAAATTCACTTAACGGCCGTCTGGCTTAGCAAATGAAAATTTGGGGCTCCGTTGTGCTCGTAAGTCAAGGACTGCCAGTGTTTACTTCCCCTTGTTGGTCCCCATTTTTTAAGAAGAGACTGGACAGACTACTTAGGAGAAACTTCCTGACAGTGAGAACAATTAACCAGTGGAACTACCTGCCTCCAGAAGCGGTAAATGCTCCAACACTGGAAGTTTTGAAGAAGAGACTGGACAGCCATTTCTCCGAAATGGTGTAGGGTTTCCTGCCTGAGCAGGGGGTTGGACTAGATGACCTCCAAGGTCCCTTCCAACTGTATTCTATTTTAAGAGACTGGACAGCCATTTGTCTGAAATGGTTTAGCGTTTCCTGCCTGAGCAGGGGGTTGGAGTGGATGACCTCCAAGGTCCCTTCCAGCTCTGTTACTCCATTATAACCCATTCGGGCACAGCCTTGTGCAGACTTTATCCCACACTTTGCACAGCCCTCTTTTTCCTAATTCCCACCCCCCATTTCGGCTCCCTCCAGCCCCCCCTTTTTTTCTCCATCCGGTTAAGAAGCAGGCGATCATCACGCCCGCTAAATAGATCATCACGCCCCAAGAATTCCCACAGCAAATGGCCCCCCAAAAGAGAGTCGGCCTTTTGCAGACAGAGTCGCACGTCCCAAAATGGGACCCCAATTCCACCCATTTACTTCTGCCTTCCTTCTTTCCAAAAAGCTACTTTTCTAGCTGCGGGGAGAGGCAAGAGAGGGGGGGAGGGAGGGAGGGAGCGGTTTTCAAACATGCACTCTTCTCTCTTCCACAAGGCACTTGAGACGAAGCGGTTCTACACGTACGTGCAAGTCCTCGATTTACAGCCACAGCTGGGACTAGGATTCCCGTTGCTAAGCAAGGGGGTTGTTGGGACATTGCACCCAGCGACCTTTTTTCGCCCCGGTTGTTGTTAAGCGAAGCACTGCACTGAAGTGAATCCCAGGTGAACGAGGTCAGTGAGGTGTGCCTGATTTTAGGACTTTTTTGGGCCACAGTGAAATGAATCACTCGGTCATTAAGTGAATCCAGCTTGCCTCTGTTGATTTTGCTTCTCGGAAGCCGGCTGGGAAGACTGTGAGTGGGGATCACATGACCCTGGGACGCTGCAACCGTCGTAAGTAGAGGCCGGTAGCCAAGTCCCCAAATTATGATCCCGTGATCATGGAGGCGCTGCAATGGTCGTAAGTGTGAGGACCGATCTTAATTCACTTTTTTCAGCACCGCTATTTGCTACACAAATAGTTGTAAGTTGACAACTACCTGTAGCCTGTTCCCACACCACTTGGGGCTTTATTGACAGGTACTCCTCGACTTACGATGCTTCATTTAGTGACCGTTCAAAGTTACAGCAGCACTGAGGAGCGTTTTTCACACTTACGACCATTGCTGCCTCCCCACAGTCACGTGATCGGAATTTGGATGCTTGGCTACTGACTCCTATTTCTGACGGTCGCCGTATCCCGGGGTTCAGGTGATCCCCTTTTGCGAACACCAAAATTCAATGGGGAAGTCAGATTCATTTAAGAACCGTGTCACGTAACAACTGTGGAAAGAAAGGTCGTAAAATGGGGCAAAACTCACTTAGCAAACGTTTCACTTAGCCACGGAAATTTTCGGTTGCAAGTCAAGCACTAACTGTATTGATTAAAATCTACCGGTTAAGTGTTAACCAGCACGTTTAAATTAAGGGGGCTTCCACCTGCCATTTGATAGATAACCTTTATTGCAGGGGTCTTCAAACATGGCCCTTTGATGACTTGTAGACTTCAACTCCCAGAATCCCTCAGCCAGCATGAGCGAACTATGACCCTTTGATGACTTGTGGACTTCAACTCCCAGAATCCCTCAGCCAGCGTGAGGGAACTATGACCCTTTGATGACTTGTGGACTTCAACTCCCAGAATCCCTCAGCCAGCGTGAGGGAACTATGACCCTTTGATGACTTGTGGACTTCAACTCCCAGAATCCCTCAGCCAGTATGAGGGAACTATGACCCTTTGATGATTTGTGGACTTCAACTCCCAGAATCCCTCAGCCAGTGTGCCTGGCTGAGGAATTCTGGGAATTGAAGTCCACAAGTCATCAAAGGGCCACGTTTGAAGACCCCTGGCCTACATCCTTACACATAAGTAACATTTGAATGGAGACCTTGGGACATCTCACTCCCTGCTATAAATATCCCGGGGTCTTGGCATTTTGGGGGGAATATCCTGGCTGGCAGCCACTTCTGCAGCCCTGGGAGTGCAACATCCAGCTTCTTCTGGGCAAGTCCTGAGCTGCATGCCCAGAAAAAAACGCTTTGCTGCTTCCTGCCTTTAAAAAAGCGACCTTTGCTCTTGGCATTCAGATGCATTAAGAGAGGGAGAGAATCAGGATCACGTGAAGTGTTAATACCACTTTACAAGGCCTTGGTAAGGCCACACTTGGAATAAAACATCCAGTTTTGGTCACCACGATGTAAAAAAGATGTTGAGACTCTAGAGAGAGTGCAGAGAAGAGCAACAAAGAGGATCAGGGGACTGGAGGCTAAAATGTATAAGGAATGGTGGCTGGAATTGGGGATGTCTGGTTTAACGAAGAAAAGAACGAGGGGGGATGTGATAGCAGCCTTCCAGTATCTCAGGGGCTGCCCCAAAGAAGAGGGAGTCAAGCTATTCTCCAAAAACACCTGAAGGCAGGACAAGAAGCAATGGAGGGAAACTAATCAAGGAGAGAAGCAACCTAGAACTAAGGAGAAACTTCCTGACAGTGAGAACAATTAACCAGGGGAACCACCTGCCTCCAGAAGCGGTGAATGCTCCAACACTGGAAGTTTTTAAGAAGAGACTGGACTGCCATTTAGTAGTAGTAGTAGTAGTAGTAGTAGTAGTAGTAGTAGTAGTAGTAGTAATAATGATGATGTTGGAAGGGACCTTGGAGGTCATCTAGTCCAACCCCCTACCCAGGCAGGTAACCCTATATCAGTGATGGCGAACCTTTTAGAGACCGAGTGCCCAAACTGCAACCCAAAACCCACTTATGCATCATTGGGTGCCGGGTAGGTGTGGCCCATTGGGTGGGTGTGGCCAATTGGATGGGCGTGTCCCATTGGATGGGCGTGGTTGTGGTGGTAATGCCAGACTGGGTGGGACTAAAAAGTTCAATCAATCAATTCCAACTTTGCAAGATCTTTTTTTTCCCCGCGAGAAGTTGAAATTGACTGATTGATTGGATCTTTTTTTTTTTTGCACACGGCGGCGGAGGCCTAAAGCAAAAAGGTTTTATAAAACCCAGCTGAAGGCCCAGGACTGGGGAGATGGCGTGCGTGCCCACGCATGCCCATCCGTGCCATAGGTTCGCCACCACTGCCCTATACCCTTTCGGACGAATGGCTGTCCAGTCTCTTCTTAAAAACTTCCAGTGTTGGAGCATTCACCACTTCTGGAGGCAGGTGGTTCCACTGGCTAATTGTTCTCCCTGTCAGGAAGTTTCTCCTTAGTTCCAGGTTGCTTCTCTCCTTGATGAGTTTCCATCCGTTGCTTCTTGTCCTGCCTTCTTCAGGTGCTTTGGAGAATAGGTTGACTCCCTCTTCTTTGGGGCAGCCCCTGAGATACTAGAAGATTTGCTATCCTGTCCCCCCTCGTCCTTCTCTTCGTTAAACTAGACATCCCCAATTCCAGCAACCGTTCTTTATATGTTTTAGCCTCCAGTCCCCAATCATCTTTGTTGCTCTTCTCTGTACTCTGTACTCTGTACTCTGTACTCATGATCATGATGATGGAAGGGACCTTGGAGGTCATCTAGTCCAACCCCCTGCTCAGGCAGTAAACCCTATACCATTTTGGACAAATGGCTGTCCAGTCTCTTCTTAAAGACTTCCAGTGTTGGAGCATTTACTGCTTCTGGAGGCAGGTGGTTCCACTGGTTAATTGTTCTCACTGTCAGGAAGTTTCTCCTTAGTTCTAGGTTGCTTCTCTCCTTGATGAGTTTCCATCCGTTGCTTCTTGTCCTGCCTTCGGGTGCTTTGGAGGAGAGCTTGACTCCCTCTTCTTTGGGGCAGCCCCTGTGTCAGAAATGGTGTACGGTCGCCTGCTTCGGCAGGGGGCTGGACTAGATGACCTATGAGATCCCTTCCAACTCTGTTCTTTTAATTCTAATGAACCAGTGGGCTATCCCAATCCATACTGTGGGCTGGTGAAGACTCAGATGGGACCAACAGCCGCCGACAGGCAGGGAAGAACCGCCAGAGTGCCAACTCCACTCCAGATTGCCAAGGCAGCCTTCCCCCTCCTGGCCCGCCCTTGTGGAGTGGGACTACCCCTTCCATCCTCCTCAGCCAGCCAGCTTCCCGCCCCAGAGGAAAAGTTATGGGACGTGTAATCCAGGGGCATCCAGAAGGCAATGACACAGGAGGGAGGGAAATCCACCCGCTGGACCAGCCTGCCCAACTCTGCCACTTCGGCTATTCAGCCCGGCTGACGCGTTCCCAAAGCGAAGAAAAGGTCAGCCGCGGAGCAAAGCCGGAGGAGAAAGAAGCTCTATTCTGCAGTCCTCCTTTTCTGGCACGCAGAACAGGCGTCCCATTCTTCATAAAAGAAGACGCCAACAGCCCCCCCCACCCCCCCCCCGTCCCTTAAGAGAAAAGAAGACAACCCCCAAACTCAGCCAGGGGGGAACGTGGGTCCCGAGGTCCTTTCGAAGGGGACCTGGGGAGGAAAAGCTGCTTCCACAATAAGACCCATCAGCCAAAGCCTTCTGGGGCCCAGAGGTGAATTCCCCCCCCCAAGGGACCCACAAGGGATGGAGAGGGAGGGGGGAGTCTTGGCCTTGCCTCCGGAAGCGGTGAATGCTCCAACCCTGGAAGTTTGTAAGAAGAGGCTGGACAGCCAGTTGTCCGAAATGTATAGGGTTACCTGCCTGAGTAGGGGGTTGGACTAAACGACCTCCAAGGACCCTCCCAACGCTGTATTTCTATTCATTTTCTATTTTATATTTCTATTTCGTATTTCTATTCTATATTTCTATTCTATTCTGTTTTCTATATTCTGTTCTCTATTTCTATTCTATTCTATATTTCTATTCATTTTCTATTCTACTTCTAGTTCTAGTTCTATTCTATTCTGTATTTCTATTCACTTTCTATTCCATTCTATTCTGTATTTCTATTCTGTATTTCTATTCTATTCTATTTTCTATATTGTTCTGTATTTCTATTCTATTCTATTCTGCATTTCTATTTATTTTCTATTCTAATTCTATCCTATATTCCATTCTATTCTAAATTTCTATTCTATTCTATTCTGTATTTCTATTCATTTTCTATTCTATTCTATTCTATTCTATTCTGCATTTCTATTCATTTTCTATTCTATTCTATTCTGTATTTCTATTCATTTTCTATTCTATTCTATTCTGTATTTCTATTCATTTTCTATTCTATATTTCTATTTTGTATTTCTATTCTGTATTTCTATTCTATTTTCTATATTCTATTCTGTATTTCTATTCTATTTTCTATATTCTGTTCTGTATTTCTATTCTATTCTATTCTGCATTTCTATTCATTTTCTATTCATTTTCTATTCCATTCTATTCTGTATTTCTATTCTATTCTATTTTCTATATTGTTCTATATTTCTATTCTATTCTATTCTGCATTTCTATTTATTTTCTATTCTAATTCTAATTCTATTCTATATTCTATTCTATTCTAAATTTCTATTCTATTCTATTCTGTATTTCTATTCATTTTCTATTCATTTTCTATTCTATTCTATTCTATTCTATTCTGTATTTCTATTCATTTTCTATTCTATTCTATTCTGTATTTCTATTCATTTTCTATTCTATTCTATATTTCTATTTTGTATTTCTATTCTGTATTTCTATTCTATTCTATTTTCTATATTCTGTTCTGTATTTCTATTCTATTCTATTCTGCATTTCTATTCATATTCTATTCTATTCTATTCTATATTCTATTCCATATTCTATTCTATTTTATTCTCTATTCTATTCTATTCCATATTCCATATTCTCTATTCTATTCTATTCTATTCTATTCTATTCCATATTCTATTCCATATTCTCTATTCTATTCTATTCTATTCTATTCTATTCTATTCTATTCTATTCTATTCTATTCTATTCTCCCTCTGTCTCTCTTGGCCGGAAGAGAGAAGCAGGCGGGGGGGAGGGGGGTCCTCCAAAGGAAATCCAGCCGAGCCTCAGCACTCAAGGCAAGTCAGCTCAACTTTAGCGACCGCAGTGGCGGCGGAGAGAGCTTGGCAGGCAGTGCTTGACCACCCGGGCATTGGGGGGGGGGCTTCTTCTCCTGCACAAAGAGCCATTTTTCCCTGGGGGCTGCAAGGGGGGACAAGGAGGGGGCTTCCTCCTCCCCTCTCCAAAAGTGATTTCCCAACAGGCAGGAAGAAAGCCAGGATCTTTGGCCACTGGAGAGACTGCACGAATCTGACCAGGGCATCTGGCCTTCCAAAGCCACAACCAACCTCCGGGTAGGTTTCCGGTGAGGTGGGGGGCCCACACGGTCACCCCAGTATTCCAGACACCCACCCACCCAGCACACGAGGCCCACCCAGCAAAAGCTTTTTGCCAAGATTTCTTTCACCAGCCTGGAAAAATGTTGCCTTCATAGCAGAGACAGGCGGTCCCCGACTTACGACGAACCGTTGAGCCCAGATTTTATGCCGCTGAGAAATTTGTGAAATGGGTTTTGCCCCACTTCCTGACAGTTAGGACAATGAACCAGAGCAACCCCCTGCCTCCAGAAGCGGTGAATGCTCCAACACTGGAGGTTTTTAAGAAGAGACTGGATGGCCATTTGTCTGAAATGGTCTAGGGTTTCCTGCCTGAGCAGGGGGTTGGACTAGATGACCTCCAAGGTCCCTTCCAACTTTATTATTATAATTATAGGACAATGGACCAGCGGAACCACCTGCCTCCAGAAATGATGAATGCTCCAACACTGGAGGTTTTTAAGAAGAGACTGGACAGCCATTTGCCTGAAATGGCGTAGGGCAGTGGTTCTCAACGTGTGGGTCGGGACCCCATTTGAATAGAGTCCAATTCTATTGGCTTTCAAAAGCCAATAGGAATTGTCCAGGCTGTCTGCCCTGCTGAGCCCGCCAAAAGTCCCATTCTGCAAATGGTGCTGCACCCGTTGAGTAGTCCTCGACTTACGACTGGTTGAGTAGTCCTCGACTTACGACCGGTTGGGGGGTCGCAGCATTAAAAAGGTTGAGAACCACTGGTATAGGGTTTCCTGCCTGAGCAGGGGGGTGGACTAGAAGACCTCCAGGATCACTTCCGGCTCTGTGATTCTGACCGCTCAACTGTCACTCACAGGTAGTCCTTGACTTAACAACCATTCCTTTAATGACCATTGGAAGTTCCGACGGCGCTGCAAAGAGTGACTTACGACCAGTCCTCGCACTTACAACCGCTGCAGCCTCCTGATGGTCACGGGATCGAAATCCGGTGCTGGGCCACTGACAGGTCCTTACAGCCGCCGCAGCATCCCAGGGTCACGTGACCACCCTCGCTGACCTTCCCAGCCAGCTCCCGACAAGCAAAGCCAACAGGGGACGCCCGACTCGCTTAAGGACCGTCGGATTCACTTAACAACTGTGGGCAAAAAAAAAAAAATGGGGCACCACTCACTCAAAAACCGCCTTGCTTAGCAATGGAAATTCTGCCCCTAAATTTAGGACTCAGCCTGTAATTGTAAGCCTCAATTGTGGGTTTGTTGTCGGTCCACAGCCCTCACTGCCAGGGTGCCAAGAATAAAGAAATGCACAAGCCACAACATGGATCCTGGGATCAACGGAAAGAGCTCAGCCAGAGCTGCAGGGCTCCTATCCAGCACCCTGGGCTCCCTGGTGCTCCACCAGTGCCAAGATGTTGTACACACACACACACACACACAACACACACCCTGGGGCATTCAGCGCTGGGGCCAGGCCAGCCCACAGGTAGGGAGGGGCGCTCCCAACCGGCGGCCTGATCCTGCCCTGGGTTCAGCCAGTTACACAGCGTTTCTCAACCTTGACCATTTTAAGGCATGTGGACTTCAACTCCCAGAATTCCACAGCCAGCAATGCTGGCTGTGGAATTCTGGGAGTTGAAGTCCACATGCCTTAAAATGGTCAAGGTTGAGAAACACTGAGCCAGTAGGCCTCTGGAGAATCCAAAAAACCTCAGTGGAAAATCTGAACTTTGGATGGTTCCACGTCTGGGGGCGGAGAGGAAGACGACAACCAAAGTGTGGCCTGTTGTGAGAATCACCGGTTAGTCATGTTTCTGCACCACCCAACTGCACAGCAACTCTGGGCAGCTTCTCAAGAGTGTAACACAATCAAACCGCAGAGTTGATTCTTACCATCACCGAAAGACCGGACTGGATCTTCCAGTTCTACAGGCTGTTTTTCCGCTCCAGAAGGGGCATCCAGAGAGCCTCCATCTTGTGCCCCCGCCCCTCACCTGCTCAGCAGCAAACAGGCCACGTACAAAATTTGCTAACCTTTCTGATGGCCAAAATGTCTCCGAAGGGCGTTAGGGACCCCCCCCCCCGTGCGCTCTAGACGTGGAAATGGAGGAAGAGCAGGCACCCAGAGATTGTGGCACGGGGTCGGTGCTAAATCATCACCAAAGGTTGCCGAATTTCTCCAGCGACGCTGCCCAAGCACTGCTCCAGCCACCCCAGGGAACCAACCGGAGTTAAGATAGTCACACGGGTGTGAAGTGGATCTGGTTTCCCCGTTCACTTTGCTTGTCAGAAGTCGCAAAAGGGGATCGCGTGACCCCCCCCACCCTCCCCAAGTCAGGGCAGCGGTCACAAATAGGAACCAGTTCCTAAGCTTCGGGATTTTGATCATGTGACCCTGGGGACGCCACAACGGTCGTAAGTGTGAAAAACGGACCTCACTCCCTTTTTTCAGTGCCGTTGTAGCTTTGAACGGTCGCTAAACCAACTGGTGTAAGTCAAGGGCTACCTGTAGTTCTACCTCAGGGTTGAAGACACCCATGTCCCTTGTAGCACTGATGTTACTTAGTTGGGTCACAAAACGTCTGTAGGAAAACAAGCAAGTTCAGAGAGCAGCAAGGACCCCCAACAGTCCTCCTCCTCCTCCTCCTCCTCCTCTCCACAACCCCCTTCCGTTCTAGCATTGATTATGTTCCCTAGTTGGGTCATGAAAAGTCTTCAAGAAAACCACCCAGCTCAGAGAGCAGCAAGGACCCCATAGTCCTCCTCCTCCCCCTCTTCTTCCTCCTCCTCGTCCCCCTCTTCCTCCTCCTCCTCCTCCCCCTCTTCCTCCTCCTCCTCCCCCTCCTCCTCCTCTCCACAATCCCTCTCCCTTCTGATATTGATTATGTTACCTACTTGGGTCATGAAAAGTCTTCAAGAAAACCACCCAGCTCAGAGAGCACCAAGGACCCCACAGTCCTTCCTTCCTCCCTTCCTTCCTTCTTTTCTTTCTTCCTCCTCCTCCTCCTCTTCCTCCTCCTCCCCCCCCTCCTCCTCCTCCTCTCCACAACCCCCCTCCCTTCTAGCATTGATTATGTTACCTAGTTGGGTCATGAAACGTCTTCAAGAAAACCACCCAGCTGAGAGAGCACCCAGGACCCCACAGTCCTCCTCCTCCTTCTCCTCTTCCACCTCCTCCCCCTCCTCCTCCTCCTCCTCTCCACAACCCCCCTTCCTTCTAGCATTGATTATGTTACCTAGTTGGGTCACGAAACGTCTGCAAAAGAACCACCCAGCACAATGACCCCACAGATCTTTTCCTGCTCAAATCAGCGGGACATCTGGCCGCTTTCTTTGAGAAACCCTTAGACTAGAAAGAGCACCTCGCTCGGACCTCAGCGGCACAAGATGCCACATCTGCACCCACCCAGAGAAAGCCCACCTACCACATCTTCCCGAGCCCCCGATTCTTTCTGCCCAGGCGTCCTTCCAGAGCAGGCTGGACTACATTTCCCATCGCTGCCTGGGGAAGTGGCCGCCTGCCTGCCTCCCTCCCTCCGAGAGAGGAAGAGTTTTGAGGAAGCTGAGAGGTCACCCTTAAGACCCAGAGGAGGCCAAAGACCCAGCCCTCCAGGTAAGCGGAAGAGCAATAAGGGAAGGAAGGGGGGAGCGCTAATGTTGGGGGACCCCCCACCCACCCAAGCCCTTGACACCTGTGCATGCACAAAACCATATTTTAAAAAAAACCGGGGGGGGTCGCAGAGGTGTTAAGCCGGTGCACAACACCTTGCAGGAAACACCTTTGAGTGGGTGGGTGGGTGTAAAGCGTGCGAGGCTGGGAAAGGGACTGGGGGCTTCGTGCAGAGCCCCGGGTCTGGCGCTGTCTGGAGATGCCTACCCAGGTCCAAAGCGGGGTTCGGGAGAGATGGGGGGGCAGATCCTTGTTGCAGCCTGCGCGGCCCCCCCCCCCCGTCTCCTGGCCGACCTCCAACTCCAATTTGCTGCGGCCGGACATCGGCAACTGGCGCCCTCCGGAGTTGGGGAGGGCCAGGAGACGGGGGGCGCGCAGGGGGGGGACTGAAGCCCCCTCCTCCTCCCCCTCTTACTCCTCCTCCTCCTCCTCTTACTCCTCCTCCTCTTACTCCTCCTCCGAGGAGCAGGAGAGGCGCTCCGCAGGCGGAGACTCAACAGGTGAAGCCTCGGCGGCCGGGGGAAAGGGGGGACCTGCCCCGCGGAGCGCCCGTCCCCTTCCCCTGCCCTGCCCCGCCACTTACCTCGCTCCGGGGCTTCGGGGGTCCCCGCGCAGCGACCCCCTCGGGGCCTCGGCGCGCGTCTCGGCTGCGCTGCGCTCCCGGCGGCGGCGGACGGGCGAGCGGGCGGGCCGGGGGCGTCTCCCGGCCGGCCGGAGGGAGGAAGGGAGGAGCGGGTCGCGCCGCCCCCGCCGCCTCCCCGGGGTCAGCCCCGGCCAGCCCGCCCCGAGGGGAGAGGCAGAGGCGGCCGAGCTCCGCCTTCGCCTCCCCGCCCCCGGGCCACGGGGGGGGCTCCGTCGGCTGCCTTTTCCCCGCCGTGGAGGATGGGTTTTGCCCCCCCCCCTTTCTGAGCTGGCTAGAGGGCCGCGTTCAGACGAGCGGGCTGGAGAGAACGCGGAACCCGGGTTAATGTTAATAATAATAATAATAATAATGATGATGATGATGATGATGATGATGATGATGATGATGAAGAAAAGTTGGAAGGGACCTTGGAGGTCATCTAGTCCAACCCCTTGCTCAGGTTTGGTGGCCTTCGCTCCGTAGCCTTCGTGGAAGCCGGTTCCCACGCTCGCGAAGGATTTCGGGTGGTTCTGCTGGAATACAGCCGCTGAATCCCGAGGTTCTCAATCGCAGCAACTTGGGGACTTCAACTCCCAGAATTCCCCAGACCGCATGTTTCTTTAGGGTGGGACTACAACTCCCAGAATTCCCCAGACCGCATGCTTTTTATTTAAGATGGGGGACCTCAACTCCCAGAATTCCCCAGACCGCATGTTTCTTTAAGATGGGGGGGCTACAACTCCCAGAATTCCCCAGACCGCATGTTTCTTTAAGATGGGGGGACTACAACTCCCAGAATTCCCCAGACAGCGTGCTTATTTAAGATGGGGAGATTTCATGTTTTAAGAAGGCTGGATTTCTGAAGTTCCTACAGATTTTTTTTTTTTTTTACCTAGTAGACCTCAAAGATCAAGGTATGGGCAGAGATAAGGCCCAAGGCGTGCCTGCTTGCTCTTTGCTCCTCCTGACTCATAAAATAATCCAGCATGAATTGATCCAATTGCTCTTAGGGTTAATGAACCTCTGAGTTCAAAGGAGGAAGAAGATGAAGGAACTGTTGGCCTCACACTCGTGATACTGATTTTATGGACCCCTTTTTAACTGGGATTTTGTCCACAATATGTTTGTATATAAGGCCACCCATCTCACTTCCACAAGAATCTGAGCAATTAGCAATAAATTATATACATTATTCTAGAGCAGTGGTTCTCAACCTGTGGGTCGGGACTCCATTTGGGGTCGAATGACCATTTCACGGGGGTCACCAAACAACGCAGCCCGCCATTTTCCCCCCCTTTTCTTTAGCTGTGCTACTCCTTTTTATTCTATTGGCTTTTGAAAGCCAACAGAAGAGACTCTCTTGAATAGAGTCTAATTCTATTGGCTTTCCAAAGCCAATAGGAATTGTCCAGGCTGTCTCTGCCCTGCTGAGCCCACCAAAAGTCCCATTCTGCAAACGGTGCTGCACCAGTTGAGTAGTCCTCGACTTACGACCGGTTGAGTAGTCCTCGACTTACGACCGGTTGGGGGTCGCGGCATTAAAAAGGTTGAGAACCACTGTTCTAGAAAGAATACCGAGAAGAGCAACAAAGATGATCAGGGGCCTGGAGGCTAAAAGTTGCTGGAATTGACTATATCTACTCTAATGAAAAGAAGGATTAGGAGTGACATGATAGCAATCTTCCAGTATCTCAGGGGCTGCCCCAAAGAAGAGGGAGTCAGGCTATTCCCCAAAGCGCCTGAGGGCAGGAGAAAAAGCAACAGATGGAAACTAATCAAGGGGAAAAGCAACCTGGAATTAAGGAGAAACTTCCTGACAGTGAGGACAATTAATCAGTGGAACAGCTTGCCACCAGAAGTTGTGGGGGCTCCATCACTGGAGGTTTTTAAGAAGAGACTGGACAGCCACCTGTCTGAAATGGTATAGGTCTCCTGTCTGAGCAGGGGCTGGACTAGAAGACCTCCAAGGTCCCTTCCAGCTCTGTTCTTCTGTTAAATTAAAACAGTAACAACCAAACAAATAAACAGAGATCATGTTACCATTGTTTTGATACCTGTTTGTTTTTATATATGACTACAGTGGCAAGTTTGTTTATCTGCCCAAAGTTGGAAAAAATATACAGTTAGTCCTCAGTTTAATAATAATAATAATAATAATAATAATAATAATAATAATAATAATAATAATAAAGTTGGAAGGGACCTTGGAGGTCATCTAGTCCAACTCCCTGCTCAGGCAGGAAAACCTATACCATTCCAGACAAATGGCTGTCCAGTCTCTTCTTAAAAACTTCCAGTGTTGGAGCATTCACCACTTCTGGAGGCAGGTAGTTCCACGGGTTAATTGTTCTAACTGTCAGGAAGTTTCTCCTTAGTTCTAGGTTGCTTCTCTCCTTGCTTAGTTTCCACCCGTTGCTTTTTGTCCTGCCTTCAGGGGCTTTGAAGAATAGCTTGACTCCCTCTTCTTTGGGGCAGCCCCTGAGATATTGGAAGACTGCTACCATGTCCCCCCTTGTCCTTCTCTTCATTAAACTTAATATACCCAATTCCAGCAACCGTTCCTTGTATGTTTTAGCCTCCAGTCCCCTAATCATCTTCATTGCTATAATCGCAATTACGCCCAAATTTTTGCTAAGTAAGGAAGTTAGAAATTAATGGAAGGAGATGGAACTAGGAAATTGGTTGCATTGCTCAGCAACAATAATTTGATTAAATGCCAAGCAATCTGGTGCCCATTGATAAGATTTCTTACCGGATAAAAAGAAGCATCAACTTTTGACCTTGGGTTTTTGAAGATTACGAATGGAGGCGAATCTACGTGTCCCAGGATAATGTTGCTGGAACTGGAGGATTTTCTCTTCTGAGTTTTTGGACGGGGGCGGAAACCTTGAAAATCACATTGGACCTGAGTAGAGAAATACTGTGTATTTTAAATGTTATCGGATGCAAATTATGTTTAAGATACACGGTCTTTTAAAAGACGAGAACACTTTATCAATTCTGATTTTCAGTCCGTTGATGGTTCGTATTTTAAAATATTGTATAGATTGGTGTTGTTCCTTGAAATGTAATTAGGGCTGTGTTGTTAATATCTGTACTAAAAAAAAGTCAGGAGTACCTTGGTTATATTTGTTTGGTGTGTGTTTTTTTGTCACTTTTAATGTGCTTTGCCAATCCCTTTCCTTCTTTCTTGTATGTTAGTTTGTATTTTAATGTTATGATGTCAAAACCCAATGAAGATATTTTTTTAAAAAAAAATCATGATATCATTGATTTGTATTTATTTATTAGATTCTTTTTCTGTCTTTATTATTTTTATAAATAACTCAAAGCGACCAACAGTCTTGTGAGGTAGGTTGGGCAGAGAGAGCGAGAGCGAGAGAGAGAGAGAGAGAGAGAGAGAGAGAGAGAGAGAGAGAGAGAGAGGAACTGCCACAAACTCACCCAGCCGGCTTTCATGCTTAAGGCGGAACTAGAACTCACCGTCTCCTGGTGATTGGCCCAAAGTCACCCAGCTGGCTTTCATGCCTAAGGCGGGACTAGAACTCACCGTCTCCTGCTGATTGGCCCAAAGTCACCCAGCTGGCTTTCACTCCTAAGGCGGGACTAGAACTCACCGTCTCCTGGTGATTGGCCCAAAGTCACCCAGCTGGCTTTCACTCCTAAGGCGGGACTAGAACTCACCGTCTCCTGGTGATTGGCCCAAAGACCCAGTTCTCTTTCATGCCTAAGGCGGGACTAGAATTCACTGTCTCCTGGTGATTGGCCCAAAGTCACCCAGCTGGCATTCATGCCTAAGGCGGGACTAGAACTCACCGTCTCCTGGTGATTGGCCCAAAGTCACCCAGCTGGCTTTCACTCCTAAGACGGGACTAGAACTCACCGTCTCCTGGTGATTGGCCCAAAGTCACCCAGTTCTCTTTCATGCCTAAGGCGGGACTAGAACTCACCGCCTCCTGGTGATTGGTCCAGCACCTTTAACCACTAGACCAAACCACCAGCGGGTGCCCTGTTTCTAGAATCTCCGCATCTTTTGTGCATCGTGGCAACCAAAACTGGCTGCCACATTCAAAGTGGGATCTTAACCAAGGCATTATAAAGTGATCCCAACATTTCACGTGATTTTGAATCTGTTTTTTTTCTATTCACAACCCTGTCATCCAGGGGTCTGCAATCTTGACCGCTTTGAAGACATATGCTGGCTGAGGGATTCTGGGAGCTGAAGTCCACAAGTCTTGAAAGTGGTCAAGGTTGCAGACCCCTGCTGTAATCTATCAGGGTGGTGTCGGAGCAACTGAACGGAGCCTTTACTGTCTGGATACCCTTCCTGATGCCCACAAGGTTGTTCACAGCAGACAATTACTCATTGCACCCCCGAGATAGAAGTATCTGTGAGGATCTAACTCATAACCTCCTGATTGTGAGGTGAGAGTGCCACCTCTAGGCCATCACGCCATTTTCGGGTGATCCTGATTCTCTCCCTCTGTTAATGCACCCTAGGACTGTGTTGGCTTTTTTGGCCGCTGCAACACACTCCTGACTCTGATTTAAGTGGTTGTCCCCATGGATTCCAAGGTCCCTCTCAAAGCCAGGGGCCAGGTAGTCCTCGACTTACGACAGTTCGTTTAATGACCGTTCCAAGTTACAACGGCACTGAAAAAAGTCACTTAGGACTCTTTTTCAGAGTTAGGGCTTTTGCGGCATCCCGTCAATCGGATGATCAAAATCGAGATGCTTGGCAACTGGTTCATATTTTCGACGGTCGCAATGTCCCGGGGGTCACGTGATCCCAGTGGTGGGAGTCAGTCGGTTCGCACCACTTTGGCAGAATCGGGAGCTAATTTTTTGTTACCCGGGCCCAGAATGGACTTCCAGAAGTGACATCCACACAGAGAACCTGGCTGGCTGAGGAATTCTGGGAGTTGAAGTCCACCAGTCATCAAAGGGCCAAGTTTGAAGGCCCCCTACTCTTACTACAATGATCCTCGTTGTGGCCTAAGGAGAAATTGCAACGGGTTCTCTTAATTCATGCAGTCCTAAAGATGGCAGGGACCTTGGAGGTCAACTAGTCCAACCCCCTCCCCAAGACAGGGGTTCCGACACCGTCCCAATCTTCCATATTTTTCTCTGATGGCAGTATGGCGACTGTGGTTTTAACTCCAGACTTATTGATTAATTGCTGTGTTTCAGGGGTCTTCAAACTTGGCCCTTTGATGACGTGTGGACTTCCCGATTGGCTTTGCTTGACAGAAGGTCTCAAAAAGTGTCCCCCAGGACTCCTGTGACCGTCATAAATGTGAGTCAGCTCCTCAGTGTCTGAATTCTGTCCACGTGACCGCTGGGGATGCTGCAACGGTCGTAAGTGTGAAAAACGGTCACAAGCCACTTTTTTTCAGTGCCGTTGCAACTTTGAACGGTGGCTAATGTCCTGGTTCCGACAGATGAATCTCTTCAAAAGAACTTTGAGGCATTGTTTTCCTTAAAGAATCTTTTATTCGGGAAGCAAGGTATCGGCACTACATAGTTGAAGCCAAAAAATGAATTCCCCTCCCCTGGGCACAAAGTAGCCAAACACAATTCCCTCCTCCAATTAACTGTCATAAATCACATTCCCCAATTAGCTTGAAGCACAGGTTTTCTCTCCAGTTCTCCAGCCTGCCAAATAAGATAAGATAACCTTTATTGTCAATTTTTTTACTGTGGGCCCAGCGGCACACATCAAAAATGAAATTGAGTTGCCCGCTCTCAGAGTGAAACACATACCTGACACACACCTAAAACATACTATGTACAACATATGTATAGACCAGCGGTTCTCAATCTGTGGGTCGGGATCCCATTTGGGGTCGAACGACCATCTCACGGGGGTCGCCAAACAATGCAGTCCACCATTTTTTCCCCCCTTTTCCTTAGCTGTGCTACTCCCTCTTATTCTATTGGCTTTTGAAAGCCAATAGAATAGACTCTCTTGAATAGAGTCTCATTCTATTGGCTTTCAAAAGCCAATAGGAATTGTCCAGGCTGTCTCTGCCCTGCTGAGCCCGCCAAAAGTCCCGTTCTGCAAACGGGGCTGCACCCGTTGAGTAGTCCTCGAATTACGACCGGTTGAGTAGTCCTCGACTTATGACCGGTTGGGGGTTGCGGCATTAAAAAGGTTGAGAATCACTGGTATAGACTCACACCCCTACATATCCATAGCAAATAAATATTAAATATTGTCCATCTTGAATATATAGCGGAAGGAGGAAGCTTGAGAGTTCACGAGGTTAATGCTGTATGGAACGAAACTATGGCTGAATCTGGATGTTCTGCTACGGATACCACGAAGCCCCCTTCTCCCAGAAAGTAACAAGGAAAACAGGTCATGAAGAGGAGGTGTCGTGTCCCGGATAATCTTACGGACCCTGCTCAAGCAGGGCTTCTATGCTATGTCCTGGATGGGAGGGAGGGAACTGCCAATCATCTTTTCAGCCATTCTCACCACTCTCTGCACCGCCTTCCTGTCTGAAGCAGGAATGCTTCCAAATCAGACCGTGATGCTGTATGTCAGGATGCTCTCGATCGATCGGATCGTCCCCCTGTGGAAAGTGGTCAGGACAGGGGAAGGAAGATGTGCTTTTCTCATGCGACCTTGGGTTCCCACGGCTGAGTTATTATTGTTATGACTAGCTGGACTCTCATCCACATTGCCCCTCCCACCATCCACGAACTCTAACAGCGAAAGAGAAAAAGATGGCTACGTCTCCATCTGTGGTCAAAGCAAGGACACCCGATGTTAGCAGTGTTGACAACTAAGCGGAACCGTGATCAGTCAAGGACTCCCCGTATTTCTGCCTCAAAACTATTCTTTCCCTTTGCAAACGAGGCCACAAACTCTTTTGCATTCGGCTCATTCCTGCGTTTGTGTGCCTCGCCTCCGGCGTCGGGCCGGGGGGGGGTCCCAGAAGCCCCTCCTGATCTCCCAAGGAAGGACAGGCAGTGGGAGGACGAGGGGCGACCATTGAGAAACGGGGGCCCTTTCCAAAAGCTGCATGCAAAGCGCGAGGGGCGCTCCGAGCGATGGCAGGAGCCAGAGCAGAAGAATTTTTCATTTGCACAGGAATTTCTTCCTTAGGCCTGGAAAGAATCCACATTCTGAGGCCCGGCTCTGAAGCACAAAACATTTCTGACTGCTTGGGTTGGAGGGCAGCCATCTTGGCTGGAACGGAATTGACCCTTGGGGTCCCTGGTGCTGTCCGAGCTGGGAGGACAACAGGGCTCAGTCAGAGGCACGTTGGTGTTCCTTGTTGGGTGTTGGGCAAACAAAGCACCTGCAAAGGAGCAGCCAAACTCAAAGCATCAAGGACTCCATGGTCTTCCCCTCCTCCTGCTCCTTCTCCTTCTCCTCCTCCTCCTCTCTACAAAGCCTTCCAGCACTGATGATGTTCCCTAGTTGGGTCATGAAATGTCTGCAAGAAAACCACCCAGCTCAGAGGGCACCAAGGACCCCACAGTTCTTCCTTCTCCTTCTCCTCCTGCTCCCTTCTATCACTGATGATGTTCCCTAGTTGGGTCATGAAATGTCTGCAAGAAGGACCTCACAGTCCTTCCTTCCTTCCTTCCTTCCTTCCTTCCTTCCTTCCTTCCTTCCTTCCTTCCTTCCTTCCTTCCTTCCTTCCTTCCTCTTTCTCCTCCCCCCTTCTAGCACTGATGAGGTTCCCTAGTTGGGTCATGAAATGTCTGCAAAAAGGACCCCACAGTCTTTCCTTCCTTCCTTCCTTCCTTCCTTCCTTCCTTCCTTCCTTCCTTCCTTCCTTCCTTCCCTTCCTTCCTTCCCTTCCTTCCTTCCTTCCTCTTTCTCCTCCTCCCTTCTAGTACTGATGAGGTTCCCTAGTTGGGTCATGAAATGTCTGCAAGAAAACCACCCAGCTCAGAGGGCACCCAGGACCCCACAGTCCTCCTCCTTCTCCTTCTCCTTCTCCTTCTCCTTCTCCTCCTCCTCCCTTCTAGCACTGATGAGGTTCCCTAGTTGGGTCATGAAATGTCTGCAAGAAAACCACCCAGCTCAGAGAGCGTCAAGGATCCCACAGTCCTTCCTTCCTTCTCCTTCTCCTCCTCCTCGCTTCTAGCACTGATGATGTTCCCTAGTTGGGTCATGAAATGTCTACAAGAAGGACCTCACAGTCCTTCCTTCCTTCCTTCCTTCCTTCCTTCCTTCCTTCCTTCCTTCCTTCCTTCCCTTCCTTCCTTCCTTCCTTCCTTCCTCTTTCTCCTCCTCCCTTCTAGCACTGATGAGGTCCCCTAGTTGGGTCATGAAATGTCTGCAAGAAAACCACCCAGCTCAGAGGGCACCAAGGACCCCACAGCTCTATTCCCTGTCAGTGCATTATATATTTTGCCTCAAAGAAAGATTTTGTCATTTTTGAACTTCAAATAAATCTATTTCTTTTCTCCGGAAATTGAAAAAGATCTTCTCCGCTACGCCCGCCTTTCCGTGAGTTTTCACCTCTGAGCTTATGCATCCCATCAAGGGGTGAGTCTTTTTCTGTCCTTCAATTCGACTCGGCTGCAGCTGGTCTTAAGAAAGGCCGAGCAGAGGAGAAACCTCGTGAAAACTCCGGCGGACACATATTTGATTCACGTTCTTATGCGTCATTATCCAGAACGGCCGGTTCTTTGAAATCCATCCAATTAATTGCAGGGAATGACGTTGCAAACGAATCTGTCTGACGTTGACCGATGACACGCATGGCACCTGTCGTCAAAAAACCCAAACTGGATTTTGCAAAGAGCGAGGGTCCAGTCCAGGGGCTCATGGGAAATTCATGTGGATGGGAAGCAGGGATGCTGGAGAGGCAAGAGAGAGAGAGAGAGAGAGAGAGAGAGAGAGAGAGAGAGAGAGAGAGAGAGAGAGAGAGAGACTGAAAGAAAGTGGGGGAACAAAGACACATAGTCCTTGACTTACAACCGTTCTTTTAGGACCGGTCGAAGTTGCCGCAGCATTGAAAAAAAGGGACTTACAACCAGACCTCGCACTTGTGACCATCATGGCATCTTCATGGTCACATGATCAAAATTTGGGCACCGGGCGGTAATCACAACGGTTGCAGCATCCTGGGATCAAGTGATTTCCCCCATGTGCGACCTTCCCAGCTGGCTCCCGACGACCAAAGTCAGGGGGAGAAGTTGGATTCGCTTAAGGACCACGTGGTTCACTTAACCGTGATTTGCTTAATAACCACAGCAAGAAACATCATAAAACTGGGCATAGCTCGCTTAATGACGGTCTCACTTAGCGATGGACCACACCCTCAGCAAAATGGCAGGGGAAGCCAGTTGTATATAAAAAGAGAGCAAACTACACTCGCTTCTAGCACTGATGATATTAACTAGTTGGGTCATGAAACGTCTGCAAGAAAACAGCCAAGCTTACAGTCCTCCTCCTTCCCTCTTCTAGCACTGATGAGGTTCCCTAGTTGGGTCATGAAACATCTGCAAGGAAATCACCCAGCTCAGAGAGCACCAAGGACCCCACAATCTTTCCTTCCTTCCTCCCTTCCTTTCTTCCTCCTCCCTTTAGCACTGATGATGTTCCCCAGTTGGGTCATGAAATGTCTGCAGGAAAACCAGCCAGCTCAGAGAGCACCCAGGACCCCCACAGTCTTTCCTTCCTTCCTTCCTTCCTTCCTTCCTTCCTTCCTTCCTTCCTTCCTTCCTTCCTTCCTTCCTTCCTCCCTCCCTCCCTCCCTCCCTCCCTCCCTTCCTTCCTCCGCCTCCCTTCTAGCACTGATGATATTCCCTAGTTGGGTCATGAAACCTCTGCAAGAAAACCGCCCAGCTCAGAGAGCATCAAGGACCCCACAGTTGTCATTGCTATCCTCCCCCTCCTCTTCGCCCCCTCCCCACAAACCCTACTCCCTCCTAGCACTGATGAGGTTAGCTCAGGGGTCTTCCAACTTGGCCCTTTGATGACTTGTGGACCTCAGCTCCCAGAATTCCTCAGCCAGCGTGCCTAGCTGAGGAATTCTGGGAATTAATGTCCGGGGGTCTTCCAACTTGGCTCTTTGATGACTTGTGGACTTCAACTCCCAGAATTCCTCAGCCAGCGTGCCTAGCTGAGGAATTCTGGGAGTTGAAGTCCAGGAGTCTTCCAACTTGGCCCTTTGATGACTTGTGGACTTCAACTCCCAGAATTCCTCAGCCAGCGTGCTTAGCTGAGGAATTCTGGGAGTTGAAGTCCACAAGTCATCAAAGGGCCAAGTTGGAAGAGCCCTGTGTTAGTTAGTCAGATCCTGAAACAGCTGCAAGAAAACAGCCAGGCTGAGAGAGCAACCCCTCACATCAACCCTGAGCTGCAGACATTCCCTTCCATTGGAAGATGGGAGTGTTGTGGTTTTATATATCATGGTTTCAGGCTTTGCTTTTCATTCTTCGCCGAGTCCCCAGGGAAGACGGTTTTTTGCAACATCTAGAGGCTGTGTGTTGCAAAAGCATTTCCAGCCCATCCCCAGGGGTGAGTCTTCACCAACACAACAAAAGGATGACTCAGTTGCAGCTGCCCCCAGAGCTATGAGTCAGTGGTAGGCCTGCATTCCCCCCCTCCCTTCTCTCTCTCTCTCTTTTCTTTCATCCCTCTCTCTTTCTTCTCTTTCTCTTGTTCTCTCTTTCTCTCATTCTCTCTCTCTCCCCCCACCTGGTCAGCAGCCACTATACAAACGTGGATCGGGACACTGAGTCACTATCTCTCTGGAGCCTTTGGAGGTGTGTGTGTGTGTGTGTGTGTGTGTGTGTGTATGAGACAGATTTACAAACTTACCTGTTGTGGTTCAGGGGAGGCACTGCAAGCACATTAATTAGCTACCAGGCTCCTGGGAGAGTTAGAACTGGAAGGCTGGTTTAGGTGATGTGTCTATGTGTGTGGGGGGGGGGGTTGTCTCTGTTGCGTTTCCAGCTCTGCAGCTTTGCACACTTGCTCAGAGGGGAGGGAGTGGCCTTCTGCCACCTGGATCCAAGTGGTCCTTCAGGTATCGGAAGGTTGACAAATAGGCTTGTTGTTGCAAGAAATAGCGCAAATGAGCTTCAAATGTGAATGCTCCAACGCTGGAAGTTTTTAAGAAGAGACTGGGCAACTGTTTGTCTGAAATGGTCTAGGGTTTCCTGACCTCCAAGGTCTGTTATTCTGTTATTTTCTTTTTCCCTTCCTTCCTTCCTTCCTTCCTTCCTTCCCTTCCTTCCTTCCTTCCCTTCCCTTCCCTTCCCTTCCCTTCCTCCCTTCTCCAACACTGGAAGCTTTTAAGAAGAAACTGGACAACCATTTGTCTGAAATGGTATAGGGTTTCCTGCCTGAGCAGGGGGTTGGATTAGATGACCTCCAAGGCACCTTCTGAGTCTGTTATTCTGTTATTCTCTTTTTTCCCCTTCCTTCCTTCCTTCCTTCCTTCCTTCTTTCCTTCCTTCCTTCCCTCCCTCCCTTCTCCAACACTGGAAGCTTTTAAGAAGAGACTGGACAGCCATTTGTCTGAAATGGTCTAGGGTTTCCTGCCTGAGCAGAGGGGTTGGACTAGATGACCTCCAAGGTCCCTTCGAACTTTATTGTTATTGTTATTGACTTTGCTTGTCAGATGGTCGCAAAAGGGGATCACATGACGCCGGGACAACTGTGACCGTCATAAATATGAGTCAGTGGCCAAGGATCCGAATTTTGATCGCGGGACCACCAGGATGCTACCACGGTCGTAAAGTGTGAAAAATGATCATAAGTGACTCTTCTTGGTGATGGTCCCTAAATTAAAGGTCATAAATATGAGTCAGTCACTCAGTGTCTGACTTTTGATCAGATAATAATAAAGTTGGGAGGGACCTTGGAGGTCATCTAGTCCAACCCCTTGCTTAGGCAGTAAATCCTACCATTTCGGACAAATGGCTGTCCAGTCTCTTCTTAAAGACTTCCAGTGTTGGTGCATTCACCGCTTCTGGAGGCAGGTGGTTCCACTGGTTAATTGTTCTCACTTCCAGGAAGTTTCTTCTTAGTTCTAGATTGCTTCTCTCCTTGATTGGTTTCCATCCGTTGCTTCTTGTCCTGCCTTCAGGCGCTTGACTCCCTCTTCTTTGGGACAGCCCCTGAGATACTGGAACACTGCTATCATGTCCCCCCCTCATCCTTCTCTTCATTAAACTAGAAATACCCAATTCCAGCAACGTTCTTTGTATGTTTCAGCCTCCAGTCCCCTGATCCTCTTTGTTGCTCTTCTCTGCACTCTTTCTAGAGTCTCAACATCTTTTCTACATCGTGGTGATCAAAACAGGATACCGTATTCCAGGTGTGGCCTTACCAAGGCCTTGTAAAGTGGTATTAACACTTCACATGATCCTGATTCTCTCCCTCTGTTAATGCAGCCCAGCAGTGTTGGCTTTTTGGGCAGCTGCAGCACACAGCTGGCTCCTATTTAGGTGATTGTCCACTAGGACTCTGAGATCCCTCTCACAATTAACTCCTGTTGACCAGGTGCCACTTATCAGGTGAAGACAGGGATGCTGTAGAGGTCATAAGTCATAAGTGCTGTTCTAACTTCAAACTGGTCACTTAAACGGACTATTGTAAGCTGCACACACAAAGCCTGCCATCTTCTCTGTCTCCAAGGCAGCGTTTTCTCAGACCTGGGCCCCTTAAAGCTGGATTTGTGGACTTCAACTCCCAGAAATCCATGCTGCC
Organism: Crotalus helleri; assembly: GCA_024509115.1. Taxonomy (NCBI): domain Eukaryota; kingdom Metazoa; phylum Chordata; class Lepidosauria; order Squamata; family Viperidae; genus Crotalus; species Crotalus helleri. The sequence goes on from JAKSXO010000083.1 coordinate 130,066, forward strand.
TGGGGGAATTCTGGGAATTGAATTCCACCCCTATTAAAGACCAGGGTTGAAACAGCAGAAACGGGCCAGCAGAATAACCGGTTTTGCATCGAAGGAGACAGCAGGGGGCGCTGTTCCCTCCCAGCTACTATTTCCTTGCCTTGAGTTGGAATAAGACGTTTGGCTAGAATTGGGTAGAAATCTGAATTTTTTTGGATGCTGGTTCGATTTTTGGACTCTATACCAATGTTTTGATGGATGGACAGACGGACGAAAGGACAGTCAGGCCCTGCTTTTCCCTCCTGACCTCCCAGGACGTGTCATGTCCACCTCTTTGCAAGCAAGAGCACTCCAAGAATTTGAACTCCTTTTATTTTGAAACAAATGGTCCAGTAACAAGATATGAAATCCTTTCCCTTTTTTTTAATCCACACCCCCACATCCCCCACCCCCGGAAATGCAAAAGGGGCTATAGGGAAAGCAACCCCTGAAAGCTATAGTAACAATCCTACAAGTTAAGGCTAGTCAAATCTCACTTTTCTTGCGCCACTAGCCTTCCAGACTGCGCAGGGGGCAGTGAGAGTGACAGAACGAGAAAGAGAGAGAGAGAAAAAGAGAAAGAGGGAGAGGGAGGGAAAGAAAGAGAAAGAAAGAGAGACAGAGAAAGAGGGAGAGAGAGAGAAAGAAAGAGGGAAAGAGAGAAAGAGTGGGAGAGAGAGAAAAAGAGGGAAAAAAGGGAAAGAGAGGGAGAAAAGAGAAAGGGAGAGAAAGAGAGAGGGAAAAAGAGAGAAGGAGAAGGAGAGAGACAGAAAAAGAGAAAGAGGGAGAGGAGAGAAAGAGAGAGAAAAAGAGAAAGGGAGAGAAAGAGAAAGAGAGAAAGAGGGAGAAAAAGAGGAGAAAGAGGGAAAGAGAAAGGGAAAGAGAGGGAGAGAGAAAAAGAGGGAAAAAGAAAGAGGGAAAGAAAGGGAGAAAAAGAGAGAAAGAGAGAGGAAAAAAGAGAAAAAGGGAGAGAAACAGAAAAAGAAAGAGGGAGAGAGAGGGAGAAAGAGAGAGAAAGAGGGAGACAGAGAAAAAGGAGAGGGAGAAAAAGAGGGAAAGAGAGAAAGAGGGAAAGAGAGAGAGAGAAAGGAAGTCCCATGGAAAGCATCACCCCCACATCTGCTGATAGACACCCTGAGTTAGGGGCTCTCCCACCAGGCCAAGAAGGAAGAAGGAAGAAAGTGGAAAAGTCGTCTTGGTTGCCCCCAGCTGCCTTTCCAAGATAGATTTAAGGGAATGACAGAAGCTGGGGAGGGGGGGGGTGTCAAAAGAGGCATCAGCCTAGAATCCTGACATAGCCACAAACTAAGTCCAACTTCCCTTGAATTCTCTTGACTCTAATCCAGCAGGTGCTGGCCGTGAGCTGAGCAGGCCCTCTGGGCATAGGCTTTTAGCGCTTCATCAGTTCCATTGAACTGTCATCTGCACACCTGGCCTTTCTCACCTGGATTGGCCCAAGATGGTCTGACTGGGAAGTTCTCCCCCTCCCCTTGTTCTCTAGCAGCTCATCCCAAAATAATTCAGCTGAACCCCCCCTCCTCCCTCCTGAGCTCAATATTATTGGGAGGAAGAGGAGCACAGCAGAGAGGGCGGCCTTGCCCAGCTGCAACCAGTTTAAGGGTGGCAAGGTGGCTCGGTTCTCAGACTTGACCCACCTGGCAAGCCAGACAGACCGATGGCACGTTCTGCTCGGTCGAACCGTCAGAACATTGTGCCTTCTGCCAGTTGGCCAGGAGCCCGGAGACCTCAGGGATCCTCAACGAAGCAATGCGACGGAGATGTCCTCTACACCAGGGCTTTTCAACCAGGGGTACGGGTACCACCTGTGGTCCATTGGCACCTGGCAGGCGGTACGCGACCATTCTAGAAAAGGGGTAGCAGGGGAGGGAATGAGCTGAACCGGGGGCAGCACCGCACAAGCCTGAGCAAGAGACGGCTGGAGCTGCAGGGCTGTCGGGGCTCAGCGGAAGCGCCAGGATCAGTGCTGCTTTCCAGCTGATCGGCGCTTCTTCGGGGCTGTCGGGGCTGAGCGGAAGCACCAGGATCAGCACCAGGCTCCAGCTGGAGCTCGGTGCTGATCCTGGTGCTTCTGCTGAGCCCAGAAGAAGCACCAATCAGCTGGAGCTCAGCACTGATCCTGGTGCTTCTGCTGAGCCCAGAAGAAGCGCTGATCAGCTGGAATGTTGCAGTCTCTCCAGGATCTTGTGATTTACATTCAGATGCTTGGCAACCGATTCCTATTTATGACAGTCACAGTGTCCCAGGGTCATGTGAAGTGACCAAAACCTGTTGCGACCACCCAGCAGACGGGGGGAATAAAGACCAAACACCCCCCCCTACCCCATCCCTGCTGCCAATCCTCAACAGGAATGCTCACAACAATGAAAACCTCGGACAGGAGGAAGAGTGCGGCTGGATGGGCAGGCAGGTGTCTTGCTCGGCTGTGGCTTGGGGGGTCTTTTCAGTGCCATTGTAACTAAGAGTCACTAAGTGAACTGTTGTAAGTCGAGGACTACCTGTACTTCATCACTTTTTTCCTTTTGGGGGGGGTCGTCAAATTTTTGACCCCTTGCTAGGCGACTGGTGGTTCTCGGATGTTGCCCTATCCTAAAAGTGGTACAATGGGTGACAAGGTTGAAAAGCCCTGCTCTACACAACAGGGATCCCCAACCCCCGGGTCCGTGGACCGGTACCGGGCCAGCAACCAGTCCACAAAAACAAGCAAAGCCCCATCCGCGGGATGCAGGCAGGATGCAAAACCACACACCTTCCGGTGTGCAGAAAAACCTTTCCGGTCTCTGATGCCCAAAAGGTTGGGGAACCTTTGTTCTACAACAGTGGTTCTCAACCTTTTTAATGCCGCGACCCCCCCCAATCGGTCGTAAGTCGAGGACTACTCAACTGGTCGTAAGTCGAGGACTACTCAACTGGAGCAGCCCCGTTTGCAGAATGGGACTTTGGGCGGGCTCAGCAGGGCAGAGACAGCCTGGACAATTCCTATTGGCTTTTGAAAGCCAATAGAATTAGACTGTATTCAAGAGAGTCTATTCTATTGGCTTTCAAAAGCCAATAGAATAAAAGGGAGTAGCACAGCTAAGGAAAAGGGGGGGGGAAATGGCAGACTGCGTTGTTTGGCGACCCCCGTGAAATGATCGTTCGACCCCAAATGGGGTCCCGACCCACAGGTTGAGAACCACTGCTCTAGACCAGGAGTGTCCAACTTGGATGACTTTAAGACTTGTGGACTTCAATTCCCAGAATTCCCCATTCTGGGAGTTGAAGTCCACAAGTCTTAAAAGTCACCCAAGTTGGACACCCCGGGTCGATACGTAACACATGACCTATGGGGATGCTCTAACGGTCGTAAGTTTGAAAAACGGTCCTAATTCACTTTTTTCCCAGCGCCGTTGTAACTGTGAACCGTCACTGAGCGAACCGCTATAAGTTGGGGACTACCTGTAAAGTGAGGAAGCAAGCGGACCACGCTGGGGTGGAAGACACGGCCACAGTCTGCAATGACCCTGCCCAGCACCCAGTACTGTTTCCACGAGACTGGTGTGTGTGTGTGTCCAGAAATGGCGGTTAGGGGTGGCGGTCTTGCAGGGGGGGATGTGCACAAAAGGCAGGCAGATCATCCCAGGGGGGGAATCCCCTTGTGGATGCCCCCACCTTGCTGGGGGAGGGGGGGCTCTGCCTGGTCATGCCAGCCGTGCCCCCCTGGTGAAGGCTTTGCAAGGGAGCCCCCCCCAACCCCTCCAAGGAGCAGCAGACCCCTTCATGGGAAAAAGCCCCCCTTTTTCCTCCGGATTATCTGCCGCTCTGCCAAGCTCGGGGAGGGGGGGTCTCACGGAAGGACCCCCGCCTCTGTTTTCCATCAGTGCAAGTTAAAGGAACGGGGCAGTTGCAGCAAAAGCCCCCACCAGGAAAGAAAAAAAAATGCCGCAGGGCGAGGGGGGCCTGGCCTGGGGGGGCAGGAAAGGGGGGGCTACCAACATGACGGGGTGCCTTTGCTCACTGCGCCCCCCTCCCCACGAGCTGCCCTCCGGAGACCGGTCGTAAACGAGGGCCACCCGCCCTTCCTTGTTTGCCAACACGGGAGTTACACAGACCAGAAGCAGCCCAGGTGGGGTGGGAGGGGGGGTGCTGGGTCAGAGGGTGGGGGGCACGGTTCCCCCCCTCCTGCCCCTCCGGCCGGCGGGCCCTCAGTTGACGCTGTCCTCGTCGCTGCCTTCGGCCCGGGGCTCCTCCTTGCCCTCAGCTAGGCTGCTCTCGTCAATGTTCTCCAGGGAGTCGGCGTGCTGGATGGAGAGGTCGGAGAGCGCCAGGCTGGCCAGGGGGTTCTGCTCCGGGTAGAGCCAGGGCTTGTAGTGGGGGCCGTGCTTCTGCTTCCAGTCGGGGTACTTGAGGCAGGCCTTGTACATCTTCTTCATGGCCTGCGGGGGGGGGGGGGAGGGGGGAGGAAGAGGAGGAGGAGGAGAAAAACAGTTAGCTGGGAGGGAGGAGAAGGAGGGAGGGAGGGAGGAGGAGGAGGAAGAAGAAAGGAGGAGGAAAGGAGAAGGAGGAAGAAGGGAGGAGGAAAGAAGGAAGGAAGATAGGAGGAGGAAGGAAGCAGGGAGGAGAAAAGGAAGGAAGAGGAGGAAGGAAGGAAGATGGGAGGAGGGAGAAGGAAGCATCGAGAAGGAAGAAGGGAGGGGGAAAGGAGGAAGGAGAAAGAAGGTGGAGGAGGTGGAAGGAAGATGGGGGGAGAAGGAGGAGGAGGAGGAGAAGGAGGGAGGGAGGGAGGAGGAGGCGGAGGAGGAAGAAGGGAGGAGAAAAGGAGGAAGATGGGAGGAGGAGGAAGGAAGAACAGAAGAGGAAAGGAGAAGAAGGAAGAAGGGAGGGGGAAAGAAGGAAGAAAGATGGGAGGAGGAAAGGAAGGAAGAGGAGGAGGAAGGAAGGAAGATGGGAGGAGGACGAAGGAAGCAGGGAGGGGGAAAGGAGGAAGGAGGAAGAAGGTGGAGGAGGTGGAAGGAAGATGGGAGGAGGAGGAAGGGAGGGGGAAAGAAGTAAGGAAGATGGGAGGAGGGAGGGAGGAGGGAGGGGGAAAGGAGGAAGGAGGAAGAAGGTGGAGGAGGAAGGAAGGAGGGGGAAAGGAGGAGGAGGAGGAAGGAAGAAGGGAGGAGGAAGGGGGAAAGGAGGAGGAGGAGGAAGAAGGGAAGGGGAAAGAAGGAAGGAAGATGGGAGGAGGAAGGAAGGAAGCAGGGAGGAGGAAAGGAAGGAAGAGGAGGAAGGAAAGAAGATAGGAGGAGGAAGAAGGGAGGGGGAAAGGAGGAAGGAGGAAGAAGGTGGAGGAGGAGGAAGGAAGGGGATGGAGGAGGAAGGAGGGGGAAAGGAGGAGGAGGAGGAGTTTTCAATATCAGTGATAGACTACAAAAAACACAGCCCTTGATGCAGGACCAACCAAGAGGCCCCCTCCAGGAGACACCCACCTTTCCAACCCTGGACCACCTCCCAGGAGCCCCCTGATCGATACCAGAGCAGCCCACAGACCCCCCAAAGAAGCTCCGGGGGAGCTGGGGGGGGGCTGCTGGGCTGAAGAAGCCTCTGCCATTGGCCAGGAAGCTCTTGGGGGGCTCCCACACCTGCATTCTGCATGTCGCCTCCTTCTGCATCCCAGTGGGCAGCAGCATCCGAACCTCCCCAAGAGCCCCCACCCCCATAAGCAGACCCCCACACTGCCCGGGCCCCCTCCCCACCGGCTCTGGACCCCGGACCAGGAGCAGAGCCCCCCCCCTCTGGGTGGGTCTCCCCGAGATTCAAACTCCGGAGGCCTCGACGCTTGGAGTCGGCCCGGCCGCCTCGCAGACCCCATTCCTGGCCCAAAGAGATCTTAAACCCTCTTTGTCACCGGAGACACACAACAACAGACCGGCATTGTCGGGGAACACAAAGCCACCCTGGAAACATAAGACCTTTTCCGTCTCTGGAAAGCCGATAGGCTTCAAGCCAGACAATAAAGGGATCCTCCTTCTTTGTGTGTTTCTCCTGCCAGTTGTTGGGTTTTTTTTTCCCCCTTGTCTTTTCATTAGCTCTGTGTGTGTGTGTATACAGTTGCATCTGCTGACGTGGTTGTTTTCCGTGGCCATTGTGTTTCATGCCATCTCTCAGCAACCAGGAGGACCATTGGTCAAGGGAGGGGAAAGGAACCGGATCAGACATGGGGAAACAAAAGGTTTTTTTTCCCTTTGGGGACAAAAGAAGCCCCTTTGGAACAACCTGACGGGTGACGGAGCTGACCCAGGAGCGCCAGTCCGGACAGGTGCCCCTGCTGACCTCTGCCAGTCTTGATCCTGGAGGCACAACGCCTCTCACAACACACAAATTGCAACCCACCCTTTGGTTCAGAAAGGCCTGGCTCTCTTATTTGTTTATCTTGTTTAATCCAGGAGAGAAGCAACCTGGAACGAAGGAGAAACTTCCTGACAGTGAGAACAATTAACCAGTGGAACTACCTGCCTCCAGAAGCAGTCAATGCTCCAACACTGGGAGTTTTTAAGAAGAGACTGGACTGGTCTGAAATGGTCTGAAATGGTCTGAAATGCTATAGGGTTTCCTGCCTGAGCAAGGGGTTGGACTAGATGACCTCCAAGGTCCCTTCCAACTGTTATTCTGCCTGCCTGCCTGCCTGCCTGCCTGCCTGCCTGCCTGCCTGCCTGCCTTTATTCCTCCCTCCCTCCCTTCTCCAACACTGGAAGTTTTTAAGAAGAGACTGGACAGCCATTTGTCTGAAATGGAATAGGGTTCCCTGCCTGAGCAGGGGGTTGGACTAGTTGACCTCCAACGTCCCTTCCAACTTATTACTACTACTACTGTTGTTGTTGTTGTTATTATTATATTATTATTTCCTTTTCAGAGCCATTTAACAGAACAGAATAACAGAGTCGGAAGAGACCTTGGAGGTCATCTAGCCCAACCCCTGCTCAGGCAGGAAACTCTATACCATTTTGGACAAATGGCTGTCCAGTCTCTTCTTAAAAACTTCCAGTGTTGGAGCATTCACCGCTTCTGGAGGCAGGTGGTTCCACTGGTTAATTGTTCTCACTGTCAGGAAATTCCTCCTTAGTTCCAGGTTGCTTCTCTCCTTGGTTAGTTTCCATCTGTTGCTTCTTGTCCTGCCTTCAGGGGCTTTGGAGAAGAGCTTGACTCCCTCTTCTTTGGGGCAGCCCCTGAGATACTGGAAGACTGCTATCCTGTCCCCCCTCGTCCTTCTCTTCGTTAAACTGGACATCCCCAATTCCAGCAACCGTTCTTTGTATGTTTTAGCCTCCAGTCCCCTGATCATCTTCGTTGCTCTTCTCTGCCCTCTTTCTAGAGTCTCAACATCTTATATAAATATATTTAAATTCCATCACCCCCATTTCAAGATCAAAGCAGCCTTTCAGCCGTTCATCCGCTCTTTATTCCATGTGCTTTATTCCACGTGCCCGGCGTCAATAATTCATGTCCATTTCAACACCACTTTTCAACTTTCCATAAAAGGGAATCGATAACATCAGTCAGAATCTTGATGGATTCCTCCCAAACCTCTGACCTCTTGGGGTTTTTTTTTTTTTCCAGAAGCAGCCCTCCCTAATAGTCTCCTAAGAAGCAAGCCTACCAAGAATCACACGGAGATAAAACAAAAATAGATTTTCCACGATCTATTTATGATCCAAAGAGCCGCTTAAATGCGAGGGTGGAAAAATGTAGCAGTGCTTTTCAAAATTTAAATCTGAAGCCTCTGAAGCCCCAGTGTATCTTCAATTCACCATTTCATCCCATAAACCAACAAGAATAATCCCTTTTTTCCCCCTCTGTTAAGCATTTTCTTAAGCAAGCCAGGCAGGGCAAGGCTTCCTTCCTTCCTTCCTTCCTTCCTTCCTTCCTTCCTTCCTTCCTTCCTTCCTTCTTTCCTTCTCCTCCTCCTCCCCCCTTCTAGCACTGATGATGTTCCCTAGTTGGGTCATGAAATGTCTGCAAGAAAACCACCCAGCTCAGAGAACACCAAGGACCCCACAATCCTTCCTTCCTTCCTTCCTTCCTTCCTTCCTTCCTTCCTTCCTTCCTCCCTCCCTCCCTCCCTTCTCTTCCTCCTCCTCCTCCCTTCTAGGACTGATGCCGTTCCCTAGTTGGGTCATGAAACGTCTGCAAGAAAAAAATCAAACTCAGAGAGCACCAAGGACCCCACAGTCTGTCCTTCCTTCCTTCCTTCCTTCCTTCCTTCCTTCCTTCCTTCCTTCCTTCCTTCCTTCCTTCCTTCCTTCCTTCCTTCCTTCCTTCCTTCCTCTTCTTCCTCCTCCCTTCCAGCATGTTGGCCCATGAAACGTCTGCAAGAAAACAACCAAGGACCCCAGAGAGCACCAAAGACCCCACAATTCAACCCTGCGCTACAAATATTATTATTTTAATTTTCCCGGAGAACTCCTAATAATGAATGGATTTGATGCAGAATAAGCCATGGATGAAGACAGAGCTGCCTTCAGTTCACCTTATAATTTAGTTTATAGTTTAGTTTATAGTTTAGTTTATAATTTAGTTTATAGTTTAGTTTATAGTTTAATTTATAGTTTAATTTAGTTTGTAGTTTAGTAACTATAAATACCTTCTTATCCAAGGTCTTCTTAAAGGATTTTCCTGCCCAGGCACATCTCCTGCCTATTCCCAAAGGTGCTTTTTTCCAAAAGACAATTAAGCTTTCTTGTTTTATTATTATTTTTCCCTTGAAAATCTCACCCGAGCGGCTTCTGGGATGAGAAGCGAAACGTTTTCAAAGGAGAAAAAAACCCAAGAACATCCAGCTGCCCCTTTGGGACAGCCCTGGCCTGGGTGGCTGAGGACCTCCGGAGACTTATTCCCACCTATTCCCAGCAACGGGCCGGGGGCCTCCCTGAGACCAGGTGAGACCAGGTGTAGCTCCAGAAAGGAGAGAGAAATTGGTCCGAGCTTACCTTGGGCGCCAGAAACTGAGAGGACTTATTCACCACCCACTTGGGCAACGAGCCTGCAGAGAGGAAAATCAAAATAAGGATCAGAGAAGGGCCTTTGCCACGCCGTTCCAAAGGACGCGCAAAACGGACATACACGCCGGAGAACTTTGTGCAGGTGCAGCCAACACCCCCCCCACATACCTTGCAACACCTGAGACCACCCACTCAGAATCCGAAGCTGGGAGGAGACCCCATCCCAGCTTGTGACATACAGGGAGTGCTCCACTTACAACCGTTTGTTTAGTGACCATTCAAAGTTACAACAGCACTGAAAAAAAGGGACTTGGGATCTTTTTTCCCACACTTACGACTGTTGCAGCAGCTCCACGGTCACGTGATCAAAATTCGGAGGCTTGGCGATTGGAATAATAATAATAATAATAATGATAATAATAATGATAATAATAATAATAATAATAATAATAATAATAATAGTTTGAAGGGACCTTGGAGGTTTATTTATTTATGGGATTTGAAAGCCCTCCGTGGGTTTGAGAAAGGCAGACCGATCCCTTCAAGGAATGAATCCATGACGCTGGCATCAACTGGTGGCTTTCAGGTAAGTCCCCAACTTACAGCCGTTCATTTAGTGACTGTTCAAAATTACAATGGCACTGTCAAAAAGGTGACTTAGGACCCAGTTTTCACACTCCAAACCAGTGATTCTCAACCTTTTTAATGCCGCGACCCCCAACCGGTCGTAAGTCGAGGACTACTCAACCGGTCGTAAGTCGAGGACTACTCAACTGGTGCAGCACCGTTTGCAGAATGGGACTTTTGGCGGGCTCAGCAGGGCAGAGACAGCCTGGACAATTCCTATTGGCTTTTGAAAGCCAATAGAATTAGACTCTATTCAAGAGAGTCTATTCTATTGGCTTTCAAAAGCCAATAGAATAAAAGGGAGGGGCACAGCTAAGGAAAAGGGGGAAAAAATGGCGGACTGCGTTGTTTGGCGACCCCCGTGAAATGGTCGTTCGACCCCAAATGGGGTCCCCACCCACAGGTTGAGAACCGCTGCTCTAAACTAAACTGAACTGAACTGAACTGAACTGAACTAAACTAAACTGAACTATAAATTAAATTAAACTATAAACTAAATTATAAACTAAACTATAAACTAAACTATACTGAACTATAAACTAAACTGAACTATAAACTAAACTAAACTGAACTAAACTAAACTGTAAACTAAACTAAAGTATAAACTAAACTGAACTATAAACTAAACTAAGCTGAACTAAACTATAAACTAAACTAAACTATAAACGAAACTATACTGAACTATAAACTAAACTGAACTATAAACTAAACTAAACTATAAACTAAACTGAACTATAAACTAATCTAAACTGAACTAAACTAAACGGTAAACTAAACTAAACTATAAACTAAACTGAACTATAAACTAAACTAAACTGAACTAAACTAAACTATAAACTAAACTAAACTATAAACTAAATTATAAACTAAACTATAAACTGAACTAAACTATAAACTAAACTGAACTATAAACTAAACTAAACTATAAACTAAATTATAAACTAAACTATACTATAAACTAAACTATAAACTAAACTATAAACTGAACTAAACTGAACTAAACTATAAACTAAATTATAAACTAAACTATAAACTAAACTAAACTATAAACTAGATTAAACTGAACTATAAACTATATTATAAACTAAACTAATCTATAAACTAAACTATAAATTAAACAAAACGAAACGACTGAACTAAACCAAACTACAGCTAGTCCTCAACTTAACAACCATCCATTTAGTGGGACGCCGCAACCGTCACAACTGTGAGGAACTTGCCAAGCGTCTGAATTTTGATCACAGGGACGCTGCCCGACGGTCGTAAATGTGAAAAATGGTCCTAACTCATCCGTTTCAATGCCACTGTCACTTTGAACGGCCACTAAGCGAACAATTGCCAATGGGGGAGCCGCCCGTACAAATATTTGCAACTCCAGCTTACCTTTGGGGTCTACCTGGGCTAGGTAGGTGAGGCTGCAGTTCTTGGCTCCTTTCCCCTGGATCAGGTAGCCCGTTTGGATAGAGACAGCCCTGACCATGTCCTTCCGCGGGGGGTATTTCTGGAAAGAAGGAAGCGGGAAAGTTGAACGCCCGCCCGCCCGCCAAGTCCGGAACTGGCCTTAGCAGGATCTGTGCATTTGTTTCCATCAGAGTAGAGCTGGAAGGGACTTTGGAGGTCGTCTAGTCCAACCCCCTGCTCAAGGAGAAGACCCTATACGACTTTGGACAAAGGACTGTCCAGTCTCTTCTAAAAAGCCTCCAGTGATGGGGCATTCACAACTTCTGGTGGCAAGCTGTTCCACTGGCTAATTGTTCTCACTGTCAGGAAAATTCTCCTTCATTCCAGGTTGATTAGTTTTTATCTGTTGCTAGATTCTTTTTTTAATCTGTTGCTCGATTTTTAGGCGTGCGCCTTGCCCCACAACTAGGGCTTATTCTGGGGATGGGCTTACCTTCCGGGGAAACAGGAAGCAGCCTCTCCTGAGGGGCTTCCCCCCCCCCCAAATTCCTTCAACGGGCCGAGATCTCCCTTGTTTGCCTTGGCTGCAGCTCATCCTTCTGTCTCCCAAGGCAGAGCTCCAGTTGCGGCTACACAACCACCTTGATCTTTCGGACCCTCTCAGACTGCCCAGAAAATGCCCTGCTTCCCCCCCCCAGTCCCCCCCCAACCCCCCCAAAAGTCCTGTTACCTACAGGGTGTTTGACCGAGTAGTTCATGATGATGTAGTCGCTGTCCATTGGCAGCCAGGAACGCAGCGTGATGACGTCCCGGTTCTTGAGGGGTTTCGGGCACTTCCCTGGCAAAGAGGGGAGAAGGGGACTCAAATGAGTCTGGGGCAGTGGTTCTCAACCTTTTTAATGCCGCGACCCCCAACCGGTCGTAAGTCGAGGATTACTCAACCGGTCGTAAGTCGAGGACTACTCAACGGATGCAGCACCGTTTGCAGACTGGGACTTTTGGCGGGCTCAGCAGGGCAGAGACAGCCTGGACAATTCCTATTGGCTTTGGAAAGCCAATAGAATTAGACTCTATTCAAGAGAATCTCTTCTATTGGCTTTCAAAAGCCAATAGAATAAAAGGGAGTAGCACAGCTAAGGAAAAGGGGAACAAAATGGCGGACTGCGTTGTTTGGCGACCCCCGTGAAATGGTCGTTCGACCCCAAATGGGGTCCCCACCCACAGGTTGAGAACCGCTGGTCTGGGGGCTGGAAACAGCTGGACAGCCTTAACAGAGAATACCTGCTCCAGATGGGGAGGCCCCTCCGAGTGGTCCAATGTCCAGGTGGGATTTTCATGACTCCACCAGCTGGGAGGGGCCTGGGGATCTGGGACTATAGAGGTCATAAATGGTCCTGGTTGTTTGAGCAAGGTTCATTCCTGCACCTTCCAAGAATTTAGCTTAGCCTAAATAGAGAAACACCTGAGCTGATTTCTACGCTGGGGTCCTTGGCGCTCTCCGAGCAGGGTGGCTTTCTTGCAGATGTCCCACTAGGGAACATCACCAGTGCTGGGAGGGAGGGAGGAGGCAGGAGGAGAGGGGGGAGAGGCAGAGGGAGAAAGAGAAGGACGGTGGGGTCCTGGGTGTTCTCTGAGCTGGGTGGTTTTCTTGCAGACGTTTCATGATCCAACTAGGAAACATCATCAGTGCTAGAAGGGAGGAGGAGGATGAAGAAGAAGGAAGGAAGGAAGGAAGGAAGGAAGGAAGGAAGGAAGGAAGGAAGGAAGAAAGGAAGGAAGGAAGGAAGGAAGGAAGGAAGGGACTGTGGGGTCCTTGGTGCCCTCTGAGCTGGGTGGTTTTTTTGCAGACGTTTCATGACCCAACTAGGGAACAACATCAGTGCTACAAGGGAAGAGGAGGAGGAGGAGGAAGAAGAAGAAGGAAGGAAGGAAGGAAGGAAGGAAGGAAGGAAGGAAGGAAGGAAGGAAGGAAGGAAGGAAAGACAGACTGTGGGGTCCTGGGTGCTCTCTGAGCTTGGTGGTTTTCTTGGAGACGTTTCATTACCAAACTAGGGAACATCATCAGTGCTAGAAGGGAGGGAGGGGAGGGGGAGAAGGAGGAGGAGGAAGAGGAGGGGGAGGAAGAGGTCTGTGGGAGTCCCTGGTGCTCTCTGAGCTGGGTGGTTTTCTTGTAGATCTTTCATGATCCAACTAGGAAACATCATCAGTGCTAGAAGCGGTGGGTGGGTTGTCCTCCTCCTCCTCCTCCTCCTCCTCCTCCCTTCTAGCACTGATGACGTTCCCTAGTTGGGTCATGAAACGTCTGCAAGAAAACCACCAAACTCAGAGAGCACCAAGGACCCCACAGTCGTCGTCGTCCTCCTCCTCCTCCTCCTCCTCCTTCTCCCCCTCCCTTCTAGCACTGATGATGTCCCCTAGCTGGGTCATGAAACGTCTACCGAAGACGACCTGTATTTAATTCCAAAGCTGGCAGCTCTGAACATCAAACACCAAAGCACGAGTGGGCACCCCGGGGCAAGTCCCCACCGCTCGGGCTCCCTCTGGGGGTGCCCTCCGGCCCCTCCTCCCCTCCCGTCCACTACCCTTTCTCACAGGCGTAGTATCCCACGTCTGCGTTGACGGTCAGCTTGCCGATGTCAAAGGTCTCGATGACGTTCGTGTCCCACTTTTTCCGGTACTCGATGTCATGCAGCACGTCGTACAGAATTTCCGCGGAGATATCTTTGCAATCCATCCTGCACTGGAGAGAAACCGGAAATCAGAAGGCCGGTTTAGAAATATTGCTCAATACTTCTTTTATCTAGCTCCGGGGTCTTCAAACTTGGCCCTTTGATGACTTGTGGACTTCAACTCCCAGAATTCCTCAGCCAGGCACGCTGGCTGTGGAATTCTGGGAGTTGAAGTCCACAAGTCATGAAGGGGCCATAGTTCCCCCATGCTGGCTGAGGAATTCTGGGAGTTGAAGTCCACCAGTCATCAAAGGGCCAAGTTGGAAGACCCTCTGGACTTCAACTCCCAGAATTCCTCAGCTAGGCACGCTGGCTGAGGAATTCTGGGAGTTGAAGTCCACAAGTCATCAAAGGGCCATGTTTGAAGGCCCCTGTGTTAAGGCATCCAAGAAGACTAGAGTCTAATCCCAGTCTAATCTTGCTTTCTCCTGATTGGGGCCTCCAAATACATCCAAACCCACAACTCCTGAACATCATGGGCAGTTCTGGCCGGGAATTATGGGAGTTATCACCACCACTCCTCCGAAGAAGGTCTTAGGCCGAACCTTATGCTTGGGATTAGTGTAGGCCCTGTTTACTTTGGCCATTTCCAGGGGTGGGGACTTCAACTCCCAGAATTCTCCTCCATGGCCACAGCGGCTGAGGGATTCTGGGAGTTGAAGTCCACAAGTCATCAAAGGGCCAAGTTGGAAGACCCCTGGACTTCAACTCCCAGAATTCCTCAGCCAGGCACGCTGGCTGAGGAATTCTGGGAGTTGAAGTCCACAAGTCATAAAAATCATAAAAGTTTGAAGACCGCTGGCGTAATGGATCTCCTCTTCAAAGTAGACCAGGACCTGACAACCCCAGGGTACAAGTAATCCTCGACTTACGATCACAACGGAGCCCAAAATTTCCGTTGCTAAGTGAGACATTAGTTTTGTCTCGTTTTACGACCTGTCTTGCCACAGCTGTTAAGTGAATCCCTTAACAAGTTGTTAAGCTAGCAACGTCGTTCTTAAGCAGGAGGTGTGAGCTTCAAGGGATTCCAGAAGATGGTAGAGGACAGGAAGGCCTGGAGGAACGTTGTCCATGGGGATCGCAATGGGTCCGACACAACTTTGCAACTAACAACAACAACAACAACAAGCTTCCCCCTTGAATGTGCTTGAAGGTCACAATAGGGGATTACGTGACCCCGGGACGTTGCGACCGTCGTAAATACAAGTCAGTTGCCAAGCGGCTGGATTTTGATCACATGACCCCGGGACGTTGCGACCGTCGTAAATACAAGTCAGTTGCCAAGTGGCTGGATTTTGACCCAGGAGTCTGGGGACGCCGCAACAGTTATAAGTGTGAAAAACGGTCGCAAATCATTTCTTTCAATGCCCTTGTAACTGCGAGTGGTCACTAAACAAATCGTTGTAAGTCGGGGACTTCTTGTGCTGCCCCAAGGCCCCTTATTCCGAATGGAGAACGGAAAAATTCTGCCCTTTTGATCGGGCCCATGGGTCAAGCATCCCCTTTCTAAAGAAATCTCCTCTTTCACCAAAGACTGGTGGCCAAACAATTAGCATTCCCCATGGGCCATTAAGCTAATGACTCATTAAAATAATGAAAGGGAAGCTATGTCCCATAATGGGCTCCCTTCAAAGAGGCCACTTGACGGAAAGGAAAGCTGATATGCAAATTCGGAGAGGCTTCTCATGTTAAAAATACTTTAGGACAATAAGCATCCTTTATAGTTTATCGATTTATTTCTTCATTCATGTAGAAACTGCCCTTACCTCTTGCCGAACGACTCTAGCCAGCCTGGCAGCCAGGCAGAAAAACATCAAAACTCTATATAAATATTAGAAGGCCATTACAAACAAGAATAAAGTGATAGGATCTTAGTAATAGTAAAATAATAGCGTTATTTGTTCTTTCCCTTGTGGGGCAACCTCTGTCTAGACCAGGGATCTGCAACCTTGACCACTTTAAGACTTGTGGACTTCAGCTCCCAGAATTCCTTGCAGATCCCTGGCCCCATTGAATTCAGTGGAGTTTACCGCTAGATCAGGGTCTTCAGACTTGGCCCTTTCATGACTTGTGGACTTCAACTCCCAGAATTCCTCAGCCAGCTATGCTGGCTGGGTAATTCTGGGACTTAAAGTCCACAAGTCATAAAAGGGGCCATGTTTGAAGACTCCTGAGCTAGATAAAAAAAAATATTGAGCAATGTTTCTAAACCTCAACAACTTGAAGACAGGCGGACTTCAACTCCCAGAATCCCCCAGCCCAGAATCCCCCCAGCTCAGAATTCCCTCCCCCCCATGGCTGGCTGGGGAATTCTGGGAGTTGAAGTCCACCTGTCTTCAAGTTGTTGAGGTGGAGACACACTGATTTAGACTCTTCTTTGGCTCTTGAAATCTGCACAGCTTCTTCTTCTAGGCCAGTGGTTCTCAACCTTTTTAATGCCGCGACCCCCAACCGGTCGTAAGTCGAGGACTACTCAACCGGTCGTAAGTCGAGGACTACTCAACTGGTGCAGCCCCGTTTGCAGAATGGGACTTTTGGTGGACTCAGCAGGGCAGAAGACAGCCTGGACAATTCCTATTGGCTTTTGAAAGCCAATAGAATGAGACTCTATTCAAGAGAGTCTCTTCTATTGGCTTTCCAAAGCCAATAGAATAAAAGGGAGTAGCACAGCTAAGGAAAAGGGGGAAAAAAATGGCGGACTGTGTTGTTTGGCGACCCCCGTGAAATGGTTGTTCGACCCCAAATGGGGTCCCGACCCACAGGTTGAGAACCACTGCTCTAGGATTATCCAAAGCTCCAGTACATACGTGTGTGTGTGTGTGTGTGTGTTTGTGCGTGTGGGCAAGGCGCGCACAGGTCTCTGGTGCCATGGGCAGACTGTCACGTGCCCGGCCTGCTTTCCCAGCCAAAGTGGGCCTCGGGAATCCGTTTCCAAGCTTGCTCATTATTAATCAAGTTATAATTTTCGCCGGCTGGCAAGCTGAGCCGCTAAATATTTCATTAGCCCCGGTGAAATCACTGATAGCCAGCCCACAAGCGCCTTGTTGAACAAAAGAACCGGGGTGTCTACCCCACACAAAGGTCCGGACCCTGAAACCTGAGCCCCCCCCCCCGCCAGCCTGTGTGTGGAGCATCAGGTGGGGAAGAAAGACACAAAAGTCTTTTGTCCGTGCCCACATTGCATAACTGCGCACCCGGGGCCGGTTGCAAAGGCTGATTTTTCCACCCTGGCTCCAGAAGGTGGATGACACCAGAGAGGGCTATTTGAGTATTTGAGGGGGGGGGGTCCCACCTCTTCTCCAATGCCCCTGAAGGCAGGACGAGAAGCAAGGGATGGGAACTAACCGAGGAGAGAAGCAAGCTGGAATTAAGGCGGAATTTCCTAAAAGTGAGGACAATTAACCAGTGGAACAGCTGGCCACCAGAAGTTGTGAGTGCTCCATCACTGGAGGTTTTTAAGAAGAGACTGGACCAACCAACCGTTTGTCTGAAATGGTGTAGGCTCTCCTGCTTGAGCTGAGGAATTCTGGGAGTTGAAGTCCACGAGTCATAAAAGACCCCTGACATACACAAAATACACAAGCAGGTGAGAGATATAGACACACCTACGATTTCTCTTCTCCAAAGGAGAGCAGGGGCGAAACACAATTTCCAAGGCAGACCAAAACGTCTCCTCTTCCTTTCACCCTTCTGGGGCCCACATTTTATTTATTTATATTTATTTCTCATACTTACACGGCCGCCCATCTGACACCAAATAATTCTGGGTCAGGTGCAATAAAACTTACTATTAAAACATGCTAGAAAACATGTTTTCTCCTTTGGGAGAAAAGCCCATTTTTACAAACCCAGAATGTAATCCACCGTGGCATCCATTTGCCTCCAATCTTTCTTCCTTCCTTCCTTCCTTCCTTCCTTCCTTCCTTCCTTCCTTCCTTCCTTCCTTCCTTCCTTCCTTCCTTCCTTCCTTCCTTCCTTCCTTCCTTCCCCTTTTCTCTTCTTTCTTTCCCACTTTTCTGCATCTTCTCTTGCTCCTTCTTTGCGCTATGTTTCTCCCTCCCTTCTCTTCCCTTTCTCTATCTCCTTCTTCCCTCTCCTTCCCTCCTTCCTCCCCTTTTCCCCTCTTCTCTTTCCTTCCTTTCCCTCCCTCTCTCTTCCCTCCCTCCTTCCTTCCTTCCTCCCTCTCTTCCTTCTTTTCCACTTTCTCCATCTCCTCCCTCCCTCCCTTCTTTTTCCTTCTCTCTTTCCCTCCCTTTCTCCTCCCTCTCCCCCCTCTCTCCCTCCCTCTTTCCCTCCCTCCTCTTCCTCCCCTTCAAAGACCTGTCAACAGACAGCATGATAAATAAAGGAGAATATCTGTAGCTCTCTGAGTTTGGCGGTTTTCTTGCAGACTTTTCTTACCCTGCGCTGATGTCGTTCCCTAGTTGGGTGATGAAATGTCTGCAGGAAAACCAGCCAGCTCAGAGAGAACCAAGGACCCTAATAGTTCTCCCCCCACCATCCTCTGCAAACCCCCCTCCCTTCTAGCACTGATGAAGTTATCAAGTTGGGTCATGAAACGTCAGCAAGAAAACCACTCAGCTCAGAGAGCACCAAGGACCCCATAGTCTTTCTTTCTTTCTTTCTTTCTTTCTTTCTTTCTTTCTTTCTTTCTTTCTTTCTTTCTTTCTTTCTTTCTTTCTTTCTTTCTTTCCTTCTTTCTTTCTTTCTTTCTTTCTTTCCCTCCTTCCTTCCTTCCTTCCTTCCTTCCTCCTCATCCTCCTCCCTTCTAGCACTGATGATGTTCCCTAGTTGGGTCATGAAATGTCAGAAAGAAAACCACCCAGCTCAGAGAACACCCAGGACATCGCATTTCTCCTCCTCCTCCTCCTCCTCCTCCATCACCACCATCACTACTACATAACCTCATCTCCTTCTAGCACTGATGAGGTTACCTAGTTGGGTCATAAAACGTCTGCAGGAAAACCATCAAGCTCAGAGAGCACCAAGGACCCCACAATTACGCACTTTGCATTATTTGCACAATGAGATTATGCCATTTGCGACATCGTTGTGGCTTCCACTCACACAGTACACAATTCTGGGAGTGGAAGTCCACAAGTCATAAAAGAGCCCAGGTTCCCATCCCTGCTCTAGACCAGAGTTTCCCAAACTTGACAATTTTAAGGCATGTGGACTTCAACTCCCAGAATTCCACAGCCAGCGTTGCTGGCTGTGGAATTCTGGGAGTTGAAGTCCTCATGCCTTAAAATTGTCAAGTTTGGGAAACACTGCTCTAGACTAACATCCTGAATGTCAGCCCACAAGACCAGCATGACCAGGCTGACTCCGTTTACACATTGGAGCAAAAGTTTCTTAAGTCCTTACAAAAACTAGAGTAGTATGTAGAAAGAGAGAGAGTGAAGAGGAAAGGGCAGGAGATCAGGGAGGGAGCAAGGGGATGCAAGGAGGTTTACTCCTGCTTTACAATGGGGATTTATTCTAGCTTTGCAATTCCTGTGCAAGGACGAGGCTTAGTCCTGCTTTACAACAGGGAGTGCAAGGTTTAATTCAGCTTTGCAATGAGAGTGCAAGAAGGTTTATTCCAGCTTCACAATGAGTAGGTGAGAGGAAAGTTAACTCCTGATTTTCAACGGTGTTGCAAGCAGAGGAGATTTACTCTAGCTTTACAACAGGGACCCAAGGAGGGGGTTTACTCCAGCTTTGCAATGGTGTTGCAAGGAGGTTTACTCCAGCTTTGCAATGGAGGAAGTTAACTCCTGCTTTATAAGGGGGATGCATGGAGGATGCATGGAGTTTTACAATGGGGATGCAAAGAGGAGCTTTACTCCAGCTTTACAACACCAGCCAGGCCTTGACTGCATGAATCCTGCCTCTGTGGGGAATGCAAAGCATGTCCAATCCCCCCTCCCCAAATTCTTCTCCTTCAGTTTGGATAAAATGGGGGAGTTGGGAAGAGGGAGGGGCCAGATAAGGATGCTCCTTGCACCCCCACCTGCTCAAGGCCTGCAACCAGGAGGAGAAAGGCCGAACTGGGACGACTAGCAGGCAGGATCAAAGCTTGTCAAAACACCAAGCATGTGAGATGTGGGGCTGACAAGCCCCACCCCCATGAAGGCTAAAGGGGGCTTTGAGCTCCTTGTGGAAGTAAAAATGGAAAGAGAACAATCTACATTAATATTAATTAAGTTACTGCCAACAGGCTCCCTCCACAAACTCTGAGCTGGTGGGAAAGGAGAAGTGAAAGTGTGAGACACTTTGGTTTTCTTGCAGGAACCGATAATGAATTATGTGCTGAAGGGAGGGAGGGGGAAAGGGTGGAACGCTGGAGGAGGAAGAGGAAGAGGAGGAGGAAGAATGGTGGAGGAGGGGCCCATGTCACGACCTTCCTTGCAAATCCAAATTTTAAGAAGAGATTGGACAGCCATTTGTCTGAAATGGTATATGGCAAGGGGAGGCAACCTGGGCTCTTTTATGACTGGTGCACTTCAACTCCCAGAATCCCTGAGCCAGCTTGGCTCAGCCTGGAAACCTCTCCCTTTCCCTCAGCATGGCTGGCTCAGGAATTCTGGGAGTTGAAGTCCATGAGTCATGAAGGGGCCATACTTCCCCCATGTTGGCTCAGGAATTCTGGGAGTTGAAGTCCACAAGTCATGAGGGGGCCACAGTTCCCGCATGCTGGCTCAGGAATTCTGGGAGTTGAAGTGCACTAGTCATGAAGGGGCCAAAGTTTTCCCCATGCTGCTGAGGAATTCTGGGATTTGAAGTCCACGAATCATGAAGGGGCCAAAGTTCCCCCATGCTGGCTCAGGAATTCTGGGAGTTGAAGTCCACAAGTCATGAAGGGGCCATAGTTTCCCCCATGCTGGCTGAGGAATTCTGGGAGTTGAAGTCCACGAGTCATGAAGGGGCTATAGTTTCCCCTTGCTGGCTGAGGAATTCTGGGAGTTGAAGTCCACGAGTCATGAAGGGGCCATAGTTTCCCCTTGCTGGCTGAGGAATTCTGGGAGTTGAAGTCCACGAGTCATAAAAGAGCCAAGGTTGCCTATCCCTGTCCTAGAGTCTCCTGCTTGAGCAGGCGGTTGGACTAGCGGACCTGCAAGATCCCTTCCAACTCTATGATTCTGTTATAGTTGTTGAGTTAATAACACGGTTGTGAAGTGAATGTGGTTTCCCCCTTGATATGACTTGTCAGAAGGTCACAAAAGGGGATCACGGGACCCCGGGGGACACTACAACCATCATAAATATGAGTCAGTGGCCCAGCATCCGAATTTTAATCATATGACTGTGGAGGATTCTGCAACGTTTGTTAAGTGTGAAAAACGGTCCCAAGTCCCTTTTTTAGTGCAGCTGTCATTTTGAACGGTCACTAAATGAACCGTTGCAAGTTGAGGACTGCCTGTAAAGGAGTTTGGGGAGAAAACAAACACAATCGCACTTGAGAAGACGGGAAAGGAGGGCAAGGGAGACGGGGTCTGTCCGTTGTGATGCCAGGCCCAACTGCGCTGCCAGGGAAGCGGGCAGAGCGTGCCACGTTTGGGTTCTGCCTCCCCCTCGTTGAAGTAAAAACCATCACAACAGCTGGTAAATCCTGCAAATATTATTGACTCTGGAAATGTGTGAAAACGACGCCAGGAGGATCCTCGGAGTAGGAGGCAGATCAGATCTGGAGACCATCTGGGGCTTCGCAGCAGAACGCAACACTCTGAAGCCCCCATTTGTCCATCTGGCCGGCTTTCAGAGGCCTGGGACTTCAACTCCCAGAATCCCCTAGCCAGCAGATCACAGGTGTGGAAAAACAGTCACAAGTCAGTTTTTTTCAGTGCTGTTGTAGCGTCGAATAGTCACTATATCAGGGGTCCTCAAGCTTGGCCCTTTGATGACTTGTGGACTTCAACTCCCAGAATTCCTCAGCCAGGCACACGTGCCTGGCTGAGGAATTCTGGGAGTTGAAGTCCACAAGTCATCAAAGGGCCAAGCTTGAAGACCTGTGCAATATATGAACGGTTGTAAGTCAACCTCAACTTACGACTACCATTTTGAGCCCAAAATTTCTCCTGTGTTGCTTAAGTGAGTTTGGCCCCGTTTTACGACCTGTCTCGCCACGGTTGTTAAATGAATCACTGCAGTTTTGAAGTTAGTCACCCGGTTGTTAAGTGAATCTGGATTTCCTGCATTGATTTTGCTTGTCAGACGGTTCGCCAAAGGGGATCACGTGACCCCGGGGGACGCTGCGACCGTCATAAATATGAGTCAGTTGCCAAGCGTCTGAATTTTGATCACGTGACCAGGGAGAAGCCACGACGGTTGTTAACTGTGAAACATAGTTCATAAATCACTGGGCGGTTGTAACTTCAAATAGTACACAAATGTTGTAAGTTGAGGACTACCGCAAGGTCCCTTCCAGTTCTATTCTGATTGATTGATTGATTGATTGATTGATTGCAAGGGAGAGGAATTGTCATGCACGCAACACACTGCAAACTGCAGCAACACGCAATCAGGAACAGGTTCCTCTCCCCCCCCCCCCCCCCCCCGTGGGAATACAGAAACCTCCACCCTGAAGCCAATCACAAAACTGGAAAAACCAGACGAGGGTCACACAAGTCCCCGTCTGCAGGAGGAACCGATTCTGAGCACCCGGGCGTGACGTGGCATCCCTTGGCACATAAAGAAGCTGTCCAGGAATTGCCCGCCGGTGGTTTTCCGCCTGGGGTGGGAAGGCCAGGAATGGGGACGTAGCCATTAAGGGAACCGAAAAAGGAGGACGAGGGGGGGAGCTGTTTGTAAGACTCCCAGCATACTTTAAAAGGGGTGGACTCCAACTCCCAGAATTCCCCAGCCAGTATGGTTTGAGGGGGGAGGGCTTCAATTCCCAGAATTCCCCAGCATGCTTTAAGAGGGGTGGACTTCAATTCCCAGAATTCCCCAGCCAGCATGTTTTAAGAGTGGACTTCAATTCCCAGAATCCCCCAGCCAGCATGTTTTAAGAGGGGTGGACTTCAATTCCCAGAATCCCCCAGCCAGCATGCTTTAAGAGGGGTGGGCTTCAATTCCCAGAATCCCCCAGCCAGCATGCTTTAAGAGGGGTGGACTTTGACTCCCAGAATTCAACAGCCAGCCTGCTTTAAGGGGGGTGGACTTCAACTCCCAGAATCCCCCAGCCAGCCTGCTTTAAGATGGATCTTCCAGAATTCCCCAGCCAGCGTGCTTCAAGATGGGTGGGCTTCAACTCCCAGAATCCCCCAGCCAGCAGAGGAATTGAAGTGCAAATGCTGACTACGATTATCCTCTAACATCCACATCGATCCATTTTTGTTGAGCCATCAATCCACGAAAATCGCGTCCTTCTCAAGGGAATCCACTCCATACTGCTGAGCCGGGATTTGCAGTGGAAAATGGGCTCCTCTCCCATCAGTGACGCAAAGCCCAAACTCCACTTAGCCCCCCGAAGGGCCGGGCGCTGGTGCCAAGAGGAACTCGAGCGGAGCCGTGTTTGACTTTGGCTTAACATTGTTTGCGGCAGATCAATCCCCGTGTGCTGGGCCCTCCAGCTGCCTGGCAGGGCTGGGAGAGGGGGGGGGGTGCTTGTTGGGGTGTCCCAGGTGAGGGGAGGGGGGCCCACATCTGGGTTATCTTGGAAGAGGAACAAGGGGTCTCAAATAGGGCCAGCGGGGGCCCCGTGGGGGTTACTTGGAGCTGAGAGATCATCCGGAGTGCATCCCCAGGGTCACGATCAAAATTCAGACTATCCATCCATCCATCCATCCATCCATTTATCCATCCATCTATCTATCTATCTATCTATCTATCTATCTATCTATCTATCTATCTATCTATCTATCTATCTATCTATCTCGTGCTTTTTTTCTAAAAAAAAAAAAAAAAGTGCCGGAACTCACACACGTCATACAACCCGCCTTGCCTACCCTACAAGGTTCCATCCAAAAAAAGGTGCCGGAACTCCTTTCTGGGCGTTCTATGAGAAAAAAAGCCCTCTATCTATCTATCTATCTATCTATCTATCTATCTATCTATCTATCTATCTATCTATCTATCTATCTATCTATCTATCTATCTATATCTATGTCTTATATCTGTCTGTTTTATATCTATCTATCTATCTATCTATATCTATCTATCTATCTATCTATCTATCTATCTATATCTATGTCTTATATCTGTCTGTTTTATATCTATCTATCTATCTATATCTATCTGTCTATCTATCTATATCTATGTCTTATATCTGTCTATCTCTATCTCCATCTATCTATCTATCTATCTATCTATCTATCTATCTATCTATCTATCTATCTATCTATCTATCTATCTATCTATCTATCTATCTATCTCTATGTCTTATATCTGTCTATATCTGTTTCTCTGCCTGTCTACCTGTCTACCTACCTACTTACCTATCTATTTATCTATCTACCTACCTATCCATCTCTGTCTCTCTACCTACCTACCTACGTATATCTCTGTCTTATATCTGTCTCTCTCTCTACCTACCTACGTATCTATCTCTATCTGTCTTATATCTGTCTCTCTACCTATCTACCTATCTACCTACCTACCCACCTACCCACCTACCCACCCATCTATCTATCTATCTATCTATCTATCTATCTATCTATCTATCTATCTATCTATCTATCTATCTATCTATCTATATCTATGTCTTATATCTGTCTGTTTTATATCTATCTATCTATCTATCTATATCTATCTATCTATCTATATCTATGTCTTATATCTGTCTGTTTTATATCTATCTATCTATCTATATCTATCTGTCTATCTATCTATATCTATGTCTTATATCTGTCTGTTTTATATCTATCTATCTATATCTATCTGTCTATCTATATCTATGTCTTATATCTGTCTATCTCTATCTCCATCTATCTATCTATCTATCTATCTATCTATCTATCTATCTATCTATCTATCTATCTATCTATCTCTATGTCTTATATCTGTCTATATCTGTTTCTCTGCCTGTCTACCTGTCTACCTACCTACTTACCTATCTATTTATCTATCTATCTACCTATCCATCTCTGTCTCTCTTTCTACCTACCTACCTACGTATATCTCTGTCTTATATCTGTCTCTCTCTCTACCTACCTACGTATCTATCTCTATCTGTCTTATATCTGTCTCTCTACCTATCTACCTATCTACCTATCTACCTATCTACCTACCTACCCACCTACCTACCCATCTATCTATCTATCTATCTATCTATCTATCTATCTATCTATCTATCTATCTATCTATCTATCTATCTATCTATCTATCTACCAACCTACCTACCTATCTCTATCATCCATCTGTCTACCTACCTATCTAATCCATCTTTCTTTCGCTCTATCTCTCCACCTACCTACCTACCTACCTCCTAGCCAGCTACCAAAACTTTGCCTTCCTTCAGGCTATGGATGCTATTCCGGCTTTTGAGGCAGTGGACGAGGAGGAAAGGGCACAGAATCCCAGGGCTCAGAGGGCCATCATAACATCAAGTCAGCCACATGACCAACCAGGTTTACAACCTTTATGACTTACAACCATTATGACTTACAACCATTATGGTCTACCTGCACCACGCAAGCTGAGAGGGCTGATGGAGGACGATGCCCACTGGAGCACTTCCATCTGCCCCAGCAAAATTACTTCCCCAGCCAATAATTCGGTGCACAGCCACAGGACCTTGTTCTCAGCCATGCTGGCAGTCGAAGGAAAAATGCTTTATGGTGGGTCTTCCGGCCTCTGCTGGTAGTTTAAGCACGGTTAGAGACGCTGAGGGGATGACCAGGGTGGGGAACCTAAAACAATTCACACCGGCAGCATAAATGATAAACGTGCAGCTAATCTGCTATTGGGTTAGACCAGTGGTTCTCAACCTGCGGGTCGGGACCCCATTTGAGGTCGAACGACCATTTCACGGGGGTCGCCAAACAACGCAGTCCGCCATTTTCCCCCCCCTTTTTCTTAGCTGTGCTACTCCCTTTTCTTCTATTGGCTTTCGAAAGCCAATAGAATAGACTCTCTTGAATAGACTCTCATTCTATTGGCTTTGAAAAGCCAACAGGAATTGTCCAGGCTGTCTCTGCCCTGCTGAGCCTGCCAAAAGTCCCATTCTGCAAACGGGGCTGCACCAGTTGAGTAGTCCTCGACTTACAACCAGTTGAGTAGTCCTCGACTTATGACCAGTTGGGGGTCGCGGCATTAAAAAGATTGAGAACCACTGGGTTAGACATTTCATAACCAAACTAGGGAACATCATCAGAGCTACTAAGGAGTGGGGTTTGCAGGGAGGAGGAGGAGGAGGACTGTTGGGATCACTGGTGCTCTCTGAGCTTGGCTGTTTTCTTGCAGATGTTTCCTGACCCAACTAGGGAATATCATCAGTGCTAGAGAAGGGGGAGGAGGAGGAGGAGGAGGAGGAGGAGGAGGAGGAGGAGGAGGAGGAGGAGGAAGCTGACTATGGGGTTTTTGGTGCTCTCTGAGCTGGATTGTTTTCTTACAGACGTTTCATGACCCAACTAGGGAACGTCATCAGGACTAGGCTCTCCATTTTGATGCAGCAGCTGCCCTGCCAGTGTTGGTGGGAAAGTTCTTTTCTTCTTCGTGGTTCCTTGAGTGGGTTATAGTTTGGCTGGTGTTGGCCCCTGTTTATCCAAGTGTTGACTGTTGGAGACCGTGTATTCTGGTGCAGCCTACTCACAGAACTCCCAAGGAGAAGAGCACATTCCCTCCAACACTGACAGGGCAAGCTACTGATGTGAACAGGGACTCAACCCCACACTCACTTGCCCTGATGATGTTCCCTAGTTAGGTCATGAAACGTCTGCAAGGAAACAGCCAAGTTCAGAGAACATCAGGGACCCCGCAGTTGTTGTTGTCCTCCTCCTCCTCCTCCCTGCAAATCCCTCTCCCTTCTAGCACTGATGATGTTACCTACTTGGGTCATGAAACATCTGCAAGAAAACCACCCAGCTCAGAGAGCACCAAGGATCCCACAGTAGTCCTCCTCCTCCTCCTCCTCCTCCTCCTCCTCCCTTCTAGCATTGATGATGTTACCTACTTGGGTCATGAAATGTCTGCAAGAAGACAGCCAAGGTCAGAGAGCACCAAGGACCCCATATTCTTCCTCCTCCTCCTCCTCCTCCTCCTCCTCAACCCCACTCACTTCTAGCACTTGATGGTGTTACTAGTTGGATCATGAAACATCTACAAGGAAACAGCCAAGCTCAGAAAGCAGTTATTTTGTCCTCCAATTTCTCCCTTTTGCTCTCTTTTTTTCCATTTTAATAAACCAGACTGACCCCCCCCCTCCATCTCCTTCCTCTCTGACCACCTGGGATTTATTCCCCCCCCCCCTTCAATTTACTGTGCATTCATTGTCCTTTGGAGATTCTCTTCCAACCACAAAGCTTGCAAACCTTTAGTAAATCAAGAGCAATTTAAATCTGAGGCTCCACCTCCCTTTGCATTGATGGGTCTTATAGGGGGAGGGAAATGAATGAGGAAAGTGCAGGCCATTAGCGGCTGCTGACATCACACAAAAAACTGCCCAGCTGCACTGCAACCTTCAGACACAAATAAACTTCACTTCACCGCCATAAATTAATTAACTGGAATAAGCATCTACAACAGGGGGTCTTCAAACTTGGCCCTTTGATGACTTGTGGACTTCAACTCCCAGAATCCCTCAGCCACTGTGGCCACTGAGGAGAATTCTGGGAGTTGAAGTCCCCACGCCTGGAAATGGCCAAGGTAAACAGGGCCTAGACCAGGAGTAGGCAACCTTGGCTCTTTTATGACTGGTGGACTCCAAGTCCCAGAATTCCTGAGCCAGCCATGCTGAGGGGAAAGGGAGAAGTTTCCATGCTGAGCCATGTTGGCTCAGGCATTCTGGGAGTTGAAGTCCACCAGTCATGAAGGGGCCATAGTTCCCTCATGCTGG
Organism: Crotalus helleri; assembly: GCA_024509115.1. Taxonomy (NCBI): domain Eukaryota; kingdom Metazoa; phylum Chordata; class Lepidosauria; order Squamata; family Viperidae; genus Crotalus; species Crotalus helleri. Next base: position 157,797 of record JAKSXO010000083.1, read on the forward strand.
CTCAGGAATTCTGGGAGTTGAAGTCCACGAGTCATAAAAGAGCCAAGGTTGCCTACCTCTGGCCTACACCAATCCCAAGCACAAAGTTCGGCCTAAGATCTCCTTCAGAGGTGTGGTGGTGATAACTCCCATAATTCCTGGCCGAACTGCCCATGATGTTCAGGAGTTGTGGTTTAGGATGTATTTGGAGGCCCCCCTTAGGAGAAAGCAAGATTAGACTGGGATTTAATTCATTTAGAGCAGGGGGTCCTCAATCATGGCCACTTTAAGACTTGTGGACTTCAATTCCCAGAATTCCTCAGCCACTGTGGCCATTGAGGAGAATTCTGGGAGTTGAAGTCCATATGCCTGGAAATGGCCAAGGTAAACAGGGCCTAGACCAATCCCAAGCATAAGGTTCGGCCTAAGATCTCCTTCAGATGATAACTCCCATAATTCCCGGCCAGAACTGCCCATGATGTTCAGGAGTTGTGGGTTTGGATGTATTTGGAGGCCCCCCTCAGGAGAAAGCAAGATTAGACTGGGATTAGACTAGTCTTCTTGGATGCCTTAACACAGGGGCCTTCAAACATGGCCCTTTGATGACTTGTGGACTTCAACTCCCAGAATTCCTCAGCCAGCATGCCTAGCTGAGGAATTCTGGGAGTTGAAGTCCAGAGGGTCTTCCAACTTGGCCCTTTGATGACTGGTGGACTTCAACTCCCAGAATTCCTCAGCCAGCGTGCCTAGCTGAGGAATTCTGGGAGTTGAAGTCCAGAGGGTCTTCCAACTTGGCCCTTTGATAACTTGTGGACTTCAACTCCTCAGGTTAATGAGGGCAGATATGATATTGTTGCCATTATGGAAACATGGTGGGATGAAACCCACAAATGGAACACACAGCTAGAGGGATTTAAATTATTTAAAAGAAACAGACCAAATACAAGAGGAGATGGAGTTGCTCTCTATATAAGAAATAATTACATTACAGAAATAGAGCACAACAATGATGAAAACTGTCTTGAATGCATTTGGGTCAATATAAAAGCGGGGGGGGGGGGGAATGACATTGCCATAGGTGGTATACTGTAGGAAATAGATGATCTTTTTGCTAGTCAGCTAACTAAGGTATGTAGGAAGCACATTACCATAGTAATGGGGGGTTTTAATTGCCCTGACATCAACTGGGAGACAAACTCTGCACCAAGTGGAAGATCAAACAGATCCCTGACAAACCTTGCAGACAACTTTGTCTCCCAAAAAGTAGAGAAGGGAACTAGGGGATTAGCCATTTTGGATCTAATTCTCACTAACAGAGATGAAATGATAAAAGGTGTTGAAGCCATAGGAACCTTGGGAGGAAGTGATCATGCAATATTGGAATTCAACATTATGGAAGCACAAGCAATAGAACACAGTTAAACTAGAGTCTTGGACTTCAAGAGAACTAATTTCAATAAACTTAGAGAGGGCTTGGGAAGGATTCCATGGATAAGAATCCTCCAGGGGAAAACAACTCAAGAAGCTTGAGAAATTTTGAAAAGTGAGATAATAAAAGCCCAGTCTAGCACAATACCAACAAAGAGGAAAAATAACAGCTCTCAAAAGAAACCAGCATGGCTGCATAAAGAACTCTCTGATAAATTGAAAGATAAAAAGGACAAGTGGAAAGAGGGGAACACAACTAAGTCAGAATATCAGCAAATAGCCCGAGCCTGCAAAGATGAAGTGAAGAAAGCCAAGGCTCAAAATGAACTAAGGCTTGCGACCAAAGTCAAAAATAACAAAAAAAGCTTCTTTCAACATGTAAAAAACAAGAAAAAGGAAACGATTGGTCCATTAGTGGGTGAAAGTGGCAAGAAGGTGACAAGTAACAGGGAGAAAGCTGAATTATTTAATTCGGTTTTTTGCATCTGTCTTTACACAAAGGGAAAAAACAGATCAACCTATCAAAAATAGTGCCATAAAAAATAGAATAGAAACACAAGATAGACAAGAAAATGGTAAGTGAGCACCTGTCCAGCCTAGACGAGTTCAAATCGCCAGGACCAGATGGATTACACCCCAAGGTTCTCAAGGAACTGGCAGATGTGATCTCAGAACCACTGAACTATATTTTTCAAAGATCCTGGAGCACTGGGGAACTACCAGAGGACTGGAAAAGAGCTGATGTAGTTCCCATCTTCAAAAAAGGAAAAAAAATAATCCAGGAAATTACAGACCTATCAGCCTGACCTCAATACCTGGGAAGATCCTGGAAAAGATAATCAAACAACGAATCAGCGAACACCTACAGGCAAACAAAGTCATTACTAAAAGACAACACAGGTTTGTCAAAAACAGATCATGCCAGACAAATCTTATTGCATTCTTTGATCAAGTGACAAAATTAGTGGATCAGAGGAATGCTGTTGATATAATTTACTTGGACTTCAGTAAGGCATTTGACAAAGTAGATCACAACCTATTACTTCAGTGGTTCTCAACCTGTGGGTCGGGACCCCATTTGGGGTCGAACGACCATTTCACGGGGGTCGCCAAACAAGGCTATCCACCATTTTTTCCCCCTTTTCTTTGGCCACGCCCCTGGCACCCGGTGATGTATAAGTGGTTGGGGGTCACCACAACATGGGGAACTGTATTATGGGGTCGCGGCATTAGAAAGGTTGAGAACCACTGTACTACTTGCTAAGATAGTGGACGTGGCAGTGCCTGGAGACAGCAGAATAGAAGAGAAAGAACTGGAGAAGATAACAAAATACAAAGACCTACAAATAGAAATAGAAAGACTGTGGCAAAAGCAAGCAAGGGTAGTACCAATAGTAATAGGCTCCTTGGGTGCAATCCCAAAACAACTGGAGCACCACTTGAACACCATTGGCATTGACAAATTCGCTATTAGTCAATTGCAAAAGGCGGCCTTATTAGGAACTGCTTCCATCCTGCGACGATACCTGTAATACCATCAAACATCCACATCTGCCATCAAACATCCACATCTGCCTATCCCAGGTTCCTGGGTAAGGACTCGATAGGTAGACAAAATGCCAAAACCAGTCTGAACATCTGGCTGACTGTGCGATGATCCATAATAATAATAATAATAATAATAATAATTCCTCAGCCAGCGTGAGGGAACTATGACCCTTTTATGACTTGTGGACTTAAACTCCAGAATTCCTCAGGCAGACATAAAAGGGCCAAGATTGAAGACCCCTAATCTACAACAAGCCCCCCAAGATAAAAACTTTTTATCTTGGTTGGAGAATTAAAGCCAGAACAACATGCTAAGTACACAGTCCTCCACTTACAACTGCTCTTTTAGTGACAGAAGTGATACTGGCACCAAAAAATAGTGACTCATGACTGCTTTTCACCCTTAATGACCGCTGCAGCATCCTGATGGTTACAGGGTCAAAATTCAAACCCTGGGCAACTAGCTCCTATTTATGATATGGTTGCAGTATCCCGGGGGGGGGGTGTCACGTCATCCCCTTTTGCGACCTGCTGATAAGTAAAGTCCTGGGGGAAGCCGGATTCACTTAACAACCGTATTATTAACAATTCCAGTGATCCACTTAACAACGGTGGCGAGAAAGGTCATTAAGCGGGGCAAAACTTGCTTAACAAATGTCTCATTTACCAGTGGGCTCAATTGTGGTAGAAAGTCGAGAACTATTTGTACCCTGGAGCTGTGAGCATTTCAACCTGGTCCTAGAATCTAGAATTGAGCTGGAAGGGACCTTGGAGGTCTTCTAGTCCAGTCCCCTGCTCAAGCAGGAGGGCCTATATGAGCTGGAAGGGACCTTGGAGGTCTTCTAGTCCAGCCCCCCGCACAAGCAGGAGGACCTATACCATCTCAGATAAGTCCAGTCTCTTCTTAAAAATCTCCAGTGATGGAGCGCCCACGATTTCTGGTGGCAAGCTGTTCCACTGGTTAATTGTCCTCACTGTGAGGAAGTTTCTCCTTAATTCCAGGTTGCTTCTCTCTTTGATCAGTTTCCAACCATTGTTTTTCATCCTGCCCTCTGGTGAATAACGTGACCCCCCCTTCTTTGTGGCAGCCCCTCAAATACTGGAACACGGCTATCATGTCACCCCCATTTTTTTTTTCTCTAGACTAGCCAAACCCCAATGCTGCAGCCGTTTGAATGTTTTAGTCTCCAGGGCTTTGATCATCCTGATCTACTTTGAAGCAGAGATCCATCAACCCAGCAGATCTGAAAAAGTTTATTTCTGCGCTAGGAAAAGATCTGGCTCCAAAACCCCACAATTCTCTTCTTGGATATGCTGACTGCAGCGAGAATGCTTGATGTGCAAAAAGAGAGAATGGCAGAGCAGTCCCCCAGAAAGAAAGAAAGGATGGAGTTAGCAGAACTGGCCAAATTAACGCCTTTAATTAAAGAAAAGAATTGATCTGGTTTTCTTTCTGCTTCGAAGCCAGTTCTAGACTTTTTGGGTGCTTGAGACAGAAATTTTAAAAAATGAATTTCCAACTTTGAGATTTACTGATGAGATACGTTTGTTGTTATAGAAATGGCTAGTACGTTCTCAGTGTGTAAAAGTAAAAAAATGGAGGCTGCGTTTTATTATTTTTCTTCTGCCACGCTGAATAAAGTTGGAAAGTCATGCCTTTTCTTCTTTTTTCCTTTACATTTTTCTTAGTCTCTCTTTTTCATTCCCCGTTTCCCTGTTCTCTTTGTTTTCCTTTATATTTCATATCACAATAATTTCAATGAAGCCTGTACTAAAACAAAGATCTATCTGCAGATGGAACATTGTTAAAAAGCCAAAAGGACCTGTCCTCTTTTTTATTTGTATGATGATAATTTCCATAAAATGTTATTAAATTAATATTTTTTTAAAAAGAAAAGGTTTATCTGCAGACTTCTGCACATGAACCTACTGTTAAAAAGCAAAAAAGGACATTCCCTCTTTTTTTTAATTTATACGATGATAATTTCAATAAAATATTAAATTATATTTTAAAAGAAGAAATGATTTTGCTGCAGATTTCCGCTGATGTGAACCTGCCTTTAAAAAGGCAATATCCTTTTTTCTTTCATTTGTATTGATGTTGATTTCAGTACAATTATATTAAATTGTATTATTTTTTCAAAGAAAAGATTTTGCTGCAGACTTCTGCTGTTAAAAAGCCAAAAGGACACTTCCTGTTTTAGCTTATTTATTTCCTAACCGGCTAGCAACTTTATGCATTGGTTGATAATCCATGTGTTAAAACCAGACCAGAAGAAATCCACAGCTTTTGGCCAAAAAAAGGCAACCGAGGCTTTGATCCTCTGGTTTTGAGATGGATTCTTGAAGATAAAAGCCGATTGTGGCATTCTAAAGCTTTGGGACATGGATGGGAAAGGAGAGGACAGCCCTGCCTTTATAGGATGGATTGGTCCCCACAATCTCTTGAGATGATTAAGGAAAGAGGGTCTTTGCTACAAAGCTGGGACAGCTGATCTGGAGACAGTCAGAGGGATGGAGGTGGATGGAGGAGGGGGCCATTAAAAAACCCCTCCCTCCGTGAGACAGATGGGCATTTAAATACATAAATGATAAATAAATAAAAACAAATACAATACAAAATGGAGGGGGGAATCATCCATAAAAGAAAACCTTCAGGTTTAATAATAATAATAATAATAAAAATTAAATTAAACTGCTCTGGGACTTCAGAATTCAAACAGACAAGCACCTGCAACATAACACCCCAGACTTAACAATTGTCGATAAGAAAGACAAAAAAGTCTGGAGAGTGGACGTGGCAGTGCCTGGAGACAGCAGAATAGAAGAGAAAGAACTGGAGAAGATAACAAAATACAAAGACCTACAAATAGAAATAAAAAGACTGTGGCAAAAGCAAGCAAGGGTAGTACCAATAGTCATAGGCTCCTTGGGTGCAATCCCAAAACAACTGGAGCACCACTTGAACACCATTGGCATTGACAAATTCGCCATTAGTCAATTGCAAAAGGCGGCCTTATTAGGAACTGCTTCCATCCTGCGACGATATCTGTAATACCATCAAACATCCACATCTGCCTATCCCAGGTCCTGGGTAAGGACTCGATAGGTAGACAAAATGCCAAATCCAGTCTGAACATCTGGCTGACTGTGCGATGATCCATAATAATAATAATACTAATAATAAAAAAGTTGGAAGGGACCTTGGAGGTCATCTAGTCCAACCCCCTGCTCGTTTGCTTGTTTGTATCATGCCTTTATTATTTGAACAAATAACTCAAGACAGTAAACCTATCCAATATTCCTTCCTCATCCTGTTTTCCTCCTAACGACAACGACCCTGTGAGGTGGGCTGGCTGAGAGAGAGGGACTGGGCCTAAATCATCCGGCCTGCTTTCATAGCTAAGGCAGGACTAGAACTCACAGCCTCCTGCTGATTGCCCCAAAGTCACCCAACTGGCTTTCATGACTAAGGTGGGACTAGAACTCCCCGTCTCCTGGTGATTGGCCCAAAGTCACCCAGCTGGCTCTCATGCCTAAGGCGGGACTTGAACTCACCATCTCCTGCTGATTGGCCCAAAGTCAACCAGCCACTTTCATGCCTAAGGCCAACTAGAACTGAGGATCTCCCGCTTTCCAGCCTGGCGCCTAACCACTGGACCAAATGTATTTTATTGCTAGCAACAGGGTGTGTGGCACAAGAGTCCTTTCCATTTTAGTTCACTTGGATCGACTTCAAGCTTCTTTTTTTTCTCTTGGGTTTTTGAAGCCTTGCAAAAGGTTTCCCGGACCAAAAAAAAAAAAAGAATTTTGCGAAATGCGCAAAGAATCTGCTAATGAGGTTTGAGCCGAGAGGCAGGAATGGCGAGCGGAGGGAGGAGGGAATTGTGCTTTTCGTGGTGCGCTGGAAGCAAATTCCTTGGCAGCCTGCAAGCCGTTTCGAAACCAAAAGAAAACAGAAGATAAAGCAGGAAAACTGTAAAACACACCGGGGTGGAAAGGAATAGTAGTGGCAGAGGTCAAACCTCCCTGGGAAAGACCGGCTGTTTGAAGGCACCAGGAGAGATTTTTTGGGAGAGGTTGAAGGACCAAAGAGGTCCCACCTTGGAGAAGGACTTCCTTCCTTCCTTCCTTCCTTCCTTCCTTCCTTCTTCCTTCCTTCCTTTCTTTCCTTCCTTCCTTCCTTCCTGGTGGACCCCCATCTGCCTGGCCTCCCTGCATGGCAATGGACCTTACTCTCCAGGAAGATGGTTGGGCTTTGGGCTTGAAAATGGGTGCTTCAAAAATCAATCTTTGATTTTGGGTTCTGCTGATTAGATTGGGTTGTTGTTATAGAACTGGCTTGTGTACCCAGCCATATACCAGGGGCTGCCCCAAAGAAGAGGGAGTCAAGCTCTTCTCCAAAGCGCCTGAAGAAGGCAGGACAAGAAGCAACAGATGGAAACTGACCAAGGAGAGAAGCAACCTTGGTCAGGGGTAGGCACCTTGGCTCTTTTATGACGCGTGGACTTCAACTCCCAGAATTCATGAGCCAGCCAGTCATAAAAGAGCCAAGGTTGCCTACCCCTGACCTAGAACTAAGGAGAAACTTCCTGACAGTTAGAACAATTAACCAGTGGAACCACCTGCCTCCAGAAGCGGTGAATGCTCCAACACTGGAAGTTTTTAAGAAGAGTCTGGACAGCCGTTTGTCTGAAATGGTGTAGGGTTTCCTTCCTGACCAGGGGGTTGGACTGGATGACCTCCAAGATCCCTTCCAACTTTTTTTTAATTATTATTATTATGGATCATCGCACAGTCAGCCAGATGTTCAGACTGGATTTGGCATTTTGTCTACCTATCGAGTCCTTACCCAGGACCTGGGATAGGCAGATGTGGATGTTTGATGGTATTACAGATATCGTCGCAGGATGGAAGCAGTTCCTAATAAGGCCGCCTTTTGCAATTGACTAATAGCGAATTTGTCAATGCCAATGGTGTTCAAGTGGTGCTCCAGTTGTTTTGGGATTGCACCCAAGGAGCCTATCACTATTGGTACTACCCTTGCTTGCTTTTGCCACAGTCTTTCTATTTCTATTTGTAGGTCTTTGTATTTTGTTATCTTCTCCAGTTCTTTCTCTTCTATTCTGCTATCTCCAGGCACTGCCACGTCCACTATCCAGACTCTTTTGTCTTTCTTATCGACAATTGTTAAGTCTGGGGTGTTATGTTGTTGTTGTTATTATTATTATTATTATTATTTAAAAGTAAAAGGTTGTACATTATTAGCTTATTCTGGGCATCAAAAAAAGTCAGAAGTCAATGCTTTTCTTCCTCTTTTCCACTGTATCTTACCCTCTTCCCCTTCTCCTCCCTTTACAAAACCTTACTAAGGCCACATCTGGAACATTGCATCCAGTTTGGGTCACCACATTACAAAACAAGATGTTGAGACCTTGGGAAAAGTGCAGAGAAGAGCAACTAAGATGATTAAAGGCCTGGAAATTAAAAAATATGAAGAGCAGTTGCAGGAAATGGATATGGCCAGTCGAGAGAAAAGAAGGACTTAGGAGTGACATGATAGCAATATTCCAGTATTTGGTGGGCTGCCACAAAGAAGAGGGGGTTCAACCTATCCTCCAAAGCACTTGAGGGCAGGACAAGGAGCAACAGATGGAAACTCATCAAGGAGAGAAGCAACCTGGAACTAAGGAGAAACTTCCTAACAGTGAGGACAATCAACCGGTGGAACAGCTTGCCACCAGAAATCGTGGGCGCTCCATCATTGGAGGTTTTCAAGAAGAGATTAGACAACAATTTGTCTGAAATGGTATAGGGTCTCCTGCTTGAGCAGGGGGCTGGACTAGAAGACCTCCAAGGTCCCTTCCAGTTTTATTCCGATTGATTTCTCCTATTTTCCCATTGCACTGGAGAACATTGATGCTGGCATCAAAGTAAACGTTGTTTGGATCAACAACTTAAGATATGCTGACGATACAGTTCTGCTTGCCAGTAAGCATGAAGACCTTCAGCTCCTCATCAACAGAGTCACAGAAATATCTGAAAAATACGGCTTGAAGCTTAACACCTCAAAAACCAAGATCACGGTCGTCAGCAAATAACCCGTTAATTTACCACCAATAAATTCAGAAGGAATACCACTCGAAAAAGTTGAAAGGATCACGCACCTCGGTTCTAATCTACGCGAAAGCTGGGACATGACCGCTGAAGTAAAGACAAAGGTAGAGAAAGCACAAACAGCATTCTTCAAAATGAAAAAAGGTCTTCTGCAGTCACGACATCAGCCTAAGACTGAAAATCGGGCTTGTCAGATGCTATGTTTTTTCTATCCTGCTCTATGGAGTAGAGCAGTGTTTCTCAACCTTGACCATTTTAAGGCATGTGGACTTCAACTCCCAGAATTCCACAGCCAGCATTGCTGGCTGTGGAATTCTGGGAGTTGAAGTCCACATGCCTTAAAATGGTCAAGGTTGAGAAACACTGGAGTAGAGAGCTGGTCTCTGACAGAAGGCCACCTGAAGAGACTGGATGAAATGTGGATTGACAGGCAGCTGTTACGTAGAAGCTGGGTTGACAAGATCAGAAATGAGGAGGGGATAAGCCACCTGGGAAAGCCCAGGGAAATCATCAAAACAATTAAAAAACAAAAGTTAGAATATTTCGGACACGTGATGCGACACGCAGAAAAATACGGCCTGCTCCATTTAATCCTCCAGGGAAAGAAGGAAGGCAAATGAGGTCCAGGCAGAAGAAGAACATCGTGGCTTCAAAATCTAAGGGACCGGTTCGGACAAAACTCAGCAGCACTTTTTCGTGCAGCTGCTGATAAAAACGGGATCGCCAACGTCCGATAACGGATAGGGCACAAGAAGATTATTTTCCCACTCTTTTCTTTATATTTCTATATTTTATATTTTGATAAATGGATAAACCATCACAACAAAAGGTAACAAAATAGCAAAAAGGAAAAACGAAGAGAAAGATCACTGCGCAGGATCGGCTCCTTGGGATCCCTTGATCCCAGATCTCTCAGAGATTCGGAGGCGATAGGAAGGTCTTGGAAAAGACCCCCAGGTGGGCCTCATTCATCCTGCCCACCAAGCAGGCTTCATGGAAGGTTTGACCACGGATGAGTTCAGAAGGACCCCAATGCAGGGCAATGTTGCAAAATCCCAGATAGGGCAATAGGGGGTGCCCCCCTTCTCCTCCTCCCCCCACATGCCCTGCACCTACAACACATCAACAGGACCTCCAAGGGTCTTGCCTGACCCTTATTCTGCAGGACCCCCAAGCCAAAGACCACCAGATCCCCATTTCAGATGGGTCCACCTTAACCCATGGTCTCCATCCAACCCAAGACCTTTCTGATGACACCTACCCCCTCCTCTAACCAAAGCTCTCCCCCCTTAAGGTACGGCTGGAGAAGAAAGAGCAATCCACCAAGGGATGCTTGTCCATCCATGACCCCCCCCCCCCACCAAGGAATCCCACCAGCCTGCACCTGGCAAGGTTTAACCTGGGTCCTCCAGCCTCTGAACTTTCAAAGGAAGCTCTGACAGCCCAGACGCTGAAATAAGCCCACGAATGCCGCAACTGCAAGTCTCTCAAAAGCCAGAACTGGAGCATGTTGCAAAGGCCAGGTTTGTGTTACAGACCAAACTAGGATAGTTTGGATAGTCCTGGCCTGGTTGTGTGGTGGGAATCCAACTTTTGGTTGACTAGAGTAGGTGGCCCAGGGCAGGCCGTCATGTTAAGGGCCGTCCATCTAGGTGGGCCTTGAATAACACGAGGACCAAGCCTTTGCTTTGGTTAACCTAGTTTTTTGGTGAGATGCGTCACGTGGACACAGCCATCACTCCACAAAGGTGTAGTATTACAGTAGGAAATTGCTCAATGCAGGTAAGTCCCTGACTTACAATCACAACTGGACCCCAAAATTCTGTTCTTAAGTGAGACATTTCTTAGGGGAGTCGTGCCCCATTTTATGACCTATTATGCCACAATCCTCCTTCGGTTCTGTATTCAAGATGGACGGTGATTAATATGTATATGTTACTTACATGTAAGGGTGTAGGTCTGTAAATATGTTGTATATAGTATGTTTAAATGTGTGTTATGCATGTGTATATTTTGAGAGCAAGCAACTAAATTTCATTTTTAAGGTGTGCCATTGTGCCCACAGTACAAAAAAAAATGACAATAAAGGTTATCTAAAATCTTGTTAAGTGAATCACTGCACCTGCTAAGTTTAATAATAATAATAATAACAACAACAAGAACAATAACAACAACAATAAAAGGAAGGAAGGAAGGAAGGAAGGAAGGAAGGAAGGAAGAAAGAAAGAAAGAAAGAAAGAAAGAAAGAAAGAAAGAAAGAAAGAAAGAAAGAAAGAAAGAAAGAAAGAAAGAAAGAAACTTGGAGGGGACCTTGGAGGTCATCTGAGCATGGGGTTGGAGTAGATGACTTCCAATGTCCTTTCCAACATCATCATCATCATCATTATTATCATCGTTATCATTGTCATCATCATCATCATTATCATTATCATCATCCTTATCATTATTATGGATCATCGCACAGTCAGCCAGATGTTCAGACTGGATTTGGCATTTTGTCTACCTATCGAGTCCTTACCCAGGACCTGGGATAGGCAGATGTGGATGTTTGATGGTATCACAGATATCGTCGCAGGATAGAAGCAGTTCCTAGTAAGGCCACCTTTTGCAATTGACTAATGGCGAATTTGTCAATGTCGATGATGGTGTTCAAGTGGTGCTCCAGTATCATCATCATCATCATCATCATCATCATCATCTAGTCCAACCCCCTGCTCAGGCAGGAAACCCTATACCATTTCAGACATACAGCTATCCAGTCTCTTCTTAAAAACTTCCAGTGTTGGAGCATTCACCACTTCTGGAGGCAAGGAGTTCCACTGGTTAATTGTTCTCACTGTCAGGAAATTTCTCTTTATTTCTAGGTTGCTTCTCTCCTTGGTTAGTTAAGTGACTCACTTTTCCCCACTGACTTTGTGTGTCAGAAAGTCACAAAAGCGGATCCTGTGACCCCGGGGGGGGGGGAGGGACACAGCAACGGTCATAAATACGAGTCAGTTGCCAAGCGTCTGAATTTTGATCACGTGATCTGGGGGATGCTCCAAAGATCGTAAGTGTGAAAAATGGTCGTAAGTCACTTTTTTCAGTGCCGTTGTAACTTGGAACGGTCACTAAATGAACTGTTGTATGTGGGGGACAATTTGTATTCAGAATTCTGCTCCTCAGTTGCCATTTGAGACAGAATCCTTTCTCCCTTCAACTAATCAGATTCTACTTCAGGGGTCTTCAAACTTGGCCCTTTTGTGACTCGTGGACTTCAACTCCCAGAATTCCTCATGCCTGGCTGAGGAATTCTGGGAGTTGAAGTCCACGAGTCACAAAAAGGCCAAGTTTGAAGACCCCTGTTCTAATTCAAGTTTCTCCCAGCAAGTGTGTGTACATACACAAACACACCCTCCAACACACGAACGCACCATATTTTCTCTCTTTGGCGAAACGCTATGGGCAGTCCTCGGCCTACAACCCCAACGGAGCCCAAAATTTCCATCGCTAAGCGAGACAGCAGTCGAGTGAGTTTTGCCCCACTTTATGACTTTGCTGGCTGCAGTTGTTAAGTGAATCACTGCAGCGGTTATGCGAGTCACCCAACGGTAGAGATGAACCTGGCTTTGCCGTTGACTTTGCGTGTCAGAAGGTTGCAAAAGGGGAATCGCTTGACCCCAGGGCACGGCGACCGTCATAAAGGTGAGTCACAATTAACCAGTGGAACCACCTGCCTCCAGAAGTGGTGAATGCTCCAACACTGGAAGTTTTTAAGAAGAGACTGGACAGCCATCCGTCTGAAATGGTATAGGGTTTCCTATCTGAGTAGGGGGTTGGAATAGATGACCTCCAAGGTCCCACCCAATTTTTATTATTATTATTATTATTATTATTACTATTATTATCATTATTTGCCAAATGTTTGAGTTTTGAGCATGCAATGATGGGGGAAAGGTCATAACTGTGAAAAACAGTCCCGACTTGTAACTTTGAACGGTCACTAAACAAAACGGTCATTAAGTAGGGGACTGCCTGTATTGGAACTGACCTTCTATGTAAAAGGTCAACTTACGGGTTTCACTCCGGCTGCCCAAACGGTAGGTTTTTTTCCTCTTGTATATGAATAAACAAACCTTCATTGGCAAAGTCGGCCAGAATCCCATCCTGGTTTTTGGGGTGCCAGGAAAACCCAGAAGGCCGACACCCCCCTCCCGCCCCCCCCCAGCACAGATGCAGCCTTGCAGCTGTCCTCTTCCGGCCGCGGCTGACCCAAAATACTTAGGAAGGACATCCCTGGTGTCCGGCAACCCTCAGAGCCCATCATACAGCCCCGAAGGGGGTGGGGCAGGGGGCTTGACCAGACCCCCTCCCCAGCCTGCTCCCCACAAACTCTGGAGCTGGCCAGTCCCCAACCCAGCCCTGCCTTTGCACCCCCAAACCTGCTCAGTCGGAAGCTTGGCCAGCAAGGCAGCTTGGGGACCCCCCTGCCCCCCCAAAAGTGGGGGGGAGAATAGGGGGCTTACCTTGATCTTGTGCAGCGACTTCTCCGCCTCCAGCATCTGAATCCAGACGGCGATCCCGGAGCGGTGGTAGGTGAGGTGCCAGCCGGCTTCCGAGTTGCATTCCGTGCGGAATTGGTCGAAGTCGCGGTCGTCCGGGATCTGCACGCTGTCCCGGCTGGACATGGCGCTCCCTCCGCCCGCCGGAGTCCCCCGCCGGAGACCCCCGGGCTGGGGAAGCCGAGGAGGAGGAGGAGGAGGAGGAGGAGGAAGAGGAGGGGGCAGGCGGGCTGGGAGAGCCAGACGGCCCGGGATGCGTGTCTGGGAGCACGTCTGGGCGCCTCCTGCGCTCTCTCGCCGAGTCGGGGCGGACTGGCGTGGCGTTGGCGGGCGGCCAAGCGGACAGGTGAGTCACGGCTCAGGTGAGTCGCCGCGGGCCCTCCTCTTGCTCCTCCTCCTTCTCTTCTTCCTCCTCCTCCTTCTCTTCTCCTTCCTCCTCCTCCTCCTCCCTCCTCCCCTTCACTTCTCCTTCCTCCTCCTCCTCGCTCCTCCCCCTACTTCTCTTCTTCCTCCCCCTCCTCTCTTCTCCTCTTCCTCCTCCTTCCCTTCCCTCCTCTTCTTCCTCCTCTTTTTCCTTTCCTCCTTCCTCCTCTTCCTCCGGCTTCTCTCCGGACCGGGCTGCGCCCTCCGCGCCTCTCCGGGCTCGGCAGCCGGGCTGGGCTGGGCCGGGCAGAGGCGGCCCGTGGGAGCAGCTGCAGAGCGGCGGCCGGGGAAGCTGGCCTCTGCCGGGATGCGACGCGGGAGCAGCGGCAAGCCGGCGCCCCCCCCCCCCGGCCCGGCCTCCCCGGGCGCCGCCGGTGTCTGCTGGGTCCTACCGTCGCTCTCCGGGGCGGCCGCTTCCCCCAGCAGGCGGCCCGCGGGCTCCGGACCCCTGGGAGGCCCTCCCGCCCGGCAGACACGCAACCCGTTGCATTCACACGTTCGGCGGGGGAACGGGTCGGGAGGCTTGCAGCGTGGCGGGCGGACCCCTCCCCCATGCTCCACAGCCGAGGCAGGAGGGGAGCGCGGCCACCCCGACTTCCCCCCCCCCTCAGCCATAACCGAGCGGTCGGAAACCGAGTTACAGGGAGTCCTCGATTTACAACAGTTCACTTAGTGACGGTGTGAAGTGACCAGGGCACTGAAAAAGGGACTTATGGCGGGTTGTCACCCTTCCCACCGTTGCAGCATTCCCCCTGGTCACTTGATCCAACTTGGCAACCGACTCACATTTATGACGGTCGCAATGTGTCCCGGGGTTACGTGATCCCCTTTTGCGACCATCTGACAAGCAAAGTCAATGAGGGAAGCCGGATTCACTTAACTGTGTGAATCACTTAACGACTGCGGTGATTCACTTAACAACCGAGGTAAGGAAGGGGGTAAAATGGGCAAATTTCATTTAACAACTGTCTTAGCCATAGACAGTTTTGGGCTCCATGGTGGTCGTAAGTAGAGGACTCCCTGTATTTTGCTGCTTCCTGGGGGTTCAGCGCCAGCTGCCCAGAAATTGACCCTCTTGCTCCATTTGTTTATTTGTAATCAATGCACAGGCTCCCTCTGAGTCTGATTGGTTTAGTGGTAAATGTACATCTGCCTCTCTTCTGGCAAGCAAATGGTTAACAGCAGGACAAACTTCTGTCAAATAGTCCAGGGAATCTTCCAACTTGGCCCTTTGATGACTCCTGGACCAACTCCCAGAATTCCTCAGCCAGCGTACCTAGCTGAGGAATTCTGGGAGTTGAAGTCCAGGGGGGTCTTCAAACTTGGCCCTTTTATGACTTGTGGACTTCAACTCCCAGAATTCCTCAGCCAGCGTGCCTAGCTGAGGAATTCTGGGAGTTGAAGTCCAGGGGTCTTCAAACTTGGCCCTTTTATGACTTGTGGACTTCAACTCCCAGAATTCCTCAGCTGGCACATGCCAAGGCTGCATGTCTTAAAGTAGCCAAGGTTGGAGACCCTTGTCCTAAAGCAGGAGTCTTCAAACGCTGGCTGAGGAATTCTGGGAGTTGAAGGCCACAAGTCATAAAAGGGCCAAGTTTGAAGACCCCTGAGTAAAAGGCTCCTTTTGTATTTTGCACAGATTATGTTTGTTTTTAATGGTCTGTTGTGCTTTTCTATTGATTTTCCACACTTTGGGACTTCCAACTTTATTATTATTATTAATTATTATTAAAACTCTGCAGCTCAGTGCTGAACTGCGTAGGCTCTGATGCTCTCTGAGCTTGATTGGTTTTTGAAGACATCTCATTACTAGGGCCTAGTAGGTAATGTCATCAGTGCTAGAAGGGAGAGGGGTTTGGAAGGAGGAGGAGGAGGAGGAGGAGGAGGAGGAGGAAAGAAGAAGAAGAAGAAGAAGAAGAAGAAGAAGAAGAAGAAGAAGAAGAAGAAGAAGAAGAAGAAGAAGAAGAAGAAGAAGAAGAAGAAGAGGAGGAGGAGGAGGAGGAGGAGGAGGAGGAGGAGGAGGAGGAGGAGGAGGAGGGAAGAAGAAGAAGGAAGAAGAAGAAGGAAAAGGAGAAGCAGAGGAAGGAGAAGGAGAAGAAGAAGAGGAGGAGGAAGAGGAAAGAAGAAGAAGAAGAAGAAGAAGAAGAAGAAGAAGAAGAAGAAGAAGAAGAAGAAGAAGAAGAAGAAGAAGAAGAAGAAGAAGAAGAAGAAGAAGAAGAAGAAGAAGAAGAAGAAGAAGAAGAATTATTGTGGGGTCCTTGGTGCTCTCTGAGCTTTTCTTGCAGACGTTTCATTACCAAACTAGGTTATGTCATCCGTTCTAGAAGGGAGAGGTGTTTTGTAGAGAGGAGGAGGAGGAGGAGAACTAGAAGTCCTTGATATTCTGTGAATGTTTCCTTGCAGACATTTCATGACCCAACTAGGTAACATCATCAGTGCTGTACGAGACCCGTGTCCAAAGTGGGCGCACTTCCTTGATCTCTCCCTGGGACCAGCCCGAAAGCTCCGTAACCCCCAGGAGCCAAACCCAGGCACCAATTCAGACGGCCCATTGCCCCTTTTTAGCAGAAACAGGAAAAGGCATTTCATAAGAAGGCGAGCAAGTATAAAGAAAGCTGTGGGAGGAGGGAAGCGCCCCGGAAGCAGGGCCGGATGGGGGGGGGCTGGTCCTACCTGAAGAAAACTCCCCCTGGAATTCATGAGCAACTGCCACCGCCCCCTCCTCCCCAGCCCCTGCAGCCCAGCAGGGCAAATGCCACAGTGCATCCGTGGCCCTGGAGGCATCTTTTTCTGATCCTACCCGGAAGCCCGGCCATTCTGGCCGGTGGAATGTTTACCCAGGGCAGGGCTAGGCAACCTGGGCTCTTTTATGACTGGTGGACTTCAACTCCCAGAATTCATCAGCCAGCATGGGGGAACTTTGGCCCCTTCATGACTCGTGGACTTCAACTCCCAGAATTCCTGAGCCAGCCTGGCTCAGCTGGGAAACCTCTCCCTTTCCCCTCAGCATGGCTGGCTCAGGGATTCTGGGAGTTGAAGTCCACGAGTCATAAAAGGGCCAAGGCTGCCTAGGCCTGGCCCAGGGTAAATAACACCCGCTTGCTCCCGGCTGGGCAGGAAAGAGGAAGAAGGAGCAGCCAGGCAGGAGAGGCCACAAAACCCCCATGGCCACCACATGCGAGGCAGGAGGGGCGTTTCCTTCCTCCTCTGTGCAAAATGCTGAGGGAGGTTTGAGCCCTGCTTTGCATCAGGCGCCTTACAGAGATCAAGGAGGAAAGGGATGGAGTCCAGAGCTGGCAGATCAAATATATACACTGCCCGTCTTTGGGCCAATCACAAGGAATCGATGAGTTCTAGTCCCGCCTTAGGCATGAAAGCCAACTGGGTGACTTTGGGCCAATCACCAGGAGACGGGGAGTTCTAGTCCCGCCTTAGGAGTGAAAGCCAGCTGGGTGACTTTGGGTCAATCACCAGGAGACGGGGAGTTCTAGTCCCGCCTTAGGCATGAAAGCCTGTTGGGTGACTGAGCATGTCCACGGTCATGTGATCAATATCCAGACACTTGGCAACTGGCATGTACTTATGACGGTTGCAGTGTCCCAGGGTGGGGGTCACATGATCCCCTTTTGCGACCTTCTGACAAACAAAGTCAACAGGGAAACCCGGATTCACTTAACAACACTGTTGCTAACTTAACTGTGGCAAGAAAGGTCGTAAAATGGGGCAGAACTCCCTTAACAACTATCTTGCTTAGCAATCTAGTGCTCAATTGTGGTTGTACGTTGAGGACTACCTGTATGTTTTTATACTGTTGTAGCACCCCGCCCCCAGAGTAACTCAGTAACTCATTTGTATGGGTGGCATACAAATTTAATATATAAATGATGGGCTGGGCACAGGGGGAGGCAACCTTGGCCCCCTCATGACTCGTGGACTTCAATTCCCAGAATTCCTTAGCCAGCATGGGGGAACTATGGCCCCCTTCATGACTTGTGGACTTCAACTCCCAGAATTCCTGAGCCAGCATGGGGGAAGTATGGTCCCTTCCTGACCCATGGACTTCAACTCCCAGAATTCCTCAGGCAGTATGGGGGAACTACAGCCCCTTCATGACTCCTGGACTTCAACTCCCAGAATTCCTGAGCCAGCATGGGGGAACTATGGCCCCTTCATGACTCGTGGACTTCAACTCCCAGAATTCCTGAGCCAGCATGGGGGAACTATGGTCCCTTCATGACCCGTGGACTTCAACTCCCAGAATTCCTCAGCCAGTATGGGGGAACTACAGCCCCTTCATGACTCCTGGACTTCAACTCCCAGAATTCCTGAGCCAGCATGGGGGAACTATGGCCCCTTCATGACTCGTGGACTTCAACTCCCAGAATTCCTGAGCCAGCATGGGGGAACTATGGCCCCTTCATGACTCGTGGACTTCAACTCCCAGAATTCCTGAGCCAGCGTGGCTCAGCTTGGAAACCTCCCTTTTCCCTCAGCACGGCTGGCTCAGGAATTCTGGGAGTTGAAGTCCATGAGTTATAAAAGAGCTGAGGTTGCCTACCTCTGGGAATTCTGGGTGTTGAAAGTTGCAGAGGTTGAGAAATGCTAACCCAGAGACTAGAAATATAATATATTTAGGAGAGCCAAGAAGTTGGCACCATCCTGGGGTTCAAACCCCCCAAATCCTGAGGGTGGTTAACCCCTTCCTCCCCGTGCACAGTCCTCTCCAGGAAGGACCCCAAAGGATGCTGTGATTCGCAAGCAGCGTTCATGTCATTCCTGCAGGGAGGCCCTCATGCACCTGGGGCTGTGGCACATGGATGTTGCGACTCCCTTACCCCCCCCCCCCACAAAGGCCCCACCCCCGAGAAGACTGGAGAGAGGCAGGATTAATGCCTTGTCCCAGTTCAGGCTGCAGATCAATCCTTTGCAAAGCCTATTTTGCAGAATTTGCTGACGGTCCACAGCCGGATTAATCCTCCGCAGCCAAAACTGGGAAGTTTTATTGCACTTTAAAGCCCAACTCAGTTATTCGGTGCTTAGCCAGCTCTCTGGGGGAACCACAGCCAGGGGGACAGATCCTAACCTCGTGCACTGTTTTGGGGGGGGGGGCGATTCTCCGAGAATCTCTCCCTGCGTCTTCCAGGCCTGCCAAGTCGAGGCTATGGAGTGGAATCTCCTCGGTTCCTTGGCAACGCGGCTTTCGGAGGATCGGCTTCCTCTGGAGAAACGCCGTGCCGAAAATGGTCTGAGTGCAGTGACCGAATTGTGCAGTTTGGAGTAAATAAA
Organism: Crotalus helleri; assembly: GCA_024509115.1. Taxonomy (NCBI): domain Eukaryota; kingdom Metazoa; phylum Chordata; class Lepidosauria; order Squamata; family Viperidae; genus Crotalus; species Crotalus helleri. The sequence continues at coordinate 177,119 of JAKSXO010000083.1, forward strand.
TCGTTGTCTAGGTTCATAACAAAACTCCAAGGTTCAGGGGGACAATCAGGATGAAGCTGGTGGACACCCCCGTTCTATTCTATTCTATTCTATTCTATTCTATTCTATTCTATTCTATTCTATTCTGTATTATATATTCTATTCTATTCTATTCTGTATTATATATTTTACTCTGTATTATATATTCTATTCTATTCTATTCTGTATTATATATTCTATTCTATTCTGTATTATATATTCTATTCTGTATTATATATTATATTCTATTTTATTCTGTATTATATATTCTATTCTATTCTATTGCGTAATTCTATATTGTGTAATTCTATTATATTCTGTATTTCTATTCTATTCTCTATTCTCTATATTCTATTCTACTATTCTATTCTATTCTATTCTGTATTACGTATTCTATTCTATTCTATTTTATTCTTGTCTATTGTTTAATTCTAGTCTATTGTGTAATTCTATTCTATTCTGTATTTCTACTATTCTATATTTCTATTCTATTCTCTATTCTATTCTATTCTGTATTTCTATTCTATATTCTCTATTCTCTTTTCTGTATTTCTCTTCTCTTCTGTATTCTCTTCTGTATTCTCTTCTGTATTCTCTTCTCTATTTCTATTCTATTCTATTTTTCAAGCATCCTAAATTTCTAGAGGGGTGCATTCGTGGATGCTCATCATGCTACTGCACACAGGTAGTCCTCGACTTACGACTGCAATTGAGCCCAAAGTTTCTATTGCTAAGCGAGACAGTTGTTAAGTGAGTTTTGTCCCATTCTACAACATTTCTGGCCACAGTCATTAAGTGAATCACTGCACGTCTTAAGTCATATGCTGCTTAAGTGAATCTAGCTTCCCCACTGACTTTGCTAGTCAAAAAGTCACCAAAAAGGATCACGTGAAGCTGTGGCCATCCTAAATACGGGCCGGTTTGCAAGTTGTTCGAATGTTGATCACGCGACCATGGCGAGGCTGGAACGGCCGTTAAGTGTGAAAAACGGTTATAAATTCCTCTTTTCCGTGCCATTGTAAGTTCGAACGGTCAATAAACGGGTGGTTGTTAAGTCGAGGACTATCTGTAGTTTAGTTTAGTTTAATTTAGTTTATAGTTTAGTTTAGTTCAGCCATGCGTGTCTGGCTGAGGAATTCTGGGAGTTGAAGTCCACAAGTCATCAAAGGGCCAAGTTGGAAGACCCCTGCTTCAGTTTATAGTTTAGTTTAGTTTATAGTTCAGTTTTGTTTAGTTTATAGTTTAGTTTAGTTTAGTTATAGACAGATAAAATATAGGAAGATAGGTTGATTGATAGATTTGATAGACAGACATAGACAGAGTTATAGACAGATATAAATATAGGTAGATAGGTAGGTTGATAGATTTGAGAGCGAGAGAGAGAGAGAGAGAGAGAGAGGGAGAGAGAGAGAGATTTGATAGATGATAGATGAATAGATGATAAAGAGATAGATATAGATAGATCAGACAGACAGACACAGATAGACAGACAGACAGACAGATAGATGACGGATGGGTGGATGTATGGAGACAGACAGACTGTAGACAGAGCTGACAGCTTTGCTTTCAGAAGTTGTGGGTGCTCCATCACTGGAGATTTTCAAGAAAAGATTGGGCAACCACTTGTCCAGAATCGTACTGGGTGTCCTGCCGGAGCAGGGGTTGGACTAGTAGACCTCTAAAGTCCCTCGCAGGCCTAGGATTCTATGATTCTAGATTCTACGATTCACTGCTGGACACATCAGAGGGTCCCAGAAGGAAGACCCACCCCAGCTCCTTTGTTGGGCTCCAGGCGCTGAGGCTACACACACACACACACACATACACACACACACACACACACACACACACACACACACACACACACACACACACACACACACACACACACACGTCTCTGCCTGCCAATGTTTGTTTCCCTGGTGGGGCAGGCGGGGGAGGCCGAGGAGGAGAAACACGGTCTGGATGCCAACCGGGCGCCTGTAAACATGGACAGATGGGGAGAGACAGCCCAGAGGCTGCAGAGATGAGTCACGCAGGGGCGAAGCCAAGCTCCCCGTCACACGTCTGCCTGTGTGCGGGTGCATGTGGCCACGGGGTGCTCTGCACACATGTGCCACCCCCTTCCCTTCCCCTGTGTTTCACCAGACCCTGCTCGACTGGAAAGGCAGCTGCTTTAGCTGACAACCATACACGACGGCCAGTTTTTTTTTTTTATACCGAGAGGGCTTGAGGAGGCTAAAGGAACGACCAGCTGTTTTCCCTCCCAACACCTCAGCAGATGAGCTGGCTGGGCAGCATGGGAGTGGGAGTCCCAAACATCTGGAAGTTCAGGAGGGGGTTCCCGCCAGCCAGGGGGCTGATCCCTTCCCTTCCTCCTCCTTCCACACAGCCAAAGACAGTATTTATCACCTTCCTTCCTTCCTTCCTTCCTTCCCTCCCTCCTTCATCCCTCCTTCCTTCTTCCCTTCTTCCCTTCTTCCCTCCCATCTCTCTCCTTCCTTCCCTCCCATCTTTCCTTCCTTCCTTTTCTCCCCCTCCCTTCTTCCCTCCCTCCCTTCCTTTTCTTCCTTTCTTCCCTCCCTTCCTTTCTTCCTTACTTCTCCCTTCCTTCTTTCCTTCCCTCCCTCCCTCATCCCTCCTTCCTTCCTTCTTCCCTCCCTCCCTTCCATCTCCCTCCTTCCCATCTTTTTTTCTTTCCTTCCTTCCCTTTCTCCCTCCCCCTCCCTCCTTCCTTCTTCCCTCCCATCTTTCCTTCCTTCCTTTTCTCCCCCTCCCTTCTTCCCTCCCTCCCTCCCTCCCTTTTTTCTTCCCTTCTTTCTTCCCTCCCTCCCTTCTTCTCCCTTCCTTCCTTCTTTCCTTCCTTTTTCTTTTCTTCCCTCCCTCCCTCATCCCTCCTTCCTTCCTTATTCCCTCCCTCCCTTCCATCTCCCTCCTTCCCATCTTTTTTCTTTCCTTCCTTCCCTCTTTCTCCTCCCCCTTCTTCCCTCCCATCTTTCCTTCCTTCCTTTTCTCCTCCTCCCTTCTTCCCTCCTTCCCTCCCTTTTTTCTTCCCTTCTTTCTTCCCTCCCTTCCTTTCTTCCTTCCTTCTCTTTCCTTCCTTTTTCTTTCCTTCCCTCCCTCCCTCATCCCTCCTTCCTTCCTTATTCCCTCCCTCCCTTCCATCTCCCTCCTTCCCATCTTTTTTCTTTCCTTCCTTCCCTCTTTCTCCCTCCCCCTCCCTCCCTTCCTCTCCCTCCCTCCCTCTTTTTTCTTCCCTTCTTTCTCCCCTCCCTCCCTCCTTTTCTTCCTTACTCCTCCCTCGTCCCTCCCAAGAGGGATTTCTGGCCCAGATTACAGCACTCTGAACCTTGCACGGATATTGCTACACCTGCTCTCTGACTGCTCTGCAGCTTTTTTTGTGCTTGGAGTGCCATCTTCCTTCTCAGGGGAGAAACGGGAAGGGGAATGAACTAGACTGTCATGTGTGCACGTGCATAATGGTATCTGAGAGCCAAATGCAACACAATTTCATTTTAATGTACGCTGATTAGTGTACACTTAAAGTGACAATAAAGTTTTTATTCTGTTCTGTTTTGTATTTCTATTCTGTTCTGTATTTCTATTCTATTCTGTTCTTTATTTCTGTTCTGTTCTCTTCTCCTCTGTAATTCTATTCTAGTCTATATTTCTATTCTATATTATTCTATTCTATTCTATTCTATATTTCTATTCTATATTATTCTATTCCAGTGGTTCTCAACCTTTTTAATGCTGTGACCCCCAACCGGTCGTAAGTTGAGGACTACTGAACTGGTGCAGCCCCGTTTGCAGAATGGGACTTTTGGCGGGCTCAGCAGGGCAGAGACAGCCTGGACAATTCCTATTGGCTTTGGAAAGCCAATAGAATTAGACTCTATTCAAGAGAGTCTATTCTATTGGCTTTCAAAAGCCAATAGAAAAAAAGGGAGTAGCACAGCTGAGGAAAAGGGGGAAAAATGGTGGACTGCGTTGTTTGGCGACCCCTGTGAAATGGTCGTTCGACCACAAATGGGGTCCTGACCCACAGGTTGAGAACCGCTGGACTATTCTATTCTATTCTGTAATTCTGTAATTCTGTAATTCTATTCTATTCTATTCTATTCTATTCTATTCTATTCTATTCTATTCTATTCTATTCTATTCTATTCTATTCTATTCTATTCTATTCCATCCCATCCCATCCCATCCCATCCCATCCCATCCCATCCCATTCCGAGTTGCCCATCCTTCTTCCCCACGTCCTGGAAAAGCCAATCTTTGCTCAGCGTCTTTCCCACACAGGGCAGCCCTGGGCAAGAGACCCCGGCAGCAGGGGAAGCTCAGCTACCCCCGTGGAAGGAAGGCATTAATTGCCATTTGCAAGAAAGACAGAAGGAATCCAAAATGATACAGGTAGCCCTTTTCTGCTCGGGCAGGAAACCCTATACCAGTGGTGGCAAACCCATGGCACACGTGCCAGAGGCGGCACACAAAGCCCTCTCTGTGGGAACGCGCTCCGTCGCCCCAGTCCTAGGCCTTCAACTGGGTTTTATAAAACCTTTTCACTTTAGGCCTCCAACGCCGTGTGCAAAAAAAAAAAAAAAAGGTTCAATCAGTCAATTTCAATTTCTCGTGGGGGGGGGAAAGATCTTGTAACGTTGGAATTGATGGATTGAACTTTTTAGTGCCACCCAGTCTGCCGTTACCACTGCAGCTACGCCCAGCCAAGGGGCCACACCCACCCAGCACCCGACGATGCATAAGTGGGTTTTGGGTTGCAGTTTGGGCACTCGGTCTCTAAAAGGTTCGCCATCACTGCCTTAGACCAGCATTGTTAAGTGAATGCTACGGGTGGGCTTTTCTTGCTGGAAACTGGAAGCTGTTGCTGGAGAATACGGCTCAGATTGGGGTCACATGACCACAGAGGTGAGCTGGCTGTCAAAGTTCCCCAAATACAATCACATGATTGCAAGGTGTGTGTGTGCACGCGTGCGTGCGCGCAGTTGTAATGAAAAGTTACATAAGAAACTTTGATAAGGTGTAATTTTTGAGCCCAAGATTTCCCATTGCTAAGTTAGGTAAGCTGATGAGTTTTGCCCCGTTTTATGACTTTTGGGGCACCCTTGTTAAGTGATTCGCACGGTCGTTAAGTGGATCCAACTCCCTCACTGACTTTGCTTGTCAGAAATTGGTTTTTCTATGCAGGTGGCACAAGGCTTTGGAGGGTAAACGTTGCAAACCGTGGAGGTTTGCACAAGCTTCCTCTCTGCACACACTCACGCCACAGGTGGCTGTGCAACTTGCACAAATGCAGCAGACGTGGCTTCCAACGCACAGTTGGAAGGGTTAAAGTCGACAGTGAGTAATTCTCTGCTATTACACCTTTCCTCTAACCACCCCGCGGTCCGCTACCGCTCCCCCACCCCATCCATGCACCCACCCCGGCCGGGCTCCACTCGGGTCTCGAACTGGCGGAGCCAGGACCGCTGCCGCACTGCCATTGGAGGCCCCGCCCTAGGTTTCTCCCTCTGCTCGTGACGTCAATAAAGCGCCTCTTTGTTTACGCATGCGCTCCCGCGCCTCCACGGGAATCGTAGTCTCTCCTCGCCGGACGTCGCGGCGCCAAGCAGAGCCGGGCCCGCGCGAGGACTACAGCTCCCATGAGCGCCTCCTCGCCTCGCCTTGCGTAGCGCGCGTCCCTTTCGCAGCAGCGGCGGCGCCTTCCTTTCCGCCATCTTGGTTTCCCGGGTGACTGGGGCGGCCGGCCCGCGGAGGAGAGGAGCGCGATGCTGGCTTGCCTGATGAGCCGGCCGGGCCCGCCCGCTCTCGCGCGGCTCCTGGGGGCCGCGGCCAGGCGCCCGCTCGCCAAACGCGGCACGTCGGCGCGGGAGTCGGCCGGCCGAGAAGACGAGGCCCGCGGGGCCGAGCGCCAGGAGCTGCACTTCCCGCCGGGCGTCGCTAGGGGTCGCCCGGCCCCCACCGGGACGGCGGAGGCGAGCGGCGGCGGGGTGCAGCGGCGGCAGGCGGCCTCCAGGGGGCGCCCGCTGGGCCTGCGGGGCTCCCCGGCGCCTTTGGGGGGCTGGTGGGGGCTGCCCCGCCCGGAGGAGGAGGAGGCGGCCCCCCCGCCGGGCTTGTGGCCCAACCCGTCGCCCGCGGGCCGCCGCCGCCACCACCACCGGCGCAGGGAGAGCCGGGCCAGCACGGGCGCCCTCCCCGCCGCGGCCCTGGCGGCTGCCGGGCTGGCCCTGTGCTATAGCCGGGGCCCCACCTCCAAAGGTGACTGCGGGAGGGGGCTCGTTAGCGGGGAGGGGGGACCCGCCACCTGCAGAAGCCTGGCAGGGTGACACCCCCCCCAAGAGCCAGAATGACCCTGCGGTGCTTCTGCAGGAGGGGGCTATGCCCCCATTGGAATGAAGGAATTGTGGGGAGGGGGCAGCTGCCTCCCCCATGTGCATAAACCTGGCAGGGTGACTCCAGCTTTGACATCCCCCCCCCCCAACAGCTGGAGTGACCCTGCGGTGCTTCTGCAGGGAAGGGGGCGCCTGCCTTGGCTATGGGCTGCCTCGCCCCCCTCCCAATTGGAATGAAGGAATTGTGGGGAGGGGGCACCCCCAGGCCCTCTTAAGGATCGGGTCAGGGGCAGCTGCCCCCCCCCATGTGCATAAACCTGGCAGGGTGACTCCAGTTTTGACATCTCCCCCCCCCAAACAGCTGGAATGACCCTGCGGTGCTTCTGCAGGAGGGGGGCAGCTGCCTCGCCCCCCCAATTGGAATGAATGAATTGTGGGGAGGGGGCACCCCCAATGCCCTCTAAGGATCAGGTCTGGGTCTAGGCAGCCCTTGTGCCCATGCCAGGGGCAGCTCCCCCCCTGCATAAACCTGGCAGGGTGACTCCAGCTTTGACATCCCCCCCCCCCAACAGCCGGAGTGACCCTGTGGTGTTTCTGCAGGAGGGGGGGGGCGGTTGCCCCTGGCTATGGGCTGCCTCACCCCCTCCCAATTGGAATGAAGGAATTGTGGGGAGGGGGCACCCCCAGGCCCTCTTAAGGATCAGGTCAGGAGCAGCTGCCCCCCCATCTGCATAAACCTGGCAGGGTGACTCCAGCTTTGACATTTGACATCCCCCCCAAACAGCTGGAATGACCCTACAGTGCTTCTGCATTGAGGCTGCGGCTGCCCCCCAATTGGAATGAAGGAATTGTGGGGAGGGGGCATTCCCAATGCCCTCTAAGGATCAGGTCTGGGTCTAGGCAGCCCTTGTGCCCATGCCAGGGGCAGCTCCCCCTCCCTGCAGAAACCTGGCAGGGTGACTCCAGCTTTGACATCCCCCAGCCAACAGCTGGAGTGATCCTGTGGTGCTTCTGCAGGAAAGGGGGCAGCTGCCCCTGGCTATGGGCTGCCTCACCCCCTCCCATTTGGAATGAATTGTGGGGAGGAGGCACCCCCAGGCCCTCTTAAGGATCGGGTCAGGGGCAGCTGCCCTCCCTATCTGCATAAACCTGGCAGGGTGTCTCCAGCTTTGACATCCCCCCCCCAAGAGCCAGAGTGACCCTGTTGTGCTTCTGTAGGAGGGGGGGCGGTTGCCCCTTGCTATGGGCTGCCTCGCCCCCCCAATTGGAATGAAGGAATTATGGGGAGGGGGCACCCCAAGCCCTCTAAGGATCGGGTCTGGGTCTAGGCAGCCCTTGTGCCCATGCCAGTTGGCTATGGGCTACTTCAGCCCCCCTTTTGGAATGAAGGAATTGGGGGGGGGGTGGAGGGGGCATCCCCAGGTCCTCTAAAGATTGGGTCTGGGTTTGGGCAGCCCTTATGCCCATGCCAGGGGCAGTTGCCCCCCCCGTCTGTAAAAACTTGGGGTGTCACTGCCTTTGATTCCCCCCCCCCAGCCAGAATGCCCCTGGTGTGCTTTTGCAGAAGGTGGAAGCTGTCCCTGGCATGGACACGGCGGCTGCCTGGACCGTGGGGGCCCTGCCCTCAACGCAGGGTCTACCAGCGCCCCTATTGGGATGAAGGATGCATGAGGAGGGGTCCCTAAAGACTGGGGTCTTTGTACCCGTGCTGGGGACAGCTGCCACCTTCTGCAAAAGCATGGCAGGGTGATGCCGGCTTTGATCCCACCTTCTGCAGAAGGTGAGAGCTGCCCCTAGCATAGGCAGAGGGGCTGCCTGGACCTTAAGAGGCCCTGCCCTCATTCTGGAAGGTGACTAGGGCCCCCCTCAGCCCCCATTGGGATGAAAGATGGGTGGGGAGGGGGCTGGGCTGCCGGGGGGAAGGGGGTCCGCCACGCCCTTAAGGCAGTCCCTGTGCCCGTGCCAGCTGCTGCCAGCTGCAGAAACACGCCAGGGTGATTCAGCCTTGTCCCCCTCTTCCCCCCCCCAAGACTCTAGTGTTGGGGGAGAGGCCAGCCACGCTCCCCCCCAAGTTGCCTAGGCCAGGGGTCTCCCACCTTGGCCACTAAGACTTGTGGACTTCAACTCCCAGAATTCCTCAGCCAGCCAAGCTAAGGAATTCTGGGAGTTGAAGTCCACAAGTCATCAAAGGGCCAAGTTTGAAGGCCCCTACTCCTTAACTACAATGATCCTCATTGGGGCCTAAGGAGAAATTGCAACAGCTTCTCTTAATTCATACAGTCCTAAAGCTGGGAGGGACCTTGGAGGTCATCTAGTCCAACCCCCTCCCCAAGGCAGAGGTTCCCAGACCGTCCCAATCTTCCCTATTTTTCTCTCATGGCAGTACGGCGACTGTGGTTTTAACTCCAGACTTATTGATTTATTGCTCTGTTTCAGGGGTCTTCGAACTTGGCCCTTTCATGACTTGTGGACTGGGGAATTCTGGGAGTTGAAGTCCACAAGCCTTAAAGTGGCCAAGGTTGGAGACCCCTGACCTAGGCCTAGGGCAGTGGTTCTCAACCTGTAGGTCGGGACCCCATTTGGAGTCGAACAACCATTTCACGGGGATCGCCAAACAACGCAGTCCGCCATTTTTTCTCCCCCTTTTCCTTAGCTGTGCTCCTCCCTTTTATTCTATTGGCTTTTGAAAGCCAATAGAATAGACTCTCTTGAATAGAGTCTCATTCTATTGGCTTTCAAAAGCCAATAGGAATTGTCCAGGCTGTCTCTGCCCTGTTGAGCCCGCCAAAAGTCCCAGTCTGCAAACGGGGCTGCACCCGTTGAGTAGTCCTCGACTTACGACCGGTTGGGGGTCGCGGCATTAAAAAGGTTGAGAACCACTGGCCTTTCGTGGCTCTGACATAAGATTTAGCCCACCTGACGGGCAGAGAGGAGATCTCGGGGCACCAGTGTTGCTACATCTCCAGTTACAGCCATAGCTGGGACCCGTATTTCCACTGCCAAGCAGGGTGATTGTTAAATGAGTTCCCCCCCCCTCCAATTTTTGCCACAGCTGTTAAGCGAATCACGCAGTTGTTCAGCGAATCCGGCCTTCCCCCCTTGATTTTAACTGGTCAGAAGCTAGCTGGAAAGGTCGTAAATGGTGCCCACATGACTCCAGGACAGTGCAACTGTCATACATACATACCGGTTGCCAAGCGCCTGGATGTTGATCACGTGACCGTGGGGATGCTGCAATGGTCGTAATTGCGAGGACCAAAATCATAGGCTGCTTTTTTTCATTTTCGTTTTTCATTTTCTCTTTTTCAGAAGAGTCCCTCCTGGAAGCTGTGCGACTCAACAGTGTCCCTGAAGTGGAAAGGTACTACTACTAATAATAATGATGATGATGACGATTAATATAATAATAATAGTAATAATAATAATAATAAAGTTGGAAGGGACCTTGGAGGTCATTTAGTCCAACCCCCTGCTCAGGCAGGAAACCCTATACCATTTTGGACAAATGGCTGTCCAGTCTCTTCTTAAAAACTTCCAGTGTTGGAGCATTCACCGCTTCTGGAGGCAGGTTGTTCCACTGGTTAATTGTCCTCACTGTCAGGAAGTTTCTCCTTAGTTCCAGGTTGCTTCTCTCCTTGACTGGTTTCCATGCGTTGCTTCTTGTCCTGCCTTCAGGTGCTTTGGAGAATGGCTTGACTCCCTCTTCTTTGGGGCAGCCCCTGAGATACTGGCAGATTGCTATCCTGTCTCCCCTCGTCCTTCTCTTCGTTAAACTACTAGACATACCCAATTCCAGCAGCCGTTCCTTATATGTAAGATCTTGCGGTTTTCTGAGCAGTGCGCCCGGGGGGGGGGCGGTTGGGAATCCCTGCTAGTTCTGCACACACCCAACTTGAGTGGCTACTGTGCCCATGCTGGCGCTGAACGTGATATATGGGGCCCATTTTTCCTCTGAAGTACGTGGTTTGGCTCACTTACTTGAGATAGCAATAGCACTTAGACTTACAGACCGTTTCACAGTGCTGTACAGTGGTTAGAAATGTCAGCATACGGCCCCCAACCATCTGGGTCCACACGTTACCAGGTTTGGAAGGATGGATGGCTGAGTTAACCTTGGGCTTTCACGATCAAATTCTTGGGTGTGGGCAGAGTTTAACCACTGCGCCACCACAGATAGGTAGGTAGGTAGGTAGGTAGGTAGGTAGGTAGGTAGGTAGGTAGGTAGGTAGTAGGTAGGTAGGTAGGTAGGTAGGTAGAAAGATGGTAGATAGATAGATAGATAGATAGATAGATAGATAGATAGATAAGAAAGAAAGAAAGAAAGAAAGAAAGAAAGAAAAGGAAAGAAAGAAAGAAGATAGGTAGGTAGGTAGATATATAAATAGAAAGAAAGATAGAAAGATGGTAGGTAGATGAGTGGATGGATGGATAGATAGAAAAGAAGAAAGAAAGAAAGTAGGTAGATAGATAAATAGAAAGATGGTAGATAGGTAGATGGATGGATAGATGGATAGATAGATTTGTTGTTGTTAATTGCGAAGTCGTGTGCGACCCCTCGCGACCCCATGGACCACATTCCTCCAGGTCTTCCTGTCCTCTACCATCTTCTGGAGTCCATTCAAATTCACACCTCCTGCTTCAGTGACTCCATCCAGCCATCTCATTCTCTGTCGTCCCCTTCTTCTATTGCCCTCAATCTTTCCCAGCATTAGGCTCTTCTCCAGTGAATCCTTCCTTCTCATTAGGTGGCCAAAGTACTTGAGTTTCCACTTCAGGATCTGGCCTTCTAAAGAGCAATCGGGGTTGATCTCTTCTAGGACTGACCGGTTTGAACGCCTTGCAGTCCAGGGGACTTGCAGGAGTCTTCTCCAGCACCAGAGTTCAAAGGCCTCCATTCTTTGGCGCTCAGCCTTTCTTATGGTCCAAGGATAGATAGATAGATAGATAGATAGATAGATAGATAGATAGATAGATAGATAGATAGATAGATAGACAGATAGAAAAGAAAGAAAGAAAGAAAGAAAGAAAGAAAGAACGTAGGTAGGTATATAGATAAATGGAAAGATAGAAAGATGGTAGATAGGTGGATGGATAGATGGATGGATGGATGGATAGAAAAGAAAGAAAGATAGGTAGGTAGGTAGGTAGATAAATAGAAAGATAGAAAGATGGTATAGCTGGATGGATGGATGGATAGATAGATGGTAGGTAGGTAGATAGATAAATAGAAAGGTAGAAAGATGGTAGATAGGTGGATGGATGGATGGATAGAGAAAGAAAGATGGTAGATAGGTAGGTAGGTAGATAGAAAGATAGAAGATAGGTAGCTGGATGGATGGATGGATGGATGGATAGATAGATAGATAGGTAGATAAATAGAAAGATAGAAGATAGGTAGCTGGATGGATAGATGGATGGATAGATGGATGGATAGATAGTAGATAGGTAGATAGATAAATAGAAAGATAGAAGATAGATAGCTGGATGGATGGATGGATAGATAGATAGTAGATAGGTAGATAGATAAATAGAAAGATAGAAAGATGGTAAATAGGTGGATGGATGGATGGATGGATGGATGGATAGATAGATAGATAGATAGATAGATAGATAGATAGACAGACAGACAGACAGACAGACAGACAGACAGACAGACAGATAGCATGGCTGGCTCAGGAATTCTGGGTATTGAAGTCCACACGTCATAAAAGAGCCCAGGGTGCCCACTCCTGCCCTAGACCAAACTGGCTCTCATCCAAGAGACCTGCATTTAATTGTAATCCTATTTGGGGAAGTAACTGGCGTTCGCTCTCAGTAGAAGAACGTCTGGCGTGGGTTTGGCGATCCCAGAGGTGCCGGCAAGAGGCCACCCCCAACTGGGGTCAGAGGAGGGCTCCTCCGTTCTCTCTGAGCTTGGCTGTCCGGAGAAGGACCCGGCCTCCATCCCTTGCAGAGGCTTTTGCACAGGCCTCTCCAGTGGAAACAGGGACCTAGCGGGAGAAGCCGTCGGCCCTGCCCTCCACCCGCAGCTTCCTGGTGGCTCCAGAGTTCAAGTTTGCCTCCTTCTCCCTTCCCCTGCCAGGCGGGCGGGCAGGCGCTCGGCTGGCAGCCCTGAGCACAAAATCAAACATGCCCTCTGGGCTTTTAAGCAGGGGGGGGCTCCCGGAGTCACTCAGCCAGAACTCTGAATAGAGGCTCCATATGTCTTGGGCTGGGGGGGCCGGCGGGGTGGGTGGGTGGGCACCCCAGGCCTGTGCTGCAAGGGGAGATGCCCAGAGAGGTCTCGGGGTCATCTGCCCTGGCGGGGTGGGGTGGGTGGGGGACAGCTTAAGAGCCGAAACACATCCGGACTGCTGTTGGGTGTGTGTGTGTGTGTGTGTGGGAGGGGGGCTTTGGATTGGATTGTGGCAGGTGGGGAAGGGAGCCAGCACACTAAGATTCCTGCTAGGGAAGAATTTGTAGCCCCCCCCAAGAGTGTAAGCTGAGCTCCTGCACGAGGGTCTTCCTTCGCCTTGGCTGATAGAAGCGAATGTTTGTAGCTGAGGGTTGAACTGTGTGGGCCTTGGTACTCTTTGAGTTGGGCAGTTTAATTTTATCATTTTCTATGACTTTATTTTATGATCCCACCAGTTTTTGCTTACAGGTATTATTATTATTATTATTATTACAGCCCTCTGTAACCTGATGGATGTTCTTGAGAGGGTTGGGAAACGCAGTTCACAAGACCTGCAAATAACACGGGCAGTTGTGCTAACTGGCAGTTCAGTTGCCTGGGGATTCCTTTATGAGGCACCAGGTTGGGGAGACCTGGCCGTCCGGCTAGGTTTCCTTTCTGAGCAGGGGGTTGGGCTAGATGACCTCCAAGGTCCCTTCCAACTTTATTATTGTTCTTATTATTATGTTGGGAATGCGCCTCTTTGGGAGCAGTTCTACCCAATTCCTGAAGGTTCCTCCTCCAGTTAAAAAAGTGGAAGGAACATCTGCCACGCGTGATCCAGAGAATTTTATTTTATTAGCAATAAAAGGCCCTGGCTGGTACATCCGTTGGGTTGTCTAGGAGCTGAGCGGCAGCCATCCCTTTATCGATCTGTTGTGATTAAACGAGACAGGGAATATATTCATGAGGATGACGGGCTCTCCGAACATAAAAGTTCAGCTGTTTCACAAGAGCTGCTAAGTCACTCCACACCAACACGATGGGTTTTGGTTTTTTTTTAAATCCGCCGATAATTAATAATAATTAATAATCTGCCGAGGTGGCGCAGCAGTGAGAGTGCAGTACTGCAGGCCACTTTAGCTGACTGTGTTCAGCAGGTCGGCGGTTCAAATCTCACTGACTCAAGGTTGACTCAGCCTTCCATCCTTCCGGGGTAGGTAAAATGTGGGGGCAATGTAAATATATATATATAGATAGATAGATAGATAGATAGAGAGAGAGAGAGAGAGAGAGAGAGAGAGAGAGAGAGAGAGCAATGTGTGTGTGTATATATATATATATATATATATATATATATATATATATATATATATATATATATATATATATATATATATATATATATATATATATATATATATATATATATATATATATATATATGATTGGAAATAAAAACAAAAACATGACTCTTGGGAATATTCATGTTAGTCAAATAGTAATGATCACCAAGAGAGTATCTATAAAAATAGAATTTTAATCCACCGAGCTTTCGTCAAACACAATTGACATCATCAGGGTTAAAAGGTAAGCGCCGGGGGAGAGTCTTATATACAGCAGACATTAAACAGCTGTATATAAGACTCTCCCCCGGCGCTTACCTTTTAACCCTGACGATGTCAATTGTGTTTGACGAAAGCTCGGTGGATTAAAATTCTATTTTTATAGATACTCTCTTGGTGATCATTACTATTTGACTATATATATATATATATGAGAAAACCCGAACAACCAAAGACCTACATATATATATATATATATATACACACACACACACACACACACACACACACACACACACACACACACACACATTGCTTACTGGTGTACGCCGCTTAGAGAGTGCTTGCACTTAAAGCGGTATGTAAGTCTCATAAATAAATAAATAAATTGGAACCACCGTCGGCACGCCTTATGCTGCTCGTTGGAGCTGTGGTGTTTCAGTTCACCTGTGGACCTCACCGCCCATAATCCTAAACTAGACCGGTGGGAAGTCCAGTCCAACCTCCCCAGAGAGCGGCAGGCTGAGAATGTGTGGTTTTATGGCTGAGTGAGCGTCGGGGCATTGGTGTGTTTTGTCTTTAACAACTGGGGAGAGATTCTGCTCAGAAAGATCTGACCTCAGCCTGGCCTTTTTAAGAGCCTCAGTGGTGCCTTCGTTGCTGCTGTAATTGAAGTGTCCGTTTCCTCTCCCCTGTCAACCTTCCCAAGCAGGTTGAGGAGCCAAATGATAGGAGAAAACACCTGTAGCTCAAGGTTGAACTCTGGGGTTCTGGGTGCTCTCTTTGCTTGGTTTTCTTCTTGCAGACGTTTCATGGCCCAGCTAGGTAACATCATCAGTGCTGGAAGGGAGTGTGGTTTGTCGAGGAGGAGGAGGAGGAAGACTAAGACTGTGGGGTCCTTGGTGCTCTCTGAGCTTGCTTGTTTTCCTGCAGACTTTTCATGGCCCAGCTAGGTAACATCATCAGTGCTAGAAGGGAGGAGGAGAAAGAAGGAAGGAACGAACAAACGACAGATGTGGGGTCCTTTGTGCTCTCTGAGCTTGTTTGTTTTCTTGCAGACGTTTCATGACCCAGCTAGGTAACATCATCAGTGCTGGAAGGGAGTGAGGTCTGTGGAGGAGGAGGAGGAGGACAAATGTGGCGTCCTCGGTATTTTCTGAACTTGGTGGTTCCCTTGCGGACATTTCATGACCCAACTAGGGAACATCATGAATTCTAGAAGGGAGGAGGAGGAAGGAAGGAAGGAAGGAAGGAAGGAAGGAAGGAAGGAGAGGGGTAGCACTTGGTGCTCTCTGAGCTTGGCTGTTCTCTTGAAGATGTTTCATGACCCCACTAGGGAACGTGGTCAGTACTGTGGGGTCCTTAATGCTCTCTGAGCTGGATGGGTTTTTTGCAGATGTTTCATGACCCAACCAGGGAATATCATCAGTGCTAGAAGGGAGGAGGAGGAGGAGGAGGAGGAGGAGGAGGAGGAGGAGGAGGAGGAGAACTGTGGGGTCCTTAATGCTCTCTGAACTGGATTGTTTTCTTGCAGACGTTTCATGGCCCAACTAGGGAACATCATCAGTGCTAGAAGGAGGGGGGTTTTGCAGAGTGGAGGAAGAAGAGGAGGAGAAACAGGAGGACTGTGGGGTCCTTAGGGAGTCTCTGAACTCAGCTGTTTTCCTGCAGACGTTTTATGACCCAGCTAGGGAACACCATCAGTGCTAAAAGGGAGGGGAATTTGCACTCTGCTCCTACGCAGTAACTTGCCCTGCCATTTTGTTGGGATATGGTTTTTCCCCTCTGTTGTTCCTCCATTAGGGTATTGCTTTCTGCTTCATGCTTTGTCTGGTGTCAATCCATGCTGATCTGGCTATAGGCCGCAGAGCAAACTCTGGACGGTTCCTTTTGAAGGACCTAAATCTGGTGAGTAGGATCTGTGACTGTGGGATTACCCCTTGTTATGGGGGGAGGAGTGTATAATAGAAAGAATAACATCATTGGACGGGACCTTAGAGGTCATCTAGTCCAACTCCCTGCTCAGGTAGGAAACCCTAGACCATTTCAGACAAATGGCTGTCCAGTCTCTTCTTAAAAACTTCCAGGGTTGGAGCACCCACAACTTCTGGTGGCAAGCTGTTCCGCTGGTTAATTGTCCTCACCGTTAGGAAGTTTCTCCTTAGCTCCAGGTTGCTTCTCTCCTGGATGAGTTTCCATCCGTTGCTTCTTGTCCTGCCTTCCGGCGCTTTGGAGAAGAGCTTGACTCCCTCTTCTTTGGGGCAGCCCCTCAGATACTGGAAGACTGCTATCCTGTCCCCCCTTGTCCTTCTCTTCATTAAACTAGACACACCCAATTCCAGCAACCGTTTCTTATATGTTTTAGCCTCCAGTCCTCAGATCATCTCTGTTGCTCTTCTCTGCACTCTTTCTAGAGTCTCAACCTCTTTTTTACGTCGTGGTGACCAAAACTGGATGCAGTTTCCCATCCTTCTTCTCCCTAAGCTTCCCTCCTCTACCATCCGAGACCTTTAAAGCCAAAGTTGACCTTCTGGTTGATGAGGAGAAAGAGCTCACCGTGGGCAGTTGTCTGGAGGACCACTGGACCTTCAAGAAGTTGATGTTGTCACTGCTCTGGGAATCGTTCTCAAAGCTCTTTTTGAACTCTGGGAGGAAAGGCGCTTTGGAGAAGAGCTTGACTCCCTCTTCTTTGGGGCAGCCCCTGAGATATTGCTATCCTGTCCCCCTCCTCGTCCTTCTCTTCTTTAGACCAGACCTGTGGAGAAAGACCCCCGTCTTGCAGAAGAAGGAAGACGGGACAAAGTGACCTTAGGAAAACTGACCCTGAGATTCAAGAGGCCACGTTTTGATTCAGTCAAGCCTGTCCTTAGCCGCCTTGGAGCCTCTGTTCCTCCAGGCTCAATTTGCACAATTTGGGTCTGCATAAAGCTTTGGGCCACTCCAGGCCAGCCCCCTTGCCCGGCAAATCGTTCGGCCTGTTGTCGGGTGCCAGGTGGGCCACACCCACCTGGCACCCGACGATGCATAAGTGGGTTTTGGGTTCCAATTTGGACACGATTCGCCATCACTGCCCTATACAATTTCAGACAAATGGCTGCCCAGTCTCTTCTTAAAAGCTTCCAGGGTTGGAGCATTCACTGCTTCTGGAGGCAGGTGGTTCCACTGGCTAATTGTTCTCACTGTCAGGAAGTTTCTCCTTAGTTCTAGGTTGCTTCTCTCCTTGATCAGTTTCATATCCACAGTCTTTCCCCACTTTCAATTTCTACACATCTCCTCTGTATTTCTTCATTATGAGGTCTTGCGGCTGCCCAGATAAATTTTGCAAGCTGGGGAGGGGGGCGGGAATGAGAATTTGCTCCTTCGCCCGGCTTTGGGGAAGGCAGAGAAATGCGTTTATGAATAATCGGGAACCGCTTTCAAAACATTTCAAGCCCCCCTCCTCTCATTGAAATATTAAGCATCCTGTTTATGAGAACAGTGAAATTGCTTGTTTTCGTACTCTGCGCGCTCCAAATCTGATTTATTGTTGCGATATTATTCAGATTCATTCTGTTTACGTCTTTGTCATGATCGCAAATAAAACAAACGTTTTTTAAACGAAAGTAAAAAAGCAAAGCTTTTTTTAAAAAAAAAAAAAAGCCATCAGAATATACACTTGAAGCTTTCCAGCTTACATCATAAGATTAAACTCAAAAGATTCTCTTTAACTATTATTAAAATAGTCCAATACATAAGAATCAGTATTCTTATAGCTGCTGAAAACGTTATATGGAGTCTTTTACGCCGCCTGGGTGCGTGGGTAGAGGTTTACGGAAACCACAATACAGATGGTGCTTCGTTTACAACTGCAGCTGAGGCCAAACTTTCTATTGCTAAGTCGTTAAGTGAGTTTTGCCCCATTTTACGGCCTTTCTTGCCACAGTTGTTTAGTGAAGCGCTAAGTTGATTAGTTAGTAATCTGGTTGTTAAGTGAATCTGGCTTCCCCCATTGGCTTTGCTTCTCAGAAGGTCACCAAAGGGGATCCCATCACCCCGAGACACAGCAGTGGTCACAAGTGTGAACCAATTGCCAAGTGTCTGAATTTTGATCACGTAACCGTGGAGATGCTGCAACGGTCGTAACTGTGAAAAACGGTCCTAAGTCACTCGTTTCAGTGCTGTTGCAGCTTTGAGCGGTCACTAAACGAACGGTTCTAAGTCGAGGACTGCCTGTACTGTTGTAACCCCTCAATTGGGTAGGCAACCTTGGCTCTTTTATGACTCGTGGACTTCAACTCCCAGAATTCCTGAGCCAGCATGAGGGAAACTTTAGCCCCTTCATGACTGGTGGACTTCAACTCCCAGAATTCCTGAGCCAGCATGGGGGAACTATGGCCCCTTCATGACTTGTGGACTTCAACTCCCAGAATTCCTGAGCCAGCGTGACTCAGCTTGGAAACCTCTCCCTTTCCCCTCAGCATGGCTGGCTCAGGAATTCTGGGAGTTGAAGTCCATGAGTCATAAAAGGGGGAAGTTTGAAGACCCCTGCCCTAATGTATCTTTTGGAGCAAAAATTAATATAAGACCCGGTCTTATTTTCGGGCAAACACAGGGTATAAGCCAAGGGTAGGCCACCTTGTCTCTTTTATTACTGGTGGACGTCAACTCCCAGAATTCCTGAGCCAGCATGGGGGAACTATGGCCCCTTCATGACTCGTGGACTTCAACTCTCAGAATTCCTGAGCCAGCATGGGGGAACTATGGCCTCTTCATGACTTGGGGACTTCAACTCCCAGAATTCCTCAACCAGCATGGCTCAGCTTGGAAACCTCTCCCTTTCCCCTCAGCATGGCTGGCTCAGGAATTCTGGGAGTTGAAGTCCACAAGTCATAAAAGAGCCAAGATTGCCTATCTCTGGCCTTGGCCTAGGTCGCTTTATGACTTGTAGACTTCAGCTCCCAGAATTCCTGAGCCAGCATGGAGGAACTATGGCCCCTTCATGACTCGTGGACTTCAACTCCCAGAATCCCTGAGCCAGCCTGGCTCAGCTTGGAAGCCTCTCCCTTTCCCCTCAGCATGGCTGGCTCAGGAATTCTGGGAGTTGAAGTCCACCAGTCATAAAAGAGCCAAGGTGGCCTACCCCTGCCCTAAATGAAGACTTTTAAGTCGAGGACTCGCTCTGATGAGAATGCAGGCTTTGCATCTCTTTGGGAAAATGGAAGATGTGATTTATTGCATTGCGAAGGACTCAAAGCTGATGAGGAGATGATTTTGAGCCTCTTTTGTGTGTTTGGAGCCGTGGTGGCCTTAAGGGAAAACAGCAGCCAGGCTGCCAGCCCAGACTGGAAGCAGCCCTCCAGAGCATGGGGAAGGGTCTTTTGGAGCCCCCGCTGGGGCTATGTCAACCCCTGGCATTGCAAAGCTGCCCCCTTGACCTCAAGGAAGTAGCCCTCTGGGTGATGTAATGTGATCAGGAGCAATTAGCTGGAGACAGGGGTCTGGGATATGTTGCTGGGGGATCTTGGGAAAGCCCCCCCCCCATGCAGCTGTTGGCCTGGATTCCATGGAACAGCATCCCCCATCACAAAGGGGTCTCTTGTTGCTGCTGTAAACACAACCATCTGCCTCGTTGTCACCCTGTCCAGTCTTGCAGAAAGTGGATGGGGCTCCTTAGATCCGCTGTCTCCAAGCTGGGCGGCTTTCAGAACTGGTGGACTTCAACTCCCAGAATTCCCCAGCCAGCCATGCTGGCTGGGGAATTCTGGGAGTTGAAGTCCACCAGTTCTGAAAGCCACCCAGCTTGGAGACCCGTGCCTTAGATAACTTTCCAGAATTTCTTGGTTCTCTGATTAAAATGTGTTTAAGTGTAGCCAGGGTCGTTGTCTAAGAACAGCAGCCCAGAGATCTATGGGGCGGGAGGCCTGTAGATTGTGAAACCCAAGCGCACTTGCACAGGTTGCGATGCCTCTGTTGTGGTTTCACAAAAGTTTACATCTTGGCCCTGAGCAGCAGCAGCATCCGATGCTCCTGGTTCCGTTGCAGCTTCTGATCCCAGCCAAACAGAAGGGGTAATCCTCGACTTACGACTGGGAGCTACGGGGAGGGGTCTGCTTACGACCTGATGCAAAGTTCCTACAGTGTTGTCACTTCTTCCCCCACCCGTGGTCACATTTCAGGAACTCAGCATGGTGGCCATTTGCAGTGCCCACATTAAGGTGTTTACTACCGGTTTGGGGTGAGTCCAAGCTGGCCCTGACAGTCTTTTTCTGCTCTGGATAAGTAGGTGACGCTGTTGTGTATTGTGCTGTCTCAGAGGCCACAAATAGAAGAGGATGCTTGTAATGTGGGGTCCCTGATACCCTGTTTCCTTGCAGACGTTATCATGACCCAACTAGATAACGTCATAAGTGCTAGGGGGGGAAGGGGGGTTTGATGTCTGTTTATAAATGAGTAGCTTGCCCTGTCATTGTTGGTGGGTATATAAATAGGGAGCAAACTCTGTTCCCTTGAAGGTCTGATGATGTTACCTAGTTAGGTTATGAAAGGTCTACAAAGAAAACACAAGTGATGGTCAAGGACCCCATAATCCTCCTCCTCCCTTCTAGCACTGATGATGTTACCTAGTTGGGCCATGAAATGTCTGCAAGAAAACCAGCCAGCTCAGAGAGCACCAAGGACCCTGCAGTCTTTCCTTCCTTCCTTCCTTCCTTCCTTCCTTCCTTCCTTCCTTCCTTCCTTCCTTCCTTCCTTCCTTCCTTCCTTCCTTCCTTCCTTCTTTCTTTCTTTCCCTCCCTCCCTCCCTCCCTCCCTCCCTCCCTCCTTCCTTCCTTCCTTCCTTCCTTCCTCCTCCTCCTCCTCCTCCTCGCTTCTAGCACTGACGATGTTCCCTAGTTGGGTCATGAAACGTCTGCAAGAAAACCACCCAGCTCAGAGAGCACCAAGGACCCCACTGTTTTTTTTCCTCCTCCTCCTCCTCCTCCTCCTCCTCCTCCTCCTCCTCCTCCTCCTTTCTAGCACTGATAATGTTCCCTAGTTGGGTCATGAAACGTCTGCAAGAAAACAACCCAGCTCTGAGAACACCAAGGACCCCACAGTTCTTCTTCTCCTCCTCCTCCCTTCTAGCAATAGCCCTTAGACTTATATACCGCTTCACAGTGTTTTACAGCCCTCTCTAAGCGGTTCACAGACTCAGCCTGTTGCCCCCCAACAATCTGGGTCCTCATTTTCCAACCTCAGAAGGACGGAAGGCTGAGTCAACCTTGAGCCCCATCAGGATCGAAATGCTGGCAGCGGGCAAAGTCAGCCTGCAAAGCTGCATTCTAACCACTGCGCCATCACGGCTCTTTGGTCGCCCTGATGATGTTCCTTGGTCAGGTCATGAAATGTTCACAAGCAAACGGCGAAGCTGAGAGAGCATCCAGCATCCCAGGGTTGATAAGAGGACAGGAGAGGAGAGGAGAAAATAAGATAAGATAAGATAAGATAAGACAGTGGTTCTCAACCTTTTTAATGCCGCGACCCCCAAACCGGTCGTAAGTCGAGGACTACTCAACCGGTCGTAAGTCGAAGACTACTCAATGGGTGCAGCACCGTTTGCAGAATGGGACTTTTGGCGGGCTCAGCAGGGCAGAGACAGCCTGGACAATTCCTATTGGCTTTTGAAAGCCAATAGAATTAGACTCTATTCAAGAGACTCTATTCTATTGGCTTTCCAAAGCCGATAGAATAAAAGGGAGGAGCACAGCTAAGGAAAAGGGGAAAAAAATGGCGGACTGCGTCGTTTGGCGACCCCTGTGAAATGGTCATTTGACCCCAAATGGGGTCCCGACCCACAGGTTGAGAACCACTGAGATAAGATAAGATAACCTTTATTGTCATTTTTTTTTACTGTGGGCACAAGGGCACACATCAAAAATGAAATTGAGTTGCCTTCTCTCAAGATACAAATATTCTGTTCTATGGTGATCCTCGCAACTCTCCTCCGCTCGTCCCGAACCCTGACCCGGGGCTAAACATGCAGACTCACACCTCTGGACTAATGGACAGGTTGTGTCTTTCTCCCTTCAGGTTGTTGGAAGAAGGTGTTAACGTGAACACCCGACACAAACTTGGCTGGTCTGCTCTGATGGTAGCCGCGATCAACAGAAATTCAAGGTCAGTAATTAAAAACGCTAGAACGACACAAACCGTTCCCCAAATTCACACAAATTGCGGGGGGGGGGGAAAGTTCATAGATAAAAACAACCACAAAAAGCCCCACCGTTCTGGGAAAAAGCATCTCATCCCTGGCCTGGAACTGAAATTGTATTTGAAGGAAACTGTCTGGCCAGAATTCCAGGCTAGCCAAGCAAAATGCTTTCAGAATTTCCATACAGGAAGTCCTCGACTTTACTTCAGTTCATTTAGTGACCGTTCGAAGTTACAACGGCACTGAAAAAAAGGACACGGGACCATTTTTCACACTTACGTCCCCACAGTCACGTGATCAAAATTCAGAGGCTCGGCAACTGGCATGTACTTGTGACGGTTGCAGTGTCCCCGGGGGGGGTCACGTGATCATCTGTGACATTCTGACAAGCGAAGGCAAGGGGAAGCCGGATTCACTTCACAAGAGTGTTACTAGCTTAAGCGCTGCAGTGATTCACTTCACAACTGTGGCAAGAAAGGTCGTAAAATGGGGCAGGACTCACTTTACAACTGTCTCACTTAGCAACAGAAATTTCGGGCTCAGTTGTGATCATAAGTCGAGGACTACCTGTGTCCTGGAGAACCTACTTTTGCTACTATTGGAGAATGGTGCCCAATAACATCATTACATGAGTGGGTTAATGTGTACTGATAAGAAGTAATAAAGGCATTACGAGGCCGACTCTACTTATGAAAAGTTATGGCACAATCACTTGAATAGAAGAGAATAGAAAAGAAATACAGAATAGAATATAATAGAACAGAACAGAATTACAGAATAGAATACAGAATTAGAATAGAATAGAATTCAGAATAGAATAGAATTTAGAATAGAAAATGGAATAGAATAGAATAAAAATAGGTATAGAACAGAATGGAATAGAATAGAATTCAGAATTAGAATACAATTCAGAATAGAATAGAATTTAGAATAGAAAATGGAAGAGAATAGAATAGAATAAAAATAGGTATAGAATAGAATAAAAATAGGAATAGAATAGAATAGAATATCTTTATTGTCACTGTGTAACTGAAAACAAAATTAAGTGCTGTCCACAGTGCACACTACACAAAAGTAAAAATCACAAATAACATACATTATATACACACATCCTTCACATTCTGTTCACCATTCCTTCCTTCCCTCCCTCCCTCCCTCCCTCCCTCCCTCCCTCCCTCCCTCCCTCCCTCCTTCCTTCCTTCCTTCCTTCCTTCCTTCCTTCCTTCCTTCCTTCCTTCTCCTCCTCCTCCTCCTCCTCCTGTAGCACTGATGATGTTCCCTAGTTGGGTCATGAAACGTCTGCCAGAAAATCACCCAGCTCAGAGAGCACCAGGGACCCCCACAGTTCAAGCACAAGCTGCAGATATTCTATTCTCTCTATTTTGGTTTTTCTAACACCCCCCCCCCTTTTCCTGGATTGGCAAAGCTGTCCAGCCAGCGCCCTCACGCCCCCCCCCCGTGAGTTCCCAAGACAGTCACCCGTCCTTTCAAGCCAGCTCTCCACAATGCCTTTGGTCCACAACTAAATTCAATTAACTTTTATTTCAAAGCCAAGCCAAAGAGGGAGAAAGAAATCCAATTTTTTGGGGGGGGGACGTGGGACGGCCGGCTGGACGGGGCTTTGATGTCGCAACCTCTCAGCGCCGCTTGACTTAGTCACAAGTTTATAAGCAAAAAAAAAAAAAAGAGTCTTAATGTTTTGGGAAAACACTGGATTAAACGGGGCGGACAAAGGCCGAATATCCGCTCTCAGGCGACACACTACGAATCCGTGTGCCGAGATCGTGTGTGGTGAAAACTTTGATGTGTGCCATGACAAGCTGAAAGTCACGACCCTTTTGGGGAAGCCCCCCCCCCAAAAGGCGGGAGCCTTGAATCTGTTTGTTCAACTTTGATGTCCCAACAGCCACAGGTCCTCTTATTTACACGGCTGTGCAAGGATGGCTTTAGCACTCCGTTTGCACTTTTCACCAGTGGACAATGGTCAGCAACGGAGTGTGACCGTTGTTGACCATTCCGAGGGGCCAGCAGAGCAGAACAAGGTTTTTGGAGGTGCAAAGAGGCTGTTCATGCTACAGCAGTTTAGCCCAGATGGTCCTCCGTCCCAGCCTCTCTCACGTTTTTTTCTATTAGAGAAATATTCCCTCAGCATCTCATTCCCGTCTGGTTTAGCCAGCTTGGTCGAGATCTGTGGTAAATAGACTTTTCTTAGCAGAATAACAGAGTTGGAAGGGACCTTGGAGGCCATCTAGTCCATCCCCCTGGTCAGGTAGGAGACCCTAGACCACGGGTAGCAACCATGGCTCTTTTATGACTCGTGGACTTCAACTCCCAGAATTCCTGAGCCAGCCATGCTGAGGGGAAAGGGAGAGGTTTCCAAGCTGAGCCAGGCTGGCTCAGGAATTCTGGGAGTTGAAGTCCACTAGTCATGAAGGGGCCAAAGTTTTCCCCATGCTGGCTCAGGAATTCTGGGAGTTGAAGTCCACGAGTCATGAAGGGGCCAAAGTTTTCCCCATCCTGGCTGAGGAATTCTGGGAGTTGAAGTCCACAAGTCATGAAGGGGCCATAGTTCCCCATGCTGGCTGAGGAATTCTGGGAGTTGAAGTCCACGAGTCATGAAGGGGCCTTAGTTCTCCCATGCTGGCTGCGGAATTCTGGGAGTTGAAGTCCACAATTCATGAAGGGGCCAAAGTTTCCTCCATGCTGGCTGAGGAATTCTGGGAGTTGAAGTCCACAATTCATGAAGGGGCCAAGGTTTCCTCCATGCTGGCTGAGGAATTCTGGGAGTTGAAGTCCACGAGTCATGAAGGGGCCATAGTTCCTCCATGATGGCTCAGGAATTCTGGGAGTTGAAATCCACGAGTCATGAAGTGGCCAAGGCTGCTTACCCCTGCTTTATATCATCCTGGTCAAATGGTTGTTCAGTCTCTTCTTGAAAACCTCCAGTGTTGGAACACCCACAATGTCTGAAGGCCACTTCTGTTCCACTGGTCAATTGTTCTAACTGCCAGGAAATTCCTCCTTAGTTCCAGGTTGCTTCTCCCCTTGATTAGCTTCCATCTGTTGCTTCTTCTCCTGCGTTCAGGTGCTTTGGAGAACGTGTGGACCTGCCTCCCTTGTCTGTGGCAGCCCCTGAGATATTGGAAGACCGCTGTCATGTCATCCCTGGTCCTTCTTTCCATTCAAGTAGACCTACCCAATTCCTGGCAACTGTCCTTCATATGTTTTAGCTACTTTTTTCAGTGCCAAACGGTCACGAAATGAACTGTTTATAAGTTGAGGACCCCCTGTATCGAGGTGGGCTCCCCCCCATCCTGCTGAGGACTGTTGAGCCACTGGGGGGGGGCTTCCAACTTGAGCAGACGATGGACCCTCCAACAGGCTGGGGCAGGGAGGGGCCGCAGCCCAAGATGGAGGAAGGTTGACTTGACGCCCGATCTATAATTAATATGTAATTATCGGCCTCCTTTTGTTAAGCTCCTCCAGCGGGGTCTGCTCTTCGCCAAGGGCTCCCTCCGCAGCTGGCGCTCCCTCCGCAAGGCGCACCCTCCCAGCTTTCTTGCACGCATCCCCCCACCCCTCAGAGCAGAAAGCACTTACTGTCATTGATTTAACTGCCTGGTGAACTTTAGTTAAAGGCTGCCCTCTGGGGTCAGCGCAGATTTATATGCGCGCAGATGAGGGGCTTGGCAGGCTAATGCAATTAAGGCCCAATCAGCAAATTAAAGGTCTACTTGGGAGAGGCTGTAAGGCAGGCATTATCGAAGTCCCCCCCCCTCCGGAAAGACTACTGACGCCTCTTGCAAGGCCCCCCCCCCCTCGGTGCAGCGCTTCGGTTTGGGGTGCACCTGCGCAGGCTGAGTTCCCCTCTTTCCAGCCCCACGCAGGGCGTCCCCGTGCTCAGTCATGTGGTCAACACACTGCAGAAAAGCTGGGTGGGTGTGTACAGGTCGTCCTCGACGTCACGACCACACTTTACACACTGCTAAGCGACACATTTGTGAAGTGGGTTTTGCCCTATTTACGACCTTCCTTGGCACCGTTGTTAAATGAGTCACTTCAGGTGTTAAGTTAGTCGCTCGGTTGTTAAGTGAATCTGGCTTCCCCCATTGACTTTGTGTGACAGACGGTCGCAAAAGGGGATCCTGTGACCCCCCCCCCCCGGGACGCTGCAACTGTCATACAGACAAGTCAGTTGCCCAGCGTCTGAATTTTGATCATGTGACCACGGGAAGGCTGCGACGGTCGTAAATGTGAAAAATGGTCATGTCACTTTCTCCTGTGCCATTGTAGCTTTGAACAGTCACTAAGTGAACTGTCATTAAGAGAAGACTACCTACACATGGGTGTTCCTATGCTTAACATTTTGTGAGCATGTGTCTCGCTGTTTTCATTCTCCTTGCTGGGAGATCAGCCCAGTTGGATGTTTTTGTGGCTCTCTTTGCAGCTATGATTAAAATTAAGGTTACCTGCACTAATCAATCCATCAGGTCTTTACTACAGTCATGGACCCGCATAGGAAGGGTGAAAGACAAAGGGTTTATCGTTTTAAAAGGCTACACATAATATGAAATACCCTAAAAACATTTTAAAAAACTAAAATAGATATACCCGTCCAGAATTGCAGGACCATAAGATGGGAGGCAAATGAATTTTGTGTGTGTTTGTCTATCCAAACAAAAATCTAAAGAAAACCTATAAAGAGGAATAAAAACATCAATTAAATGTATAAAAACATAAAAAAGATATGGCTAAGTAAATCTGTTGTAGTACAAAACACTCATTGAACTGAACTTGTTTGTGGTCAGGGGAACAAAATCCATTATATTGTTACATTAGGGCCGGATGGATTGAGGATGCAGCCTTCTTAGCTCCCCCAAACTTTCTCAGGGTCCTTCCGCTGGGTTCCCATTGAAATGAGGCTGGACGGGGTTAGGTGAATTTTCTAGAACAGGAGCCCTCTTTAGGCAACCCCTTTGATTCAGGTTTCTCTTTGTTAGTCTCTGCCAGGGAGATGTGCAGGTTGTGTGTGTGTGTCTCTGTGTGTGTGTGTGTGATGATAGATAGATAGATAGATAGATAGATAGATAGATAGATAGATAGATAGATAGATAGATAGATAGATAGATAGATAGATAGATAGATAGATAGATATGGATGGAGATGGCTACATGCATACAGATGGGTGGATGTGTGGATGTAGATATGGAGAGATGGATGGATGGATGTAGATAGGTAGGTAGGTAGGTAGATAAGAGATGGATGGAGATAGCTACATACATACATACATACTACATACTTACATATAAGATGGATGGATGGGTGGATGTAGATATGTAGAGATGGATGTAGACAGACATGGATGGAGATAGCTAGCTACATAGATACATATGTAGAGATGGATAGGTGGATGTAGATATGGAGAGACAGATGGATGTAGATGGATGGATGGATAGATAGATGATAGATAGATAAGGAGAGATGATAAATGATAGAATAGATAGATAGATAGATAGATAGATAGATAGATAGATAGATAGATAGATAGATAGATAGATAGATAGATAGATAGATAGATAGATAGATAAAGCTATCTAGCTAGCTACATACATACTTAGAGATGGATGGATGGGTGGATGGAGAGGGATGGATGAAGGAAGGTAGGTAGGTAGGTAGGTAGGTAGGTAGGTAGATAGATAGATAGATAGATAGATAGATAGATAGATAGATAGATAGATAGATAGATAAGAGAGGAGAGATGATGAATGATAGGATAGATAGATAGATAGATAGATAGAGAGAGAGAGAGAGAGAGAGAGAGAGAGAGAGAGAGATAGATAGATAGATAGATAGATAGATAGATAGATAGATAGATAAGAGAGGAGAGATGATGAATGATAGGATAGATAGATAGATAGATAGATAGATAGATAGATAGATAGATAGATAGATAGATAGATAGATAGATAGATAAGAGAGGAGAGATGATGAATGATAGGATAGATAGATAGATAGATAGATAGAGAGAGAGAGAGAGAGAGAGAGAGAGATAGATAGATAGATAGATAGATAAGAGAGGAGAGATGATGAATGATAGGATAGATAGATAGATAGATAGATAGATAGATAGATAGATAGATAGATAGATAGATAGATAGATAGATAGATAGATAGATAGATAGATAGATAGATAGATAGATAGATAGATAAGAGAGGAGAGATGATGAATGATAGGATAGATAGATAGATAGATAGATAGATAGATAGAGAGAGAGAGAGAGAGAGAGAGAGATAGATAGATAGATAGATAGATAGATAAGAGAGGAGAGATGATGAATGATAGGATAGATAGATAGATAGATAGATAGATAGATAGATAGATAGATAGATAGATAGATAGATAGATAGATAGAGCTAGCTAGCTATATACATACTTACATATGTAGAGATGGATGGAGGGAGGGAGGGAGGGAGAGAGAGAGAGAGAGAGAGAGAAAGATGCTGTACTTGGACCCTTCTGAGCAATGGAAAGTGACCCTCCCGTTTCAGAAACGGAGAAATAAAAGACCCTGACTTTTTTTCCTCTCCCTTTGCTCAGAATAACTGAATGAAATGCACTCCCACTGATTCCTTTTTCGTCTTTGAGCATCGTTTGCCAACCTTTGGTTTTTAATTGCTTAGCTCTCTCCCAAAGCCTCCTTGGTGCCCACTGGGTTCTGGGGCTGGGCGTAAATGCAATAAACAAATAAGAATGGCTTTTGAATGGCTGCGCCCCTCCCCCTCCCAGCTTTGCCAAGGCTAATTTCTCTGGCAAGCCGGACTCTGTTTTGCTATCTGCAAATTGGACCAGAGCAGATCAGTATCTGCCCTCACTCAAACGTCAGGCTAGCCCTGAAAAGAGCGAAAGACAGCGAGCTGCCCAGAGGATATAAGCCTGGCATTTTGTTGGGGCGTCAGGCTGAAGGGCAGCTGGGCCAGGAGGACTGGATCAAAAGGATCTCTTTCCAGATCCTTCACATGGAAGTCAGCAGGTTCTGGCCAGCTGCGTGGAGGTGGGCTGCGTTCATTGGACAGGAACCGACTTGCATTGGAAGAAATCTGTCATGAATCTGTCATGAGCCTCACTTTGATTGGAGCAGCAAAGCAGGAATTCGCAAAGCACCCTCTCGAATCAATTCAGCCACCCGAGAAGCGAAAGGGCCCTGCTTGTCTATTGTCTTGGCCAGGAATTGGGGAAACGGGCCCAGACAGGGTTCAAGGTGATTGAAACGATTTTAAAATACACAAAACCCGGTTTATTTGGGGAAAAAAAAGGCTGCCTTGCTTCCCCCCCCCTTCAGATCGAAGGACTTCCATCCAAAGTGACTATTGTTTATTTTATATCCTGCCTTTGTGGGTTTTTTTTGTAAACAACTCAAGGTGACAAAATAACTAATTCCTTCTTCATCCTGGTTTCCCAACAATAACAACAACAACAATCTGTGAAGTAGGCTTGGCTGATTGAGAGGGACTGGCCTAAAGTCAGCCAGATGACTCTCCCTCCCTGTCCCCTCCTTCGTTCCCTCTCTCCTGCCTTCCTTCCTCTCTTCCTCCCTCCCTCCCTGTCCCCTCCTTCCTTCCCTCTCCTTCCTTCCTCCTTCCTTCCTTCCTTCCTTCCATCTTCCCTAACCCCTTCCTCCCTCCCTCTCCTTCCTTCTTCCTTCCCTCCTTCCTTCCCTCCTTCCTTCCCTCCCTCCTTCCTTCACCTCTCCCTCCCTCTCCTTCCTTCCCTCTCTCCTTCCTTCCTTCCCTCCCTCCCTCCCTCCCTGTCCCCTCCTTCCTTCCTTCCATCTTCCTAACTCCTTCCCTTCCTCCCTCCCTCTCCTTCCTTCTTCCCTCCCTCCTTCCTTCCTTCCCTCCTTCCTTCCCTCCCTCCTTCCTTCATCTCTCCCTCTCTCTCCTTCCTTCCTCCTTCTTCTCTCCCTCCCTCTCCTTCCTTCCCTCTCCTTCCTTCCTTCCCTCTCCTTCCTTCCTTCCTTCCTTCCTTCTTCCCTCTCTCCCTGTTCTCTCCTTCCTTCCCTCTCCTTCCTTCTTCCTTCCTCCTTCCCTCCCTCCTTCCTTCCCTCCTTCCTTCCCTCCCTCCTTCTTCTCTCCCTCCCTCTCCTTCCTTCCCTCTCCTTCCTTTCTTTCTTCCTTCCTTCCTTCCTTTCTTCTTCCCTCCCTCCCTGTCCCCTCCTTCCTTCTGTCTCTCCTTCCTTACTTCCTTTCTTCCTTCCCTCCCTCCCTCCTTCCTCCCTCCCACCTTCTTCCTTCCTTCCTTCCTCCCTCTCTCCCCTCCTTCCTCCCCTCCCTCCCCTCCTTCCTTCCCTCCCCTCCTTCCTCCCCCCTTTCCAATAGTTCTTTCATTCCTTCCTTCCCCACCTTCTGGAAGCCCTTCCTGGATCTGACCGCAGCCTCTCCTTCTGTCCGGACAGCGTGGTGAAGGCTCTGCTGGCGGGAGGAGCTGACCCCAACCTGGGAGACGAGTTCAGCAGCGTCTACCAGACGGCCAAAGAGAAGGGGATCCATTCCTTGGAAGGTAACCAACCTCACACCACACTCCGACTTACTCATTTATTTGTTTTTCCCCCCCATTGGCCCCCCCCCCCGGAGCAGCATGTGTCTCTTCCCCCCCCCCCCCCATTGTCTTCCTTAGAAGTGATGCGGTTAAAAGCATTTCTTCAGACGGCGGCTTCACCTGGGTCTCCACGGAGCCCTTAGGGGCGCCCCCCCCCCTTTTTTTTCTCCCAAGCACAAACCAAGGGTTGACCATCCACATCTTGCCCATCGAGAGCCATGTTCTAGATCAGCATGGCTGGCTGGGGCATTCTGGGAGTTGAAGTCCACAGGTCTTAAAGTGGCCACGGTTGAGAAGCACTACAAGAACTGATGATTGACAGGGGATTAAAGATTAGTGTCAGGTTTGCGCTAATCCGTTGACTGTTGTTTTCTTTTCTTTTTTTTACATATATATACCATGATTAGATGTTGGGTGAATTTGATTATCAGACAGATAGACTCCCTCATCTGAAATGCTTGTGTATTCAATGAGGTATTTTTTCTTAAATAAGGAAGGGAAAGCTTCGTACAATTTGTAGACCCGTTATGTAAGGGATAGATACGTACACACACACACACACACACACACACATACACATATACATATTGCAAAAAACGATCCAAACACGAACACCAGTTCCTGGTGTTCGTGTTTGGATCGTTTTTTGCAATATGAGTATACCCAGGAATCGTATTTTCAATATTATTATTGATACATATACATATATATATATATACACACACATATATCCTTTAAAATACTTAAAATGTGAATCCTGGGCATCATATTAACCAAGGTAGAAAGAAAAATGAACACTAGGATATAATAAGCCAGACTGTTTAATGTAAACAAGCCTGTGGTTAAAAAGAGTCACTAAGAGTCACATATATACATATATATATACACACACATACATATATACACATACATAAATACACACATACTTTTCAGCATCCAGCTGGGATAATTCTTTATGTTTAATGTTAGATCTATTTGACATTTGCAGGGTTTTTTTCCCTTTTTTTTAGCAAACAAAAATTATTATTTTTTGCTCGTTTACTAGTCTTGGATGTTCGTTTCCTGTTTCGTTTTTTATTCCTGTTGATTAAAAAAATAAAATCAATGCAGGTGGTCCTCAATGTATAACACTTTGCTTAGTGACCGTTTGAAGTTGCAACGGCACTGAAAAAAAATGAGTTACAACCATTTTTCACACTTATGACCGTGGCAGCCTCCCCTCCCCCCGTCACATGATCAAAATTCGGGCGCTTTGGCAACTGGCTCATACTTACGACGGTCGCAAAGGTCACACAATCCGCTTTTGTGACCTTCTGTCAGGCAAACTCAGTGGGAGAGCCTGGTTCACTTAACAGCAACTTAATTTTGTTGTGACTTACACACAATGACAATAAAGATAGTCCATTCTACATTCTGTTCTATGCTATTCCCTTAAATTAGTGTTACCGGTATTAATTTGACAAGTTCAGCGATTCACTTATCAAATGTGGCAAGGAGAATCGTAAAATGGGGCAAAACTCACTTAACAAACGTCTCCCTTCGCATCGTAAATTTTGAGCTCAACTGTGGTCGCACGTTATAATAATAATAAAGTTGTAAGGGACCTTGGAGGTCATCTAGTCCAACCCCCTGCTCAGGCAGGAAACCCTACACTATTTTGGACAAATGGCTGTCCAGTCTCTTCTTAAAGACTTCCAGTGTTGGAGCATTCACCGCCTCTGGAGGCAGGTGGTTCCACGGGTTAATTGCTCTGTCAGGAAGTTTCTCCTTAGTTCTAGGTTGCTTCTCTCCTTAGTGAGTTTCCATCCGTTGCTTCTTGTCCTGCCTTCGGTTTCCACTCTCTTCTTTAAAAACTCCAGTGATGGAGACCCACAACCTCTAGAGGCAAGGAGTTCCACTGGTTAATTGTTCTCCCTGTCAGGAAATTTCTCCTTAGTTCCTGATTGCTTCTCTCCTTGATGAGTTTCCATCCGTTGCTTTTTGTTCTGCCTTCAGGCGCTTTGGAGAATAGCTTGACTCCCTCTTCTTTGGGGCAGCCCCTGAGATACTGGAACACTGCTATCCTGTGTCCCCCCCTTCGTACTTCTCTTCATTAAACCAGACATACCCAATTCCAGCAGCCGTTCCTTATGTGTTTTAGCCTACCAATGTATGTATGTATGTATGTATGTATGTATGTATGTATATATACATATGCACATGCACATGCACATACACACACACATACATACATACATACATACATACATACGTGTGTGTGTGTGTGTGTGTGTGTGTGTGAAATGCCAACCAACGCTAAAGTCAAGGTCAGGAGATCAGATTTGCAAGGAGAAGGAAATTCCCTGAGTCACAAGAGTCATCCTGTGTGCACACACGCACGCACGCACAGACACACACACACACACAAATGTGCACCATTAAAGGCAGACAACAGGATGCCAATATATCTCGGCTAGACTTTATCTAAGCCCCAAATACATCAAGCCGTAAAGTTAATATTTTTGTCTTCATTCCTTGCCCTTTTCAGCCCATATATGTATATATATTCTGGATATATACTGGAGGGATATATCTATATCTATATATCTATATCTATCTATCTGTCTGTCTATCTATCTATCTATCTATCTATCTATCTATCTATCTATCTATCTATCTATGTTTTCTGAGGTATATATGTATATGTATACATATTCTGGATTTTGGGGGGGCGGGGAAGAAGGAACAGCTGGAATGTAGGAAAAGCAGGCCCCCTCTGAAGGAAGCCGCCTTCATTTGTTTGCTTGACATGTTTTATTAAAAAGAATAAATTCACTTGCATTAAAAGAGAGAGAGAGAGAGAGAGACGGTGGGGGGGAGGTAAGAGAGAGAGAGAGAGGAAAAAAACGCCTTTGTTTTCCGCAGCTATTTTTTAACGATTTGCATATTTTGTGTACAAATACATATATATATATTTTCACAAAAGCTTCCAAAGCCAGGGAAAGGGGTGGGCTCCTCCACCCCCGCCGCCACCACGCCTGCTGCACAAAATATATTAGAGACATTTATACGGATGGGAGGGAGGAGAGATGGAGCACTGAAAATTTCCAGGCTCCCCGTGATGGATGGCGGAAGAGGCTTCCCTTGACGCTTTATTGAGTTTCCGATGATTATCTCTCCCGGAGACATTTTTTACGGATGACGGTCCAGCTGTCAGGCTGGACCACTGGGGGGGGAGAGCTACCTAACCATAATAACACTTTAATCTTTTTACCGCATCGCTCCCTAGTATCTCAGATTCATCTTCCCTGACACCAGCCACTTGATTATCCGGGGCCCCTCCCCGGATAGGCAAAGGAGGGAAATAAAAATAAGGGGACAGCCTCTCTTTCTCCCCCCCCCCATCCCTGAAAAAAGGAAAACGCACAAAGGTGAAGGAAAAAATGCAGCCCGGGAAAAGAAAAGAAAAAAAAAAAAGCAGAAGGTCCAGCCCATCGCTCTGATGGCTCCTTCTGTAGGCGCTGAGATTTATTTGCGTGCATGCCAGCTGGGAGGGAGGCGGGCTATTAATTACAATATTTTAGATTGGGCTGGTCTCGCCCTTAACCAGCCACCGCCCAGGAAGGGGAGGGGGCTGCCTGCTGCCGCTGCTGCTGCTGCTGCTCAGGACCCACCTCTGCAGGAGGGGGGGCAGCTTCAGGGGCACACGGGCTAGCTAATTGTCTCCAACGGGATGGACTAGAAGACCTCCAAAGTCCCTTCAAAACAGTGTTTCTCAACCTTGACCATTTTAAGGCATGTGGACTTCAACTCCCAGAATTCCACAGCCAGCAACGCTGGCTGTGGAATTCTGGGAGTTGAAGTCCACATGCCTTAAAATGGTCAAGGTTGAGAAACACTGCTTCAAAACCGGTTACTCTACGCTCTGTGTATGTATTTTGTAGTTTGTGCGGCTGCCCGTCTCATGCGCACGACTCTGGCTGGCTAGCAGTGAAAAACAAGACCTTAAACAGTAAATGTCTATGGAGCTTCTCAGCCATCCAAGTCATAATAGTAATAGTAGTAGTAGTAGTAGTAGTAGTAGGTAGACAAAATGCCAAATCCAGTGTGAACATCTGGCTGACTGTGCGATGATCCATAATAATAATAAAGCTGGAAGGGACCTTGGAGGTCCTCTAGTCCAACCCCCTGCTCAGGCAGGAAACCCTATACCATTACAGACAAATGGCTGTCCAGTCTCTTCTTAAAATCATCCAGTGATGGAGCCTCCACAGTTTCTAGAGTTAAGCTGTTCCACTGGTTCATTGTTCTCACTGTCAGGAAGTTTCTCCTTAGTTCCAGATTGCTTCTCTCCTTGATGAGTTTCCATCCGTTGCTTCTTGTCCTGCCTTCGGGCACTTTGGAGAATAGCTTGACTCCCTCTTCTTTGGGGCAGCCCCTGAGATGCTGGAAGACTGCTATCCTGTCCCCCCTCGTCCTTCTCTTCATTAAACCAGACATACCCAATTCCAGCAGCTGTTCCTTATATGTTATATATCACGGTTGACCCAAAGGTGCTTTTTTTTTCCAAAAGGCAACTGGACTTTCTTGATTCCCCCCCCCCACTTCCTTGAAAACGTTTCACTCTCATCCCAGAAGCTTCGTCAGTGTGATCTCAAGGTGAGATCCGCACCCATTCCTTTGCTCTTCCAAAAGGGCTTGAAGACCCAGCTCTACCAGTTGGCCCGGGGCATGCATGTAGGCCTGTCATTCTGGGGGCTGCAATTGCATTAAATAGAAGACCCCACCTCCATCCTACATATATTCCCCCTCCCTCCTGGCTAATTTTTAATTTTAGCATCATGGAGCCAAGACTCTATGTCTCGATGAATTGGGGCAGGGTTAAATGTTTTCACCTTTTGTAACAATACTGTTTTTATTGTGCTGCAAGCCAGAGCCGCGTGCCAGCAAGGTGGGTGGCGTATAATTTTAATAAATAAGTATTAATAAGTAAAAGCGATAGGAACGACGTGAATTAACCGAGCAGTTTAGCCACCTGGAGTCACGACGAATGAGTTGAGCAGCTGTATGAATTCTCTTAATAAATTAATTTAAAAAAATGTATGCAAACCGCTTGAAGTTTTTCAAGGGAAAGGCAAGATGTAAATATAACAAATTTAAGAAATGAAAACTGAGACAATAATTTGATCAAGCAGAGTGATGGGGTTTTTTTATTATTCTTTTCCAGTTTTTCTGTTCTGGAAACATCTGTAAAGATGTATGTTCCAGGGTGGGGAAGAAAATAGTCACCTTTTTTTTTTAAACAAAAACTTAAGAAATTTCCCATTGAACCTCTTCTAACTTTTAAATAATGTGTCTGCTTCAAATTTCCCAGTGTAGCTCTACTGTTGAAAAAAACCAGCAGGAGTGTGTCTGTTAGGGCAAGGGTCTCTAACCTTGGCGACTTTACGACTTGTGGACTTCAGTTCCCAGAATGCCTCAGCCAGCAGACCAGAGCTGTCTGAGGAATTCTGGGAGTTGAAGTCCACAAGTTGTAAAGTCGCCCACGTTGGAGACCCCCTCTGTGTTAGGGGAAAATAGGCCCACAAAGGTGTACATTAGCAAAAATAACATTTCAAATCATTTACAGGGAGTCCTCGCTTTACAGCAGTTCGTTTAGTGTCTGTTCAAAGTTACAACAGCACTGGGAAAAGGGAGTTATTGACCCTTTTTCACAAAACCGTTGATCAGAATTCAGACCCTTGGCAACCGACTCGTATTTACGACGGTTGGCGCGTCCTGGGGTCACGTGACCCCTTCTCCCTTCTAGCACTGAGGATGTTCCCTAGTTGGGTCATGAAACGTCTGCAAGAAAACTACCCAACTCAGAGAGCACGAAGGACCCCAAAGTCCGTCCGTCCTTCCTTCCTTCCTTCCTTCCCTTCCTCCCTCCCTCTCTCCCTCCATCCCTCCCTCCCTCTTTCCTTCCTTCCTTCCTTCCTTCCCTTCCTCCCTCCCTCTCTCCCTCCATCCCTCCCTCCCTCTTTCCTTCCTTCCTTCCTTCCTTCCTTCCTTCCTTCCTTCCCTTCCTCCCTCCCTCTCTCCCTCCCTCCCTCCCTCCCTCCCTCCTTCCTTCCTTCCTTCCTCCTCCCTCCTCCTCCTCCTCCTCCCTTCTAGCCCTGATGAGGTTCCCTAGTTGGGTCATGAAAGGTCTGCAAGAAAACCACCCAGCTCAGAGAGCACCAAGGACCCCAGTCTGTCCTTCCTTCCTTCCTTCCTTCCTTCCTTCCTTCCTTCCTTCCTTCCTTCCTTCCTTCCTTCCTTCCTTCCTTCCTTCCTTCCTTCCTCACCTGCAAAGACAATGGAGAAGCCAGATTCACTTAACAACCGTGTTACTGACTTCATAAGTGCACTGATTCACTTAACAGCTACGGCAGAAAAGGTCGTAAAATGGGGCAAAATCCATTTAACAAGTGTTTCCCTTAGCAACGGAAACTTTGGGCTCGATTGTGGTCGTAGGTTGAGGACTGCCACCTGTGTTTTGTTTGTTCATGCAGACGCTTCATTAAATGTAGACTTGATCGATGCCAGATGACTGGCTCTGTTATATGAGGAAAATTCTCCTTCCTCATTAGTTTTGCATCGAATACATTTACGTCTCTTCCCTCCTTCTCTTCCTCGTCCTCCGGGAACGGTGCAAAGTAATGTCTCTGCCTTTTTCTGCAGAGCTGGCAAAAACAGACCAGCGGCACCGATTCAGCAGCAGAGTGACTCAAAGTTGGTCTCGTTAAATTGGGAGGTTCATCCTTTGTTGGGTCTCTCTAAGGCAGGGGTTCTCGACCTTTTTAATGCCGCGACTCCCAACCGGTCGTTAGTCGAGGACTACTCAACCGGTCGTAAGTTGAGGACGACTCAACTGGTGCAGCACCGTTTGCAGAATGGGACTTTTGGCGGGCTCAGCAGGGCAGAGACAGCCTGGACAATTCCTATTGGCTTTGGAAAGCCAATAGAATTAGACTCTATTCACGAGAGTCTCTTCTATTGGCTTTCAAAAGCCAATAGAATAAAAGGGAGGAGCACAGCTAAGGAAAAGGGGAAAAAAATGGCAGACTGTGTTGTTTGGCGACCCC
This sequence comes from Crotalus helleri, assembly GCA_024509115.1. Lineage (NCBI taxonomy): Eukaryota > Metazoa > Chordata > Lepidosauria > Squamata > Viperidae > Crotalus > Crotalus helleri. The sequence continues at coordinate 215,057 of JAKSXO010000083.1, forward strand.
CGTGAAATGGTCGTTCGACCCCAAATGGGGTCCCGACCCACAGGTTGAGAACCACTGCTCTAAGGTCTTCTTTCTGTCTGGGCAGCATTGTTTACATATCGATATAAGAGGATCCTTATAGATCAGCTTTGAACTGGTGGGATGGTCCTGGTTGATTGGCTGTTTTCTTGCAGACATTTCATGACCCCACTAGGGAACAGCATCGGGGCTAGAAGGGAGGAGGAGGAGGGGGGAGGAGGAGGGGGAGGAGGAGGAGGAGGAGGAGGAGGAGGAGGAGGAGGAGGAGAACTGTGGGGTCTTGGGTGCTCTCTGAGCTGGGTGGTTTTCTTGCAGATGTTTCATGACCCAACTAGGGAACATCATCAGTGCTAGAAGGGAGGAGGAGGAGGAAGGAAGGAAAGAAGGAAGGAAGGAAGGAGAAGAAAGAAAAGAAAGGAAAAAAGAGAAAGATAGATAGATAGATTGTGGGGTCCTTGGTGCTCTCTGAGCTGGGTGGTTTTCTTGCAGTCGTTTCATGACCCAACTAGGGAACATCATCAGTGCTGGGGGTGGGAGTGATCTTGGCGGTCCCTTGATTACATACCATTCCCACATACACAATCTTGAGCTAGAGAGCATTGCTTTGTCCCTAACAAACTCTCTCATCGTGCCCTGCAGTGCTGGTCACCCGCGAAGATGACTTCAACAACCGCCTGAACAACCGGGCCAGTTTCAAGGGCTGCACGGCGTTGCATTACGGGGTTCTGGCGGATGACTACACCACAGTCAAGTTGCTCCTGGAAGGAGGTAAGGGGGGCCTGGAGGTGAAGGAGGGCAGCTGGCCTTTCTCTCCTGAAGGAAGTTCTCGAGATGTCCTCCCTGTGGAGTTGGACACTAGTATGCCAGATCTGGAGACGAGCCTTCCTGCGCATTGGGGGTGGGGTGGTGGTTTTGGGGTGAAAAGAGAAGGAAAGGAAGACTTTTTGGCAGTTCCAGGGCTAGAAGCTGTCCAGAGATGGGGGTCCTTTGTGTTTTCTCTCTGAGTTTATCTCGTTCGGTTTGCTTTGCTTCCTTCTGTCAATTTAGAAGGGACTCACTTAAAAACAGTCCCTGGTCAGAATGGAATGGAATGGAATAGGGAATAGAATTTGGAATTTGGAATTTGGAATTTAGAATAGAATAGAATAGAATAGAATAGAATAGAATAGAATAGAATAGAATAGAATAGAATAGAATAGAATAGAATAGAATAGAATAGAATAGAATAGAATAGAATAGAATAGAATAGAATAGAATAGAACAGAACAGAACAGAACAGAATATGGAATAATGAATAGAACAGGATAGGTTAGGATAGGATAGAAATACAGAATAGAATAGAACAGAATAGAATAGAACAACAAAATAGAATAGAATAGGAATAGAATAGGATTCAGAATTCAGAATAGAATAATGAATAGAATCCAATAGAATAGAATAGAATAGAATAGTAATAGAATAGGAATAGAAATAGAAATAGAATAGGAATAGAATTCAGAATTCAGAATAGAATAACAAATAGAATCCAATAGAATAGAATTCAGAATTCAAAATAGAATAGAATAGAATAGAATAGAATAGAATAGAATAGAATAGAATAGAATAGAATAGAATAGAATAGAATAGAATAGAGCTGGAAGGGACCTTGGAGGTCTTCCAGTCCAGCCCCCACCTCAAGCAGGACAACCTATACCATCTCAGACAAGTGATTGTCTAGTCTCTTCTTAAAAGCCTCCAGTAATGGAGCGCCCATGACTTCTGGTGGCAAGCTGTTCCACTGGTTAATTTTCCTCACTGTTAGAAACTTTCTCCTTAATTCCAGGTTGCTTCTCTCCTTGGTCAGTTTCCATCCATTTTTTTCTTGTCCTTCCCTCTGGTGCTTTGGAGAACACGTTGACCCCCTCTTGTCAACCCTTGTAGCCTCCCTGTGATCTCATGATTTAAATTCAGACCCGCTTGGCAGCTGACTCCTACTTATGACGGTCGCAGCATCCAGGGTGTGTGTGTGTGTGTGTGTGTGTGTGTGTGTGTGTGTGTGTGTGTGTGTGGTGATCCTCTTTTGCGACCTGACAAGCAAAGTCAATGGGAAAACAACTTTGGCATGAAAAGTTGTAAAATGGGACACAACTCATAAGAAGCCATCAGAAGTCAGCTGGTAGAGTAGATGGATGGTGTCTTCCTGCCTGGATGACTTCTTTCTGGGTTTTTTGGGGGGAGGGGGGTCTTCATGTGGTGGCCCCTAAGGGAGGTCCCCTTGTCTGGCTTCCCGACATGCCTGCTAGCCCAGTCGTGGCTGAGGGCGCATTCCTGCGCCTTTGTCCAGAGTTCGAATCTCGCGGCCTCGGAGACACACACATACACACACCCCGCATTGCGTAATGCCTGGTTCAACAGCCTCCAGCCCCTTCCTCCGCTGGGGATGCCAGGGTGGCTTGCCCTCTGACCCCCGAGAGGCGAGCGCTTCCTCTCTGCCTTGGGCTACCAGGCCCCCTATGCTTTCTCCGGCCCCCTCACCTGTCCTTTCGCCAGGTGCCCCCTGGTCCAGCCGGCCCTTCCTGATCAGGCTGCTCTGCCCTGGGGGCCAAATCCATTGACTCCCCCCTGCCAGCTCCCTGCTTCAACAGGCCCCCCCTGTTCCTCCCTCTTCCTGGCTGGAGGCAGTCTCCCCAGTCACCCTTCACCCCACCGCTGGCCTTTGGGCTGAATCACTTGACCCTTCCTCGTGGTCAGTCTGTGTGTGCCCAGCAGAGCGCGAGAGGCAACGGAGCCCGCACTGCCCTGACCCAAACTGACACGCCTGGGAAGGCAGCGAGCCAGCGTCCGCCTGGCCGGGCCGTCCTTTGGAGGGGTCCTTCCACCCTGAATCGATCCAGAGGTTTTTGTCTCCCTTTGAGTGAGAAAAGAGGGCCTACAGCCCCCCCACCACAATTGGGTTTGCCATTATCACGCCCAGCCACTCGCCCGCCCGCCCGCCCACCCTGCTTGCCTTTTGAAGCAAGACGGTTATTATTACGGCGTTTCCATGGTTGGGAAGGGAAAGTTTGATCCCCCTTCTGGCTCTGGGGCATTTGGGGGGAACAGGAGGCACCCTAAGAGGAAGGAGAACGTGCCTCTGCGTCCCCGGGCCGAGCCACGGCGGCTGGATGAGTTGGGGCAGCATTGATGCGCAGCCGGCTCAGCCCGAGGCCGGGAGCATCGGTAGCGCATCCGTGCCCCTGGTTGTGTTTGCATTTCTCGGTCACCACCCTGCTGGTAGAGGGGGCTGCAATATTATTATTATGGCTGCTCACACGGTCTGCCAGATGTTCGACACTGGATTTGGCCAAGAACCCGGGGTAGGCGGAAGGTGAGGTGTCATAGCGTGAAAGGATAGCATTGCAAGAGATTAGCTGTTTCTAGCAAAACTGCCTTTTGCAATTGACCGATGGGGATTTTGTCAACACTCTGGGTTATGATTGTGGTCTGTCGCATAGCCAGCCAGAGATTTAGACTGGATTTGGCATTTTTATCTCACATGGGCAGATGTGGTGGTTTTATGGTGCCAAAAAGATTTGGTTGCGGGATGCCAGCTGTTCCAAATAAAGCTGCCTTTTGCAGTTGACCAGTAGTGATTCTGTCAATGCCGATGATGTTCAAGTAAAATAATAATTACTGCTACTGTTTATTAAATTTATATGTCACCCATCTCCCTATCCAGCAAGTATAGATGGCTTACAGCATCTTTAAAGTGTGATATAAAACAAAGAGAGCTTTAAAATCTTTTAAAATGTTCCGTGTTAAAACATTAAAAACGCTCTGCTGCCATTCTGTTTGGAGATGACTACTTTCTTTAGGTATTTATTCAATTTTAGCTCAGCCCGAGCATCAGCTGATTATTGTTACCCCAGCACTCACATCATCAATGCTGAGGTTATAATATAATATAATATAGTATAGTGTAGTCCAGGGATAGGCAACCTTGCCTCTTTTATGACTTGCGGACTTCAACTCCCAGAATTCCTGAGCCAGCATGGGGGAACTATGGCCCCTTCATGACTCGCTGACTTCAACTCCCAGAATTCCTGAGCCAGCCATGCTGAGGGGAAAGGGAGAGGTTTCCAAGCTGAGCCATGCTGGCTGAGGAATTCTGGGAGTTGAAGTCCACGAGTCATGAAGGGGCCATAGTTCCCCCATGCTGGCTGAGGAATTCTAGGAGTTGAAGTCCACGAGTCATGAAGGGGCCATAGTTCCCCCATGCTGGCTGAGGAATTCTGGGAGTTGAAGTCCCCGAGTCATGAAGGGGCCATAGTTCCCCCATGCTGGCTGAGGAATTCTGGGAGTTGAAGTCCCCGAGTCATGAAGGGGCCATAGTTCCCCCATGCTGGCTCAGGAATTCTGGGAGTTGAAGTCCCCGAGTCATGAAGGGGCCATAGTTCCCCCATGCTGGCTGAGGAATTCTGGGAGTTGAAGTCCACGAGTCATGATGGGTCCATAGTTCCCCCTTCTGGCTGAGGAATTCTGGGAGTTGAAGTCCACGAGTCATGAAGGGGCCATAGGTCCCCCATGCTGGCTGAGGAATTCTGGGAGTTGAAGTCCACGAGTCATAAAAGAGCCACGGTTGCCTACCCCTGGCATAGGCCTAGGCTGCTTTATGACTCATGGACTTCAACTCCTGAGCCAGCATGGGGGAAACGTTGGCCCCTTCGTGACTCGTGGACTTCAACTCCCAGAATTCCTGAGCCAGCAAGGGGGAACTATGGCCCCATCATGACTCGTGGACTTCAACTCCCAGAATTCCTCAGCCAGCCTGGCTCAGCTTGGAACCTCTCCCTTTCCCCTCAGCATGGCTGGCTTTAGGAATTCTGGGAGTTGAACTCCACAAGTCATAAAAGAGGCTACCCCTGGTGTAGTGTAGTGTAGTCCAGTATAATACAATATAGTATAAAATAATTAATCCTCGGCTTAACAACACTTCATTCAGTGACCATTCAAACTACAACAAGCCCCAAAAAAGTGATTTATCACCATTTTTCATACCTGACGACCACTTGACGACCGCTGCAGCCTCCCTCAGGGTCACGTGATCAAAATTCAGACGCTTGGCAACTGGCTCATATTTACGATGGTCGCAGCGTCCCTGGGGTCACCTGATCCCCTTTTGTGACCTTCCGACGAGCAATGTCAACGGGAGGATAGCTGGGCTCGCTTAACAACGGCGTTCCTAACTTAGCAATCGCAGTGATTCGCTTAACAACGATGGCAAGAAAGGTTATAAAACGGGGCAGAAATTTGGCGGTTGTAATTCGAAGGCTGCCTGTAATGCTGGGAAGGTGGGCTGCGATGGTCTCCTTAAGAGCCAGGGGGGCTTTGGTGAGGGGGAGGTGGCCTTGCACCCTAGAGGTCCTAATAGGATGCAGAAGGCCCAGGGGTCCTCGGGGGTCCCATCTGGGGGGCTGCTGACCCCATTTGCAGCCCAATTCCCGGCTTGGGGATGGGTATCGAGGCAGGGCCGGTGCCTCGGCTGGTAGCCGGGGACCCCCGCTCGGGAGCCCACCTTGCATCTCAGCCTGCTGGGGGGGGGGAAGGTTGTTGACTTAGTCAGGGCCGAAGAGGAGGACACAAAGGGAGCCCCACGTTCAGCCCCAGAGAAGGAGGAGGCCAACTGCTACAAAAGGAGGCCACACACGGAGATCCGCCTTTTATTTTATGTTATTTTATTTATTTAGGTATCGAGCTCCTTAACGGGCCGTCTCCCTCGCGAGGGAGGGGCGGTTCTGGGGGAGGGCTCTGCGGTTTAATCGGTATCGTAAAAGATGAAAAACCCAATAATCTTAAGATTTTTTTTTTTAAATGTAAAACGACATTATAAAATTGCCAAGATGGAAAGATCCAAGATAGGCAGGCGAGGAGTTCTCAATGGAGGCAGGGGAGGGGTCTCGTGGATGTGGGGGGCCCTCTGTACCCCACACAAGACTACGTAGCCAATGGCAGGAGCTGGATTCACTGAACAACGGTGACAAACAGGTCATAGAGTGAGGTGCAATTCGCTTAATGACCCCCACGGTCGCCCTCCTCCACTCCACAAGGCCCCCTCCCGCCTGGCGCTGATGATGTTCCCTAGTTAGGTCATGAGACGTCTGCAAGAAAACGAGCAAGCTGAGCAAACACCAATGACCCCTCCAGCCTTCTTCTTCCTCCTCCTCCTCCTCTTCCTCCTCCTCCTCCTCTTCCCTTTTGGCACTGAAGATGTTCCCTAGTTGGGTCATGAAACGTCTGCAAGAAAACAAGCAAGCTGAGCAAACACCAATGACCCCTCCAGCCTTCGCCTTCTTCTTCTTCTTCTTCTTCTTCTTCTTCTTCTTCTTCTTCTTCTTCTTCTTCTTCTTCTTCTTCTTCTTCTTCTTCTTCTTCTTCTTCTTCTTCTTCTTCTTCTTCTTCCTCCTCCTCCTCCTCCCCCCTTTGGCACTGATGATGTTCCCTAGTTGGGTCATGAAATGTCTGCAAGAAAACCACCCAGCTCAGAGAGCACCCAGGACCCCACAGTCGTCTTCTTCTTCCTCCTCCTCCTCCTCCTCCTCCTCCTCCTCTCCAGAAACCCCACTCCCTTCTAGCACTGATGATGTTCCCTAGTTGGGTCGTGAAACATCTGCAAGAAAACCACCCAGCTGAAGAGAGCCCCGAGGACCCCACAGTCCAACCCCGAGCCACAGAGATAGATACTCTTCTGTTGGTTTAACTCTGGTTCATGCAGAGATGGACTAACTCTATCCACCCTCTGCACAATTATAATGTGGTTTGTTTCCTTTCTGGCTTAACCCAGTGCCCGAACCCAGCTTTGGATGTTCCCGCACCATGAATCCAGAGGACGGATTGCTGAAGGTTTGGGCTGGGAACGGGACGTCTCCCGTGCCCCTTGGAGAATTCCCAGCAGGAGTCCCCAAAGATAAAGGAGTCCCCACCACGGAGATCCTCCAGGACAGGCACACACCTGCGAAGGGCTGCGGCTGAAGACAGCCTGCCTTCCCCCCCCCCCACGCCGTGCCCCAGATCCTCTCTCTCCTCCTGCTCACGTTTGCCAGAGAGCATGATAAATTCCGTATTGATTCCTTCGGTCGCGCTGTAAATTTTGCAAAAAATGATTAAATAGCTCAATAGCCGGTGCCCAGGCTCGATACGTTGCAGGCCGGCAGTATCGACCTTCCCTGCCTGCGAAGGCCGCCTGCCCCAGCCCAGACGCCCCACAGCAGCGATTAAACTCCGATGAGACCAGGATGTAAAAGCCAATCATGTCACGGCACCGGGAGCTTTGGCATCCCGGCACGGGCAGCGCAATCTGCGCCAGGCCAGCCACAGGTCTATGTCTGGGTCGAAGCTTTTAAGAATGGTTTCCCCACAACTCAAGCCCTCCGAAGGCCTCCCCGGGCGCAGAGGTTTTGTACGGGTACAGCCGTTCGTAAGGCGTTGAATAGCGTGAAATTACAAAGTCGGGCGGAGAACGCTTGTGTGCACGGACAGCAGGCTTGGGCGCAGGGATCAGGGAAAGCCGGCTGCATTCGTAGCTAGTTGGCTCCCGTCTAGTTCAAGGTGTGGGTCATTCAAGGAGTCTTGACCACAGCTGAGCCTAACATTTAGGCAAGAAAAACCAAATGCATTTAGGCAAGAAAACCAAATGTACAGGTATAGTATAGGGGGTGCCTTGCTCAATAGTAGTAACTGTGAGATGGACCTTGGAGTCCTAGTGACAATCCCTTAAATAGGAGCCAGCCGTGTGCTGCAGCTGTCAAAAAGGCCAACACAGTGCTAGGCTGCATTAACAGAGGGAGAGAATCAAGATCACATGAAGTGTTGATACCACTTTACAAGGCCTTGGTAAGGCCACACTTGGAATACGGCATCCAGTTTTGGTCACCACGATGTAAAAAAGATGCTGAGACTCTAGAAAGAGTGCAGAGAAGAGCAACAAAGATGATTAGGGGACTGGAGGCTGAAACATAGAAGGAACGGTTGCTAGAATTGGATATGTCTAGTTTAATGAAGAGAAGGACGAGAGAGGACATGGTGGCAGTGTTCCAGTATCTGAGGGGCTGCCCCAAAGAAGAGGAGTCAAGCTATTCTCCAAAGTGCCTGAGGCTGGACGAGAAGCAACGGATGGAAACTAACCAAAGAGAGAAGCAACCGAAAAACTAAGGAGAAGCTTCCTGACAGTGAGAACAATTAACCAGTGGAACCACCTGCCTCCAGAAGCGGTGAATGCTCCAATACTGGAAGTTTTTAAGAAGAGACTGGACAGCCGTTTGTCCGAAATGGTATAGGGTTTCCTGCCTGAGCAGGGGGTTGGACTAGATGACCTCCAAGCTCCCTTCCATCTTTATTATTATGATTATTATTATTTCCACTGCTACAGTTGTGAAGGGAGTTTTGCCCCAGTTGTTAAGTGAATCCTGCCGTTGTGAAGTTAGTCGCACGGTTGTTAAATGAATCTGGATTCCCCACTGACTTTGCTTGTTGGAAGGTCGCGAAAGGGGATCGCCTGACCCCGTCGGAAATTTGACCACATGACCACGGGGATTTGGCAGTGGTCGTTCAATGGGAAACGGTCAGAAGTCACCTTTCAGCAGCGTTGTAATTTTGAGTGGTCACTAAATGAATGGTTGTAAGTTGGAGGACTGCCTGTACTTTTAAAGCCCCACCTGGCATGTGTCCAAGGTATCTGGGGAGCTCTCTCCGACTTCTCTATCGCTCCAGAGTGGTTTGGGACAACGCTCTCTTGAGCGGCTTACAAGAAAATAAAGTTAAGTTTAAAAAAAGATTGACAGCCGGTTGGTTTCTCTTCCCTCCCCGGAATAGAGGGAAAGCATGTGGATGGATTGGCTGGATTGGCTGGACGGATGCCTGGGATCTGCTGCCTGTGGAGAGGGCAGAATGATGGCATTTCACACACACACACCCACACACACACCCCCACACACACCCCTACCTCCCTCCCTTTTAGCACTGATGATATTCCCCAGTTGGGTAATGAAATGTCTGCAAGAAAAAACAACCACATTCAGAGAACATCAAGATCCCACAGTCCTCCTCCTCCTCCTCTTTCTCCTCCTCCTCCTCCTCTTCCTCCTCCTCCCTCCTCTAGCACTGATGATGTTCCCTAGTTCGGCCATGAAACATCTGCAAGAAAACCACTCAGCTCAGAGGGCACCAAGGACACCACAGTCTGTCCTTCCTTCCTTCTTTACTTCCTTCCTTCCTTCCTTCCTCTTTCTCCTCCTCCCTTCTAGCACTGATGATGTTCCCTAGTTCGGCCATGAAACGTCTGCAAGAAAACCATCCAGCTCAGAGAGCATTAAGGACCCCACAGTCTGTCCTTCCTTCCTTCTTTCCTTCCTTCCTTCCTTCCTTCCTTCCTTCCTTCCTTCCTTCCTTCCTTCCTTCCTTCCTTCCTTCCTTCCTCTTTCTCCTCCCTCCTCTAGCACTGATGATGTTCCCTAGTTCGGCCATGAAACATCTGCAAGAAAACCACCCAGCTCAGAGGGCACCAAGGACCCCATAGTCCGTCCTTCCTTCCTTCCTTCCTTCCTTCCTTCCTTCCTTCCTTCCTTCCTTCCTTCCTTCCTTCCTTCCTTCCTCCTCCTCCTCCTCCCTTCTAGCACTGATGATGTTCCCTAGTTGGGCCGTGAAAGGTCTGCAAGGAAACCACCCAGCTCAGAGGGCACCAAGGACCCCATAGTCCGTCCTTCCTTCCTTCCTTCCTTCCTTCCTTCCTTCCTTCCTTCCTTCCTTCCTTCCTTCCTCCTCCTCCTTCCTCCCTTCTAGCACTGATGATGTTCCCTAGTTGGGCCATGAAAGGTCTGCAAGGAAACCACCCAGCTCATGAGAACTGCAGTCCTCCTCCTCCTCCTCCCCATTCTACAAACCTTCCTCCTTTCTAGCACCCATGATGTTCCCCCCTCTAATAAAGCTGCCCACCTCCAGAGACCTCAACTTTGAGCTCCCGCCGTTCTCCTCCCTCGCTTCGCACAGTAGTTGAAGAGGGGAGATGAGGGTCTGTTTCAGGGCGGTTCAGCCGTTGTCGCCCCTTTCGGGAGCCGCCCCAAGTGACAAAGCCGGGAAGCTTTCGCCCACCCTCTCCGCGGTCGGACGCGGCCTGTGGCGGTGATTCAAAAGCCCCTCCGCCCCCGGCGTTTCTGCAGGGCTGGCGCTCTCCTTCCTTCCTCTGCTTTCCGAGGCCACCTGCGGAGTCTCCTTGCCGCCCCGTATTGGAAGTGCGTTTATTTTACCGGGGAAAAAAGGGTGATCATGCTAATCCAATCACGGCCGGGCTCTGGAGGACTGGAGTCTCTTCCTATTACTTTAACTAGCCATGTAGAGCAATAAGGATGTCGGGACTTGTCAGGGATGATGGCTGATGACACGGCGTCATCTCCACCTCTAGCTCCCAGCGCCGCTTCCTCGCGGCAAAAGGCTGGCTGCTTCGGTGCTGGAAAGGCGTCCGGTCGGTCGGTGGCCGTCCACACCGCACGCCTGCGGGGGTCAACACCTGTGGGTGTGCAGACACACCACGCGCTTTGCGGGTGGCTGCTAGAGGGAGGATGGGGTCCTTTGGAATCCGGTGCGTGCAGCTCTGGCCTTAGATGTTTTGCTTATTTGTTGACGTATTTTATTAGATTTTGTTTTTTTTATCCCGCCTTTATTGCTTTTCTCGTTCGTTCCCCTGGGCATTTCTCTCATAAGCATGGAGGGAGGGGGGGTTGCCTTTTAGGGTCATGAAATTGGAAATTTCAGCAGGGCATCTGATTCCCCCCCCCCGGGGCAAAAAAAAGGGGATTGGACCCCCCCATCAGTCTTGATTTAACTTCTGCACGCTTCTATCTGTCCATCTATTCATCCATCCATCCGTCATCTAACTATCCCATCTTTATTATTTGCATGAATAACTCAAGGCCGCAAAGTACTCCTTCCTCCACCTGTTTTGCTCTCAACAAGGACCCTGTGAGGGGGGTTGGGCTGAGAGAAAGGGACTGGTTTTCGTGCCTAAGCCGGGACTAGAACTCACCGTCTCCCGGTGATTGGCCCAAAGTCACCCAGCCGGCTTTCATGCTGGAGGCAGGACTAGAACTCACCGTCTCCTGGTGATTGTCTCAAAGTCACCCAGCCAGCTTTCATGCGTAGGGCAGGACTAGAACTCCCAGTCTCCTGGTGATTGGCCCAAACTCACCCAGCTGGCTTTCATGCCGAAGGCGGGACTAGAACTCCCCGTCTCCTGGTGATTGGGCCAAAGTCACCCAACCAGCTTTCATGCCTAAGGCGGGACTAGAACTCCCCGTCTCCTGGTGATTGGGCCAAAGTCACCCAAGCAGCTTTCATGCCTAAGGCGGGACTAGAACTCACCATCTCCTGGTGATTGGCCCAAAGTCACCCAGTTCTCTTTCATGCCTAAGGCGGGACTAGAACTCCCCATCTCCTGCTGATTGGCCCAAAGTCAGCCAGCTGGCTTTCATGCCGAAGGCGGGACTAGAACTCACCGTCTCCCATTGCTGGGCCCAAAATATCTCAGCTGGTTTTCATGCTTAAGGTGGGGACTAGAACTCACCGTCTCCTGGCGATTGGCCCAAAGTCATCCAGCCGGCTTTCACGCGTAAGGCAGGACTAGAACTCACCGTTTCCCCATGATTGGGCCAAAGTCCCCTGTCCAGCTTTCCTGTCTAAGGCAGGACTCTCCATCTCCTGAGTGATTAAAAACAAATTTGGGGGCTTGAGCTACATATTCAAGGAATCTAAAGACTTTAGGGGGGAAATAAATGTTGTATTGGAAGGTTGGAAGCAGTTTTGTGGCGCAGGCAAATACATTGTGCCTCAAGTGGAAAATGCTGCATGGAAAGAGATTTTTTTCCAACCCACTTCTCTGGTTTTATTTGAGGGGGGGGCTTCTTTTTCTACTGAAACCAGCATGGCTGTTCTGAATTCGATGTTGCTTTATTGCACCCAGTGCCGTGTCTCCCTCCGTATGGAAAGAGAGAGAGGAGAGAGAGAAGAGAGAGAAAGAAGAGAAGAGAGAGAAAGAGAGGAAGAGAGATGAGAGAGAGAGAGAGAGAGAGAAAGAGAAAGAGAGAGAGAGAAAGAGAGAGAGAAGAAAGAGAGAGAGGAGAAAGAGAGAGAAAAAAAGAGAGAGAAAGAGAGAGAGAAAGAGGAAAGAGAGAGATAAGAGAGAGAGAAAGAGAGAGAAAGAGAGAGAAAGAGAGAGAGAAAGAGAGAGAGAGAAAGAGAAAGAGAGAGAGAAAGGAGAGAGAGAGAGAAAGAAGAAAAAGAGAGAGAGAGAAAGAGAGAGAGAGAGAAAGAGAGAGAGAAAAGAAAGAGAGAGAGAGGAGGAAGAGAGAGAGAGAGAGAGAGAGATGCTTGTTTGGTGGGTTGAGCGCCAAGCGCCAGTGGACCCCCCTCCTCACCCACCGGTGGGCTTCTCTGCCTCCTGCCTGCTTGGCACCCCCACCCACTCAACCCCTCGTCGCCCTGGAGCCATTAACTAACTCTGGCCCCCTCCCCATCCATAATCCACTTCCCCGAGCCCCTCTATTGACAGCGATCTGGAATCCGGAGGAATTCAAGACAAATGACGAAGAGGATGGAGTTAATAACATTTGAAAAATTGAGGGCTGTCGCTCCGCTAAACTTTTTTCAATACCTCTGACGGAAACATATTTCCCCAATGAGTGACTTTCCGCAGCTGCTCGGGCTCTGCCTTGTCGCGGCTGACGCTGGGGGTGAGCCAGCCTGCCATCTATCAAATATTATAAGTCGGGGCCCACTCACAGGATCCAGGATTTGGGGAGGGGGCATCCCAGTGTCCTGCAGAGCCAGCCCCCCCCCCAGGCGTTGCCCAGGTGTTGATGCTCAGCCAGCGACAGCTAGTGGGAGGTGACAAATGACATCCCATCCCCATTGCCAAAAGGCTGAAGCCCCCCTCAGCGGGCGGGGGCCCGGCTGTATCCAGGACAGGCACTTGCTGCTGCTGGAAGGGGGGGGGACAACTGCCCCCCCCCCGTTGCAGAAGGGGGCCGGGGTCAGGGCACGACTCTTAGGACAGCCAGCAGCCCTCTCTACGGCCGGCGGGGCGGGCTGGCAAGTTATTTATGAAAGCATAATATTTTATTGCCATGGGTATCGGCGGACCGAGATCGACCGGCAACCCGAGTCTGGTGGGGTCTATCAATTAATGCGGCAATTAGTCAAGTCGTCAACGCCATTAACAGGGGAATTAGAGCAATATTGGTGAGTCGTTATTAATAGATTGACAAGCAGAAATCCAGATCTTCCAAGGGGAAGGTAGCCTCCAGGCTGGTCGGCCTCCAGCCCCCCCCCCGCCCCCCGAAAACTTTTCCGGCGTCCCTTGAAAAGGTTATTGAGCGGCTTGTCCCGGCAGGCCGTAGATAAACGTCCCCTGTTTGGACTGCCTTCGTGAGGGGAGACGAGGATCCACCGCCCAAATGAACTCCGCGTCGGAAGCTTTATGGAACGCATTTTTTATCCCGTAAGCCTGGGCTTTTCAACCTTTTCACCCCTTGTGCCACTTTTAGGATATGGCAACATCTGAGTATCACCCGTCGCCTAGCAAGTGTAAAAAACTCGATGACCAAAAAAAAAGGAAAAAAGTGATAAAACTACAGGTAGTCCTCGACTTACAACAGTTCGCTTAGTGACTGTTCGAAGTTACAATGGCACTGAAAAAATTGCCCCCCGAGCCACAGCCGAGCAAGACGCCTGCCTGCCCGCCCGCCCACGCTCTTCCTCCTGTTCGAGGTTTCCATTGTTGTGAGCATTTCTGTTGAGGATTGGCAGCGGGGGTGGGGTGGGGGGGTGTTTGGTTTTTATCCCCCCCATCTGCTGGGTGGTTGCAGCAGGTTTTGGTCACTTCACATGACCCCTGGGACACGGTGACCGTCATAAATAGGAATCGGTGGCCAAGCCTCTGAATGTAAATCACAAGACCCTGGATCAGCGCTTCTTCTGGGCTCAGCAGAAGTGCCAGGATCAGTGCTGAGCTCCAGCTCATTGGTGCTTCTTCTGGGCTCAGCAGAAGCGCCAGGATCAGCGCCGAGCTCCAGCTGGATCCTGGCGCTGATCCTGGCACTTCCACTAGCCATCCCGAAGAAGCGCTGATCAGCCTGGAAAGCGGCACTGATCCTGGCGCTTCCGCTGAGCCCTGACAGCCCTGCAGCTCCAGCCGTCTCTCGCTCAGGCTTGTGCGGTGCTGCCCCCGGTTCAGCTCATTCCCTCCCCTGCTAGCACTGTTCTAGGATGCTCGCGTACCCCCTGCCAGATGCCAATGGACCACAGGTGGAACCCCTACCCCTGGTTGAAAAGCCCTGCCGTAAGCAAGTAAAAGGTGGCAGGGTCTCGGAAAAGGGCTAGTTTGGGTCTCTCGGCCTTTCTTCTTTCGTGCCCGCCGTCTCAGGCTCACCCTGGGCTTTAGGGGAGAAGCAGGCAGAGACCCCGTTCGGACAAAGGCTGTGGTGTGTACCCCATCTTCTTGCAAAAGCATGGCACCCCCTTGGGACCTGTTGCTCGTCTGGATGGCGACGGAGGGAAAACGGCCCTTCCCCTCCTTCCTGGGGGGACGGGGGCTTAACAGAATAACAGACCCAGAAGGGCCCTGGGAGGTCTTCTAGTCCATCCGCCTGCTCAAGCAGGAGACCCTACACCAGCGTTTCTCAACGTTTGTGTGACGGCGACCCCCGTCATGCGGACGCGCAGGCGTGGCGCCGCCCCCATGCACAGCGTGCATGCTCGGCGGCGCCCCCTGAGGGGGGAAAATGGCGGATCGTGTTGTTTGGCAACCCCCGTAAAATGGTCGTTCGACCCCAAATGGGGTCGCGACCCATAGGTTGAGAACCGCTGCCCTATACCATTTCTGACCAAGGGCTGTCCAGTCTCTTCTTAAAAGCCTCCAGTGTGGCAAGCTGTTCCACTGGCTAATTGTCCTCACCGTCAGAAGTTTCTCCTTAGTTCCAGGTTGCTTCTCTCCTTGTTGAGTTTCCATCCGTTGCTTCTTGTCCTGCCTTCAGGGGCTTTGGAGAATAGGTGGACCCCCCTCTTCTTTGGGGCAGTCCCCCAAATACTGGAAGAATGCTATCATGTCCCCTGGTTCTTCCTTTCTCTTCTTCTTCTTGTGCCCTATCCGTTATCAGATGTTGGCGATCGTGTTTTTATCAGCAGCCGCACGAAAAAGTGCTGCTGAGTTTTGTCCGAACTGGTCCCTTAGATTTTGAAGCCACGATGTTCTTCTTCTGCCTGGATCTCATTTGCCTTCAGTCTTTCCCTGGAGGATTAAATGGAGTAGGCCGTATTTTTCTGCGTGTCGCATCACGTGTCCGAAATATTCTAATTTTCGTCTTTTAATTGTTTTGATGATTTCCCTGGGCTTTCCCAGGCGGCTTATCACCTCCTCATTTCTGATCTTGTCAACCCAGCTTCTACGTAACAGCCGCCTGTCAATCCACATTTCAAAGGCTTCCAGTCTCTTCAGGTGGCCTTCTGTCAGAGACTAACTCTCTGCTCCATAGACCAGTGGTTCTCAACCTGTGGGTCGGGACCCCATTTGGGGTCGAACGACCATTTCACGGGGGTCGCCAAACAACGCAGTCCGCCATTTTTTCCCCCTTTTCCTTAGCTGTGCTACTCCCTTTTCTTCTATTGGCTTTTGAAAGCCAATCGAATAGACTCTCTTGAATAGAGTCTCATTCTATTGGCTTTCAAAAGCCAACAGGAATTGTCCAGGCTGTCTCTGCCCTGCCTGAGCCCGCCAAAAGTCCCATTCTGCAAACGGTGCTGCACCCGTTGAGTAGTCCTCGACTTACGACCGGTTGAGTAGTCTTGACTTACGAATGGTTGGGGGTCGTGGCATTAAAAAAGTTGAGAACCACTGCCTTAGAGCAAGGCAAACCCATTTCCTGCAACCACTCTTCATCTGTTTGAATCTCCAGGCCTTTAATCTCTCTTAGTTGCTCTTCTCTGCACTTCTTCCAAGGTCTCAACATCTTTTTTTTGTAATGTGCTGACCCAAACTGGATGCCCGTGTTCCAGATGTGGCCTAGTTAAGGTTCTGTAAAGGGAGGGAGAAGGGGAAGAGGGAACAGGCTGACCTCTGTCGCCAGCCTTCTACCTGGGCATGCTGGAGAACAGACAGCCCTTGTCTGGGCAGTAGGGGTCCAGCTCTCTACATCCCAGTTCTTCTCTGGGAAGAGTTCCTTCTCCATGGGTGAGAATTTGGAGAGGAAAACAAGACCCCCCCTGCCCATGTTTAGGGATAAGGGGGAGCCATGGACCTCCTAGCCCATCAAACACGTCTTGGCCTTGAAGCAGACCTGGTGTGCCTGCCCAGCTGCCCATTGCTGCATTTGGAGGAAGCGCAGAAGACTTCAGCTCTTACAGTGTGACTGTGCTGGGAAGAGGCCAAAGGAGCTCCTGGAGGCCAAGGAACATCTGGAGGGAGGCCCACAGATGCTCTTTTCTGAGACCCCCCCCCAAGAAGAGAATATTTGCAGCTCACAGGTTGAACGGTGGGATCTGTGGTGCTCTGTGAGCTGGGTTGTCAACAAGTAGCTTTCTCAGTACTAGGAGGAGGAGGAGGAGGAGGAGGAGGAACCATCTTCAGTGGTAGCAGAGGATAGGGTTTGCCCCCTGTTTCTGTACATGGCGTGCTTTGTCAATATTGTTGACAATATTGGCTTGTTTGTCTGAATTGATAAGTCCTCAGTTGGGGTTACATTGCCTGGGCAAGCTACTGTATATAAACCAGGGGTCTTCAAACTTGGCCCTTGATGACTTGTGGACTTCAACTCCTAGAATTCCTCAGCCAGGCACATGTGCCTGGCTGAGGAATTCTAGGAGTTGAAGTCCACAAGTCATCAAAGGGCCAAGTTTGAAGACCCCTGGACTTCAACTCCCAGAATTCCTCAGCTAGGCACGTTGGCTGAGGAATTCTGGGAGTTGAAGTCCACAAGTCATCAAAGGGCCAAATTTGAAGACCCCTGGACTTCAACTCCCAGAATTCCTCAGCTAGGCACGTTGGCTGAGGAATTCTAGGAGTTGAAGTCCACAAGTCATCAAAGGGCCAAGTTTGAAGACCCCTGGACTTCAACTCCCAGAATTCCTCAGCTAGGCACGTTGGCTGAGGAATTCTGGGAGTTGAAGTCCACAAGTCATCAAAGGGCCAAGTTTGAAGACCCCTGGACTTCAACTCCCAGAATTCCTCAGCTAGGCACGTTGGCTGAGGAATTCTGGGAGTTGAAGTCCACAAGTCATCAAAGGGCCAAGTTTGAAGACCCCCTGGACTTCAACTCCCAGAATTCCTCAGCTAGGCACGTTGGCTGAGGAATTCTGGGAGTTGAAGTCCACAAGTCATCAAAGGGCCAAATTTGAAGACCCCTGGACTTCAACTCCCAGAATTCCTCAGCTAGGCACGTTGGCTGAGGAATTCTAGGAGTTGAAGTCCACAAGTCATCAAAGGGCCAAGTTTGAAGACCCCTGGACTTCAACTCCCAGAATTCCTCAGCTAGGCACGTTGGCTGAGGAATTCTGGGAGTTGAAGTCCACAAGTCATCAAAGGGCCAAGTTTGAAGACCCCTGGACTTCAACTCCCAGAATTCCTCAGCTAGGCACGTTGGCTGAGGAATTCTGGGAGTTGAAGTCCACAAGTCATCAAAGGGCCAAGTTTGAAAACCCCCTGGACTTCAACTCCCAGAATTCCTCAGCTAGGCACGCTGCTGAGGAATTCTAGGAGTTGAAGTCCACAAGTCATCAAAGGGCCAAGTTTGAAGACCCCTGATATAAATACAAACCTCATTCGTTTCTAGCACTGATATGTTACTGTTTACATACGCGTGGCTTGCCCTGCCCATGTTGGGGGATTGTTCATGATTAGGCTCTTCAGCCATCATCAGGCCCCTGGAAATAAACAACATCTACATGCCGTTCAAAAGAGACCACCACAAAGTTAAAAAGGCCACCAGACATCTTTGCCAGCCATCAACAGATAAGCAGAGATTAACAGTAGATCAGCAGTCAAGCCATAACAGCCCAGTCAACTCAGAGAAACAAGCTAACGATAAACGATCATCTACCAAGGATCCTCCCACCAGTATGAATAGGGCAAGCCAGCTGTGTATCAACAGAAAGCAACCCTATTTCCCTTCTGATGGAACACTGATGAGGTTCCCTAGTTGGGTCATGAAATGTCTGCAAATAAAATATAACCAGGCTCAGAGACCACCCTTGCAATTCAGCCCTGAGCCACAGATATTCTGCTCCACGTTCTTTTGATGTTGTCTCCTCTCCTTCAAGCTCTGCTCATCCCATCACGTTCAGAGGACATCAGCCGACAGTCCTTGAAGTCTCCCCCAGATGTTGAGTTGCGTTCCTTCTTTTTCAGGTGCCAACCCCCTGCAGAGAAACGAAATGGGGCACACGCCCTTGGATTACGCCCGCGAGGGAGAAGTCATGAAACTCTTGAAAACGTCAGCCACAAAGGTGAGGATTCGGGGATTCGTTTTCAGCCCGCTGCCCTCTCTTTCTAGCTCGGAAACACAATATATATAAAATAGTTTGATTAATTATTTGAACCGGAAAGTCAGAAGGGTGCTTACCAAGTATTTGGGTAACCCAAAATGAGATGGTATATATTAATACCCTAGAACAGGGGTCCCCGGCCTTGGCAACTTTAAGACCTGTGGACTTCAACTCCCAGAATTCCCCAGCCAGCCATGCTGAGGGGAAACGGAGAAGTTTCCAAGCTGAGCCATGCTGGCTCAGGAATTCTGGGAGTTCAAGTCCACAAGTCTTAAAGTTGCACAAGGTCGGGGACCCCTGCCCTAGAAGTTGGACATGCAATTGAAAATCGTTTTCAGAGACTGTAGAAATGAAAGCAGTGTTCCCCTATAACAAGGGGTAGGCAGTCCTCTCGTGGACTTCAACTCCCAGAATTCCTGAGCCAGCCACGCTGAGGGGAAAGGGAGAGGTTTCCAAGCTGAGCCAGGCTGGCTCAGGAATTCTGGGAGTTGAAGTCCATGAGTCATGAAGGGGCCCTAGTTCCCCCATGCTGGCTGAGGCATTCTGGGAGTTGAAGTCCATGAATCATGAAGGCGCCATAGTTCCCCCATGCTGGCTGAGGAATTCTGGGAGTTGAAGTCCATGAGTCATGAAGGCACCATAGTTCCCCCATGCTGGCTGAGGAATTCTGGGAGTTGAAGTCCACAAGTCATGAAGGGGCCATAGTTTCCCACATGCTGGCTGAGGAATTCTGGGAGTTGAAGTCCAGGAGTCACGAAGGGGCCACAGTTTCCCCATGCTGGCTGAGGAATTCTGGGAGTTGAAGTCCATGAGTCATGAAGGGGCCATAGTTCTCCCATGCTGGCTCAGGAATTCTGGGAATTGAAGTCCACAAGTCATAAAAGAGCCAAGGTTGCCTACCCCTGCCCTATACAAATGAATGCAAAACCTACAGAAGGACCTGGGTACATGGATGGCAGAATTCTGATCAAAATATCACAAGAGGTGTTAACATTTGGGAAGAGCAGTGTGTCTTTATGCTGGCCAGGGAGAGTACAGAATACAGAAGAAGACACTAAGAAAGACAATTTCTTAGTATGTTTCTTAAGTTAAAGAAAACCTACAACAGAGTGAATCAGCTTGAATACTTTATATAAAGTATCAAATAAAAAGCTGGTTGCTCAATGCAATGAGAGAGAGAGAGAGAGAGAGAGAGAGAGAGAGAGAGAGAGAGAAATTGATTGATTGTGGTATTTATAAGTTTACATTATCTTGATGTAAAGTCAGTAGGAATGACCACTTAAAAAACATTCTCGCTGCTGCTGTGTCTCCCTATGATGAAAGGAGAGCCTGTGGGATGCAATACTTAGAAATAATTCACTATTGAGCAGGGAGCAAGTTAAAAATGTCCTGTTGGCTGTTAAGTGTACGGATAAATTTATGAGGAATGCTTTGTGGTGACAGTCAAGCCAGGCTGCTTCCAGACATAAACCTACGTGCGTTTTATTTATTTTTATTTATTGCACTTATATGACCGAGTGTCTGCATATAAGCAACTGGTTTTGTACGCAAATGATGCCATGTTCAAACACGGGCTTGAAGGCACCCAAAAACGTGAGGTAAATTGTAAAATACAGTCAGAAGCCCAGATCTGAGAATTTATACATCGGAACCAAGGTAGATAATAGGCGATTGGAAAAAAAAAAGTATGATAAATTATACTATAAATGGTGGATAATTAGATCAAACAGATATAGTCCTCGACTTAAAACCCAAAATTGGAGCCCAAAATTACTGTTGCTAAACAAGACAGTTGCTAAGGGAGCTCTGGGTTGGGAAAGAGGTAGATTATAGAAGTCCATTCTGTAGCCCTTTGTGGATTCAGGTTGTTGAATACAGGTTCTCTGTATTTTTTTCCCCTGGTCTGGTGTCTTTCCTGCTCAAAGTTATTTTTTACTAATTTGTGACAACCTTTGAGATGACCGAGAAGGAACACATATTTTACGCCTATACTAGGGGTGGGGAACCTGGGTTCTTTTATGACTCGTGGACTTCAACTCCCAGAATTCCTGAGCCAGCCATGCTGAGGGGAAAGGGAGAGGTTTCCAAGCTGAGCCAGGCTGGCTCAGGAATTCTGGGAGTTGAAGTCCACGAGTCATGAAGGGGCCATAGTTCCCCCCATGTTGGCTCAGGAATTCTGGGAGTTGAAGTCCACGAATCATGAAGGGGCCATATAGTTCCCCCCTGATGGCTCAGGAATTCTGGGAGTTGAAGTCCACGAGTCATGAAGGGGCCAAAGTTTCCCTCATGCTGCTCAGGAATTCTGGGAGTTGAAGTCCACGAGTCATGAAGGGGCCATAGTTCCCCCATGCTGGCTCAGGAATTCTGGGAGTTGAAGTCCACAAGTCATAAAAGAGTCAAGGTTCCCCACCCCTAGCCTAGGCTATTGGCTAAATCAGGGGTCTTCAAACTTGGCTCTTTTATGACTCGTGGACTTCAACTCCCAGAATTCCTGAGCCAGCCATGCTGAGGGGAAAAGGAGAGGTTTCCATACTGAGCCAGAATGGCTCAGGAATTCTGGGAGTTGAAGCCCACAGGTAATGAGAGGGGCATAGTTTCCCCATGCTGGCTCAGGAATTCTGGGAGTTGAAATCCATGAGTCATGAAGGGGCCTTAGTTCCCCCATGCTGGCTCAGGAATTCTGGGAGTTGAAGTCCACCCCTGGCCTATACCCTGCCAAATTGTCTTCTGGACTTCCCCATTTCTTTTGTGCTGATACTGTACCAACATCTGGACCCGAAGGCATTCCAGCTGTTATAGATACAACCAGACCTGCTCTTGTTCTCCGTCTCTCCGCTCCAAAATCAGTTCTGGGGACCTCACTTAAAAAAAAATATTGATAAGATTGAGCAAATCCAGAGACGGGTAAGCAAAACGGTGCAAGGCCTGAAGGGACGAGACATAACAGGAGAGATTGGAGGAACCGAATGTGCACAGCTGGGAAAACAGAAGGGAAATGGGTGACAAGATTGGAACCTTTAAATACATTAAGGGTGTGAACAAGGTTCCAGAAGGCGGCATTTTCAAGTATTCAGCAAAAAAAAATCAAGAACACAAGAACATCGCCTCGGACTGACAGAAGGGACGTTCAAAAGCCACATAGAAAGGATCACAGAAAGAGCAGTGAAAGCTTCGCGCCAGCTTCCCGCAGAGGTAGCGGGTCCACCATCAGTAACTGAGTTTGGGATAAACCCAGGTCCATCCTTCGACAAAAAATAAAAGCCATCATTTTAAAAATAACAAATGAAAAAGACAGCAAAACCAAAAGAAAACCTCAAAGAGCGGACTTGACGGTCCACTAGGTCTTTTTCTGCCCTCAGTTTTCCATGCTTCTGTATTTCTAAAATAATGTCTTATTTTGGAATCGGCTCCATCTCTGTACGCTGGTGAATGTGATCTCAACTGCTTGCCAGTTGTCATCTCCACCTAACGGCGGTGTCAACCCAAGGGTGAGGTTGACTGCAAAATCCAGAGGCCGCCGGCTTTGGGAAAAGGAGGCGAGGACAAAGTTGTCACAATGTCAGTGTGCGTAAAAAGAAATGTCAGGAGTTGCGATTCTTCTATCTCCGTGAGAAGAAGAAGAAGAGAGAGAAACAAGGCCTTGCTAAAGTAGTCTGATGCGTCCCTGGGGCCCTCTCCAGAAAGTCAAGAGCTCTTCATTACTTAAAGAGGGTTAGAACAGGGTTTCACGTCTCCCGTGCAGACCCTGCAACCTTGGAGAGAGAGGCTGTGATTTGTGGATAAATGGGAACTGCCGAAGGAAACGCGAGGGTGCAGGCACAACATCTTTAAACTCTTCCTGGCTGTTTGGTGATGAATTCAACCGCTGTGGGCGACTGCCATGGTAGATGTGGCGCTTGCTCAGAAGAGCCACTTCCCCACCTGCGGAGAGCGTTCGAGAATTTATGGGCCGTTATCCTCCCAGCCGGAGACGGTGTTGGTGCTGCCATTCGAAGCAGAGGCACGTCCCATCCATTGTCTTCACACAGCAGTGACAAAGCAACAGGAGATTCCCACTGGTGGCTTTCGTTTGTTTCCGGAAGTTGAATTGGAAGGGACCTTGGGGGTCATCTAGTCCAACCCCCTGCTCAGGCAGGAGACCCTATACCAGTGGTGGCGAACCTATGGCACGGGTGCCAGAGGCGGCACTCAGAGACCTCTCTGTGGGCATGCGCGCCGTCGCCCCAATCCTAGGCCTTCAGCTGGGTTTTATAAAACCTTTTCGCTTAGGCCTCCGCCGCCATGTGCAAAAAAAAAAAAAAAAGGTTCAATCAATCAATTTCAACTTCTCGCGGGGAAAAAAAAGATCTCGCAAAGTTGGAATTGATGGATTGAACTTTTTAGTCCCACCTAGTCTGCCGTTACCACCGCAGCCACGGCCACCCAATGGGCCACGCCCATCCAGTTTGACACACCCACCCAATGGGACACACCCACCTGGTACCCGACGATGCATAAGTGGGTTTTGGGTTGCAGTTTGGGCACTCGGTCTCTAAAAGGTTCGCCATCACTGCCCTACACCATTTCAGACAAATGGCTGTCCAGTCTCTTCTTAAAAACTTCCAGTGTTGGAGCATTTGCCGCTTCTGGAGGCAGGTGGTTCCACTGGTTAATTGTTCTCACTGTCAGGAAGTTTCTCCTTAATTCTAGGTTGCTTCTCTCCTTGATGAGTTTCCATCCATTGCTTCTTGTCCTGCCTTCGGGTGCTTTGGAGAATAGCTTGACTCCCTCTTCTTTGGGGCAGCCCCTGAGATACTGGAAGGCTGCTATCCTGTGCCCCCTAGAATAAAATAGAGCTGGAAGGGACCTTGGAGGTCTTGTAGTCCAGCCCCCTGCTTAAGCAGGAGAACCTATACCATCTCAGACAAGTGACTGTCTAGCCTCTTCTTAAAAACCTTAAAAACTCACCCTTTCTGAAAACACAAAAAAGCTCAGTTTATGAGTGGAGCTTTTTCTGGGGCAGCCACTCCCTCAGCGATGGAAGACCCTCCTGGAACAAGAGAATAGTAGGATTGGAAGGGACCTTGGAGGTCTTCTAGTCCAACCCCCTGCTCAAGCCGGAGACCTACGACGTTTTAGACAAATGGCTGTCCAGTCTCTTCTTGAAAACCTCCAGGGATGGAGCACCTACAACGTCTGGAGGCAACTTCTATTCCACTGGTTAACTGTGCTATTAATTCCTCCTTAGTTCTAGGTTGCTTCTCTCCTTGATTAATTTCCATCCGTTGCTTCTTGTCCTGCCTTTGTGACGGAAGCTTTTTTCCTTGTACTTAGTTGGATTCTGGGATGAAGCACTTGGCCCCGGCTGGAATGGGCTGTGAATGAGAAGACTTGAGTTGATCCTGGCTACAAAATTACCATGAGCAGCAAAAATGTTCTCCTGTCCCAGGTCCCTCTCCCTGGGCAGGTGAGTGAGGCTGGAAGGCTATGTTTGCCTGCCGGGCCTTGGAGCAGACGGAGCTGTCGGACGCTTCCTGTGACTCCAAATCACAGGCTTGGGAATTCTGGGAGTTGAAGTCCATTGTAAAGGTGCTAGGTTGAAAAACACTGACCTAGAACAACAATTTCTTAGCTGTTCCCCCGAAACAGCTCCTTGACTGAGATTCATTGTTGGCACTTTCATCATCTGGACTAATGGAAAATGTTCTTTTTATTATATTCCATCAATATTTCAACAGTTCCATCCCCTCCGACTTAACATCTGTATCTTTCTCTACGGAAACCCTCGTTCCTCTAACCCAGTGGTTCTCAACCTTTCTAATGCCGCGACCCCATAATACAGTTCCCCATGTTGTGGTGACCCCCAACCACTTATACATCACCGGGTGCCAGGGGCATGGCCAAAGAAAAGGGGGAAAAAATGGCGGACAGCCTTGTTTGGCGACCCCCGTGAAATGGTCGTTCGACCCCAAATGGGGTCCCGACCCACAGGTTGAGAACCACTGCTCTAACCTTTTAACTGGGCAAAACAGAGCAACAGTTTTTGAACCAAGATACTTCATATCAGCTAACTTACAGAGTGCATCCAAAATCTGTGACCCTTCCTCCTATGGGATTAAAATTTGGCCAGTTTTATAAAAACTTTTATGGCATAAAATTATCACACTTTATGACAATAAAAAAGTCACATGTCTCCTATGCTGATATTTGACTTGCTATACAGTTGAACGTGGGCTACTTTCAAGCCAGATACACCCCTGAAGGTATCTCAACTTTTGCAGTGAAGGCAAGGAATTATAAGTTCTCCTATTGTTGAAGACACCGAAGAATCTGGTAAGAAAATGTTATAGGTAGATGGGCAGATAGATAATTAGATGGAGAGAGAGGGGGGATAGATAGATAGATAGATAGATAGATAGATAGATAGATAGATAGATAGATAGATAGATAGATAGATAGATAGATAGATAGATAGATAGATAGATAGATAGATAGATAGATAGACAGACAGACAGACAGACAGACAGACAGACGATAGAGATAGATAGACAGACAGACAGAGACATAGAAGGATAGATGGATGGATAGATGATAGATAGACAGACATAGATAGATGATAGAGAGAGAGAGAGATGATATAGACAGATAGACAGATATAGAAGGATGGATAGATGATAGAGAGACAGAGACAGAGACAGACAGAGAGACAGACAGATGATAGATAGATAGATAGATACATAGATACATAGATACATAGATACATAGATACATAGATAGATAGAGATAGATAGATAGATATAGATAGATAGATAGATGACAGAGATAGATAGATGATAGATAGATAGATAGACACAGACATAGATAGATAGATAGATAGATAGATAGATAGATAGATAGATAGATAGATAGATAGATAGGGAGGGAGGGATAGATGGATAGATGAAGTAGGTAGTAAAGAGAAGGGGGGAGAGAGAGAGAGAGAAATGGATAAAAGTTCCAAGCCAACTTTTGCACTCTCCTTCTTCACCCGCATCAAGAGGCTCTTTAGTTCCTCTTCACTTTCTGCCATTAGAGTGGTATCATCTGCATATCTTAGGTTGTTGATATTTCTCCCGGCAATCTTAATTCCAACTTTTGATTCATCTAGCCGTGCCTTTCCCACGATGTGCTCTGCATATACTATAAGTTAAATAGGCAGGGCGATAGAAAACAGCCTTGCCGGATTCCTTTCCCAATTTTGAACCAATCAGTGGTTCCAAGCATGTTTGCTGACAAGGGTCTGTTCTCCGCTGCACCTTGGACCGCCCGCTACATCCGCCCCGCCTCGTATGACGACGGCAGCGAGTTCTCTAAATGCCCAAGTACGCAACCGACACCCATTTTTGTGGGCTTCGGCATAAATGTCTTGAATTTTGGAATAAGAGAGGAAGAAAGAAGCTGATTCAATACACCGGCAGTTCGTAAAGCTGATGGAAATCACGGTTCTCTGACGGAGTCCGCCTGTCAGTCACCTCGGATAATATATCTGCCCTCGGATGCCTCTGTCCCTTTTCTGCAGACATAAAAAAGCGGGGGAGAAAAGAATTGGCCTATATATTCAGGAAGACATAGATATATAGGTGGGGGAGGCTGGTGATATATGCAGAGCCTGGGGGGGCAGCGGCAGGCATGGTGCTCCCCATTCAGCCCGGCAAGGAGATTCCTCTGGGATCGGCCCAGAAGTTATTGCTCCATATTGAAACATCAGGACGGATGGGGTGTCTTCCGCCTCGACGGACAGCAGCAGCCAAAATTGGCTCCGTGGCTTTTGCTTTTTAAAAAAAAAAAAAAATTTCTGTCACAGTTGTTCCCACCATGGGAAAAATTCCTGGGTGGGTTCTGTGATCATTTTTGTAGACTAGGGAAGCATTTTTGATGCTTCCATCCTGGTGAAAAACGGATAGTGCTGATTAAATCAGTGGACAGATACTGATGGAAGAGAATATTTGCAAATTGGAGTTGAACTGTGGGGTCCTTGGTGCTCTCTGAGCTGGGTGGTTTTCTTGCAGACGTTTCCTGACCCAACTAGGGAACATCATCAGTGGTTGAAGGGAGGAGGGAGGGAGGGAGGGAGGGAGGAAGGAAGGAAGAAAGGAAGGAAGGAAGGAAGGAAGGAAGGAAGGAAGGAAGGAAGGATGGATAGACTGTGGGGTCCTTGGTGCTCTCTGAGCTGGGTGGTTCTCTTGCTGATGTTTCATGACCCAACTAGGGAACATCATCAGTGCTAGAGGGAAGGAAGGAAGGAAGGAAGGAAGGAAGGAAGGAAGGAAGGAAGGAAGGAAGGAAGGAAGGAAGGAAGGAAGGAAGGAAGGAAGGACAGACTGACTGTGGGGTCCTTGGTGCTCTCTGAGCTGGGTGGTTTTCTTGCAGACGTTTCATGACCCAACTAGGGAACATTATCAGTGCTAGAGGGAATGAATGAATGAAGGAAGGAAGGAAGGAGGGAAGGAAGGAAGGAAGGAAGGAAGGAAGGAAGGAAGGAAGGAAGGAAGGAAGGAAGGAAGGAAGGAAGGAAGGACTGTGGCGTCCTTGGTGCCCTCTGAGCTGGGTGGTTTTCTTGCATGTGTTTCATGACCCAACTAGGGAACCTCATCAGTGCTAGAAGGAGGGAGGGAGGGAGGGAGTGGGGAAGAGGAGGAAGAGGAAGAAGAATGTAGTGGGTCCTTGGTTCTTTCTGAGAGAGAGAGAGAGAGAGAGAGAGAGAGAGAGAGAGAGAGAGAGAGCGCAACTAGCATCTGGATGACTGAGAATCTACGTAAACACTGTCACTCTGGGAGAAGCCCCTTGTATAAAAACAAGCAAACCTCAGTCCCTTCCGGCACTGATGATGTTACCTTGTTGGGTCATGAAACGTTTGCAAGAAAAGAACCAAATCCCCTCAAAGCTTCCTTCAAGATTGCCAGGAACTCTCTGGCCTGCAGGTAGCCTCTCTCCGCTCCAACCACTCCTCCCCACAGCCAGACCGGGCGAGAGAGAGAGGGGGGGGCAGAGTATGACGAGCATCTCTTTTCCTGCCCTTCCCACAGTTCCAGGAAGAGAAGCGCAGGAGGGAGATTGAGGAACGCCGCCGGTTCCCCCTGGAGCAGCGACTCCGAGAACACATCATTGGCCAGGAGAGCGCCATCGCCACCGTCGGAGCAGGTGAGGCGGGGAGCCCGGCTCGCGAAAGCCAGAGCCTGCTCAGAAACATAGACATGCGTGTGCTCGTGTGTGTCTGTATACATATATACAGACACACACACACTCACAAACACGTTAAGTGAGTTTTGCCCCATTTTATGACCTTTCTTGTCATTTGTTGAGTCAATCGCATATCTATCATAGATGATAGACAGACAGACTGACTGACAGACAGATAGACTGATAGATGATAGATAGATAGATAGATAGATAGATAGATAGATAGATAGATAGATAGATAGATAGAAAGAGAGAGAGACAGACAGAGAGAGAGACAGACAGATGGATGGATAGATGATGGATGGATGGTTAAACACAGATAGATAGACAGACAGACAGACAGACAGACAGATAGATTGATAGATGATAGATAGACAGACAGACTGATAGATGATGGATGGATATATGGATGGATGGACGGATGGATGGATAAACATAGAGAGAGAGAGACAGACAGACAGATAGATAGATGATAGATGGATGGATGGACGGATGGTTAAACACAGAGTTAGATAGACAGACAGACAGACTGATAGATGATGGATGGACGGACGGATGGTTAAACATAGATTAAACATAGATGGATAGATAGATAGATAGATAGATAGATAGATAGATAGATAGATAGATAGATAGATAGATAGATAGACAGACAGATTGATAGATGATAGAGATAGATAGATAGATAGATAGATAGATAGATAGATAGATAGATAGATAGATAGATAGATAGATAGATAGAGAGACAGAGAGACAGAGAGACAGAGAGACAGAGAGAGACAGACGGATGGATAAACACAGATAGATAGACAAATAGATAGATGATACATAGACAGACAGATAGAGAAGGTAGGGAGAGAGAGAGAGATCTGTCATAGAGAAGAGAGGGTTAGACCCGTCCTCCAAAGATCAAAGAGCAGGACGAGAAGCAACAGATGGAAACTGATCAAAGGCAGATCCAGCCTAGAACTAAGGAGAAACTTCCTGACAGTCAGAAGAGTCAATCAGTGGAGCAGAAGCTGCCTCCAGAGGTTGTGGCTGCTCCATCACTGGAGGTTTCTAAGAAACAATTAAGCAGCCATTTGTCGAGAATGGTACGGGGTCTCTGGCTTCAGCAGGGGGGGGGGACTAGAGTAGCTTGCTGTCCTGGCCTGGCACGGGGGGGGGCATGTGAGTGGCAGGCGCACATGCCACACACATGGCTCCATTTGTGCGAGCAGCGTGCACGCACTCTCCTCTGGCGGAAACGGAGCTTCATACCCGTGGGCAAGTGCCTTCCACTCATGCAAGTGGAATTTCGTGCACGCGTGCTCGCCCATTTCTACTGCCGCCTGCTTTCAAACAAGCCACGGCCCGGCAGTGGGCTTGGGGACCCCTGGACTAGCGGACCCCCGAGGTCCTTTCAGCCCTGTCATTCTGTGTTCTGCAAATGCCAGCTCGGGACTCGGAGGGCGTCTCTGCTCTCTGGATCCCGACGGGAGGAGAGCAATTCCTCTCCGGTCGCTCGAACCTCCGGCTGGACACGGAAGCATTTCAGCCTCCAGGTCTTTCTCAGAGAGCGCACTAAATAAAGAATATTAAAACTCTTTGTCAGCCTCTGGAACTCCCCGCCCCCCTAAATGTGTCCAGGGGACGATTATGAATGGGTGCCAGGGGTTAGTGAAGGGGTTGCTTTGCTTCCTCTCCCCACGGCCAGTTGCGACTCCGGACCCGTTGACCCATCGCCTGGGGCCTGTCCCTGTCCATGTCTAGCCATCAGGAGAGTTGGCCTCTAGCCTTTGGGGAGGGGGCTTCGCAGAGCTCCAAGGACGTGCTGGTGGGCTTTCTCCCCGAGGGAGATGGCTGCAAAGGGGCTCCCCGTTGGCCCAGCCTTTTTTCTCCGCCTGGCTGGCTGGTTTACTTGTATAGCGTTGGCTGAGGCCGCTTGGACTCCCCGGAGCAGGTTAGCGTTTGCACCAAACATGTGCGGCGGTAAGAGCCCCACACACACACACCAGTTTGTTGCTGTAGAGAGCGAAGAGAAAGATGAAAGTTGGGCAGAATGAGAGATTAGCATCTGTTTGATGTTCCATTTAGCAATTAAAGAAAAAAAAATGTTTTTGACTCACTCTAAGATACACTTGAAGACCAGTAAGGACTGTACTAGACCTTCCTTCCTTCCCTGTTACCCTATTTCCTTCCTTCTCTCTCTCTTTTCCTTCCTTCTATACTTCCTTCCTTCTCTCTTTTCCTTCCTTCCCTATTTCCTTCCTTCTCTCTTTTCCTTCTTTCATATTTCTTCTCTCTCTTTTTTCCTTCCTTCCTTCTATGTTTCCTTTCTTCTCTCTTTTCCTTCCTTCCTTATTTCCCTATTTCCTTCCTTCTCTCTTTTCCTTCCTTCCTTCCCTATTTCCCTATTTCCTTCCTTCTCTCTTTTCCTTCCTTCATATTTCTTTCCTTCTCTCTCTTTTTTCCTTCCTTCCTTCTACGTTTCCTTTCTTCTCTTTTCCTTCCTTATTTCCCTATTTCCTTCCTTCTCTCTTTTCTTTCCTTCCTTCATATTTCCTTCCTTCCATATTTCCTTTCTTCTCTCTTTTCCTTCCTTCCCTATTTCCTTCTCTCTCTCTCTTTTCCTTCCTTCCTTCCATATTTCCTTCCTTCTCTTTCTCTATCTCCTTCCCTCCCTTCCTCCTTTCCTTTCTTCCTTCCTTTCATATTTCCTTCCTTCTCTCTCTTTTTCTTCCTTCCTTCCTTCCTTCCTTCCTTCCTTATTTCCTTCCTTCTCTCTCTCTCTCTCTTCCTTCCTTCCTTCCATGTTTCCTTCTCTCTCTTTTCCTTCCTTCCATATTTTCTTCCTTCTCTTTCTCCCTCTCTCTCCCTCCCTTCCTTCCTTCCTTCCTTCCTTCTTTCCTTCCTCCTCTCTTTTCCTTCCTTCCTTCCTTCCTTCCTTCTTTCCTTCCTTCTCTCTCTCTTTCTCTCTTCCTTCCTTCCCTCCCTCCTTTCTTCCGTACATCACCCAGATCACCATTGAAAGTGACTTTAGCCCTTTGGCGTTTGTTATAGCTCAGAGGAGAAAGATATGGGCCACTTTTGGATTTGCATAATTCCTTACAATAACACCTGTTGGACGCCCTAGAGCCAGATCAGGGACCCACGGGAGGGGTTTTTGCCTGCAGGCTGGAGCTGGTATGAGATTGCAGACAGAAGGGAATCTCCGTAGCTCAGCGTTAAGCTGTGGCATCCTTGCTGCTCTCTGAGCTGGGTGATTTTCTTGCAGACATTTCATGACCGAACTAGGGAACCTCATCAATGCTAGAAGGGAGAGGGGTTTGCAGAGAGGGAGGAGGAGGAGGAGGGGAAGAGGAGGAGAAAAAGGTGGAGGAAGAAGGGGAGGAGGAAGAGGAAGGAAGGATTGTGGGGTCCTGGGTGCTCTCTGAGGTGGGTGGTTTTCTTGCAGACGTTTCATGACCCAGCTAGGGAACATCATCAGTGCTAGAAGGGGATGAGGTTTGCAGAGAGGAGGAGGAGGACTGTATTGGGAGGGAGTGGGGTTTCCGCTCTGAGAATTGATGATGTGCCCTAGTTGGGTCATGAAACGTCTGCAAGAAACTTTCCCAGCTCAGAGAGCACCCAGGTCCCCAGAGATTGCAGCGGTCCGGTGTGCTGCTGTGCATGTTTCGCAGTGGCCGGCCTGCAGTCCGGGGAAGGCAGAGGGCGAGGGAGCCAGGGGGAGGCTGGCAGGAAGAGGCATCGTCCACCTGTGGAATTCCTCGGCAGGATTCAGCCTC
This sequence comes from Crotalus helleri, assembly GCA_024509115.1. Lineage (NCBI taxonomy): Eukaryota > Metazoa > Chordata > Lepidosauria > Squamata > Viperidae > Crotalus > Crotalus helleri. The sequence continues at coordinate 246,577 of JAKSXO010000083.1, forward strand.
CGGCCTCCCAGACCAGCGGCTGGCCGGAGGGTCTCCCCTCCCCTGCGGGAAGCCCCCGCTTGGCCACTGGGAGAAGCAAAACCTTGGATTGAGTTGGGCCTCGCTCGGATCCGGCAGGGCTCTCCTTTGGCCCCGAGACCTGGGTAATAGAGGTGGTCCTCAACATACGACCGCAATTGAGCCCAAAGTGAGCTTTGCCCCCTTTTACGCCCTTTCTGGCCACCGTTGTTAAGTGAATCACTGCAGTCGTTAAGTTAATAACACGGTCGTTAAGCGAATCCGGCTTTTTCCCCGTCGACTTGGCTTGTGAGAACGTCGCAAAAGGGGATCACGTGAGACACGTGCCCCGGGACACTGCGACCGTCGTAAATACGAGTCGGTTGTCAGTCGTCCGAATGTAAATCACGTGACCCTGGGGGGGAGATGCTGCAAGGGTCCTCAGAGTGAAAAATGGTCATAAGTCACTTTTCAGGGCCGTTGTAACTTTGAACCGTCACTAAGTAAGTTGGACCCGAGAGACGCAGGAAACCCCCCCCCCCCAAAAAAAGGCTCGGAGCCTCAGCTGGGTCTCTTCTTAACCCAGAGACTGGGAAGGGGACCCCAGCCGTCCCGGAAAAAGAGGACCCTCTCGGTGGGCGAGGGGATGTGTGTCCCCCTTGCAGGCCCACAGCCTGGCACCCTGGCAGGAGGGGGGCCGGGCCTGCCGGCAGCTGGGGAAGCTAATTCAGGGGCTGTGATTGATGGAGAGGGTCCTCTGGCGTGGGGGGTGGGTGGGGGGGCCGCCTTGGGCGCAGGAGGGAGCAGCTGCCTCCCTTCGGGAAAGCCGCCTGATTGAATTAGCGGGGAACAGGCGCCCGGCCTGCTCCTCGCCTGCCTTCCCCGTCGCACGGGGAGCAGCTGCGCTCTGCCACCCTCTCGCCGGAGCTGGGGGCACCTCCCACCGGGGCTGGCCTGCCGGGGGACTGGGGGGAGCAGCCACGGGCTGGGGGTCCTGGGTGTCGGTCCGCCTCTGGGCCCCCTGAGCCCACCCACCCTTCCCCTTCCTTCCTCCCTCCTTCCCTCCCTCCCTCTCCTTCCTTCCTTCCTTCCTTCCTTTTCCTTCCTTCCTCCCTGCCTTCCTTCTTCCTTCCTTTTCCTTCCTCCTTTCTTTCTTCCTTCCTTTTCCTTCCTTCCTTCCTTCCTTTCTCCTTCTCCCTTTTCCTTCCTTCCTTTTCCTTCCTTCCTCCTTCCTTTTCCTTCCTTCCTTCTTTCCTTTTTCTTCCTTCCTTCCTTCCTTCTTTCGTTTTCCTTCTTCCTTCCTTCTCCTTCCTTCCTTTCTTCCTTCCTTCCTTCCCCTTCCTTTTCCTTCCTTTCTTCCTTCTTCCTTCCTTCCTTCTCCTTCCTTCCTTCCTCTTCTTCCTTCCTTTTCCTTTCTTATTTCTTCCTTTCCTTTTTCTTCCTTTTTCCTTCTTCCTTCCTTCTTTCCTTCCTTTCTTCCTTCTCCTTCCTTCTTCCTTCCTTTTCCTTCCTTCCTTCCTTCTTCCTTCCTCCTCCTCCTTTGTTCCTCCTTCCTTCCTTTCTTTTCCTTCCTCATTTCTTCCTTCCTTCTGCTTCCCTCCTTCCTCCTTTTTCCTTCTTCCCTCCCTCCCTCCCTCCCTTCCTTCCTTCCTTCCTTCTTTTTCCTTCCTCCTTCCTTTTCCTTGCTTCCTACTTCCTCCTTTCCTTTTTCTTCCTTCTTTCCTTTTTCTTCCTTCTCCTTCCTTCTTTCTTCTTCCTTCCTTCCTTTTTTTTCCTTCAAAAAATAGACTGGACATCCCTTTGATCAGGACGACATAAAGACTCCCATCTTGAGCGGGGGGGGGAGGGCGGAGGGTTAGACTAGAAGACCTCTAAGGTCCCATCCAGGCCTAGGATTCTTTGTTCTGCTGGTATCCCCGACCCAAACGGGATCCCATCCCGGCCCCGCAAAATGAATTGATTTGATAAAGGGACATTTATTACGCTCACAAATTGGCTGAAACCAATTTTGCTCACGTCGACCCCTGATAACTGCTGGGGTATTGATTTGTGTAAAGTAATACAGTGAATTTATCAGCTCAATCGCAAAGCTGAAGGGTCTCCCAGAGACCCGGCACTCTCGGGCAGGGCCGCCGTTGTGGCAGACGGGCGAAAGAAGCCTGCCTTTGGAAAGAAGAAGAAAAGGAGGAAAAAAATAGCTTTCGACCTGGGGCCAGCCTGATGCCCCCCCCCTTTCCTGCCTTTCCACGGCCCTCTGCCCCCCACTCAGCTGGAGGGAGGGGGTCCCGGGACCCTTAAGCCGGGGCCTGGTAGAGTTTTGCCTGCTACGAGGGCAGCGTCCGTCTGAAGGATGACTAGGAGTCCCCGAATGTCCGGGGATGAAAAATTAATGAAGTGGCAACACAGATAGAAGTGAAACTTCTGATATTTTTAATGCCTCGTCAGACGGGGTTTGCTGGGCTGCTAAGTGACTCTCCTCGCCTTCCAGGCCTGGCAGCCAGGGTGGGCTTCAGCTGAAGCCTGAAATGTGGGCGTTTCTGTTTCCTTTGACCCTCCAAGGAGCTAGTCCTCGTGGGAGAGACAGTGGTTTCGAAGGGGGCCCCCCAGGATGGGGTCTCTGACCTGGCGGTCTTTGGCATTTTCGTTCCTGATGGGGGCAGCGTTCTCTCTAGCACTGATGAGGTTCCCCAGGTGGATTCTGAAAGGTGTGCAAGAAAAAACAGCCAAGCTCAAAGAAAGCCCCAAGGACCCCACAGTCCTCCTCCTCCTCCTCCCTTCTAGCACTGATGATGTTCCCTAGTTGGGTCATGAAATGTCTGCAAGGAAACCACTCAGCTCAAGAGAGCAGCAAGGAGTCCACTGTCATCCTCCTCTTCTACCACCACCACCACAACCACCACTTCCCCCTCCTCCTCCTCCCCCCCTCCTCCCCCTCCTCCTCCTCCTCCTCCCTTTCAGCACTGATGATGTCACCTGGTTGGGTCATGAAACGTCTGCAAGAAAACCACCCAGCTCAGAGAGCACCAAGGACCCCACAGTTCTTCCTCCTCCTCCTCTCCCTCCTCCTCCCCCTCCTCCTCTTCCCCCCTTCCCGTCCTCACCCCCTTCCTCTCCTCCCCCCTCCTTCTCCCTTCTAGCTCTGATGAGGTTCCCTAGTTGGGTCAGGAAACGTCTGCAAGGAAACCCACCAAGCTCAGAGAGCACCAAGGAGCCCACAGTCCTTCCTTCTCCTTCTCCGCCCTCCTTCTCCCCCTCCCTCTCCTCCCCCTCCTCCTGCTCCTCCTCCCTTCTAGCTCTGATGAGGTTCCCTAGCTGGGTCCTGAAATGTCTGCAAGAAAACAGCCAAGCTCAGAGAGCACCCAGGACCCTACAGTCTTCTTCCTCCTCTTCCTCCTCCTCCTCTTCCCCTTCTTCTCCTCCTCCTCCTCCCTCTCTGCCAACCCCCCTCCTCCTCCCTTCTAGCTGTGATGAGGTTCCCTAGCTGGGTCATGAAACATCTGCAAGAAAACCCGCCAAGCTCAGAGAGCACCAAGGACCCCACAGTCCTTCCTTCTTCCTCCTCCTCTTCCTCCCCCTTCTCCTGCTCCTCCTCCCTCCTAGCTCTGATGAGGTTCCCTAGCTGGGTCCTGAGACGTCTGCGAGGAAACAGCCAAGCTCAGAGAGCACCCAGGACCCCTTTTTTCCACCCTGCGCTCCATTCTCCTCTGCTGACTTCCTTCCGTGTGCAGATGGCACAGAGCAAAGCCAAAACAGCCTTTCAGAGTGACTGGCGACCTTGGTGAAACTGAACAGAGACCAAGGCCAAGTTCTCTGCTCCAGAGAATGAAGTCAAAGGCCAGGAAAGCCGATGGGAGAGGTTTGGCTGGTTAATAGGACACGCACAAAAGCTCTGGACTGCAGGTAGAACCAGGCGCCAGGCCTGTGACGATGCTGCACTCGTGAGGCCACGCTTGGAATCCTGCATCCAGTTCTGGTTACTGTGATCTAGAAAAAGATGCTGCGACTCTAGAAAGAAGGCAGAGGAAAGCAGTGAAGTATATTAGGGGAGTGGAGGATAAAACATACGAAGAACGGCTATCGTCCCCTTCCCTTCCCTTCGGGGCTTGCAGAAATTGGGAGCATCTAGTCTACTGACAAGAAGGACCAGGGGAGACAGGACAGCAGTATTCCAATATTTGAGGGTCTGCCCCAAAGAAGAAGGGGGTCCACCTCTTCTCCAAAGCCCCTGAAGGTAGGACAAGCAGCAACGGATGGAAACTCATCAAGGAGAGAAGCAAACCTGGAAATACTCTAAGCACAAATGTCCTGATAGTGAAAACTATTAATCAGTGGAACAGCTGGCTGGAGGTGTTTTCTTAAGATTGGGCAGCCATTTGTCCAGAATGGTCTAGGGCAGGGGTAGGCCACCTGGGCTCTTTTATGACTGGTGGACTTCAACTCCCAGAATTCCTGAGCCAGCCAGGCTGAGGGGAAAGGGAGAGGTTTCTAAGCTGAGCCTTGCTGGCTCAGGAATTCTGGGAGCTGAAGTCCATCAGTCATGAAGGGGCCAAAGTTTCCGCCATGCTGGCTCAGGAATTCTGGGAGTTGAAGTCCATGAGTCATAAAAGAGCCAAGGTTGCCTACCCCTGGTCTAGTCTAATGGATGAGGGGGGACATGATAGCCGTGTTCCAGTATCTCGGGCTGCCCCAAAGAATTTCCTGACAGAACAATTAACCAGTGGAACAACCTGCCTCCAGAAGCAGTGAATGCTCCAACACTGCTCTTTTTAAGAAGAATCTAGACCAGGGGTAGGCAACCTGGGCTCTTTTATGATTCGTGGACTTTAACTCCCAGAATTCCTCAGCCAGCCTGGCTCAGCTTGAAAACCTCTCCCTTTCCCCTCAGCATGGCTGGCTCAGGAATTCTGGGAGTTGAAGTCCACAAGTCAGAAAGCGGCCTAGGCCTATAGCAGGAGTAGGCACTCTTGACTCTTTTATGACTGGTGGACTTCAACTGAGCAAGCATGGGGGAACTACGGCCCCCTCATGACTCGTGGACTTCAACTCCCAGAATTCCTCAGCCAGCATGGGGGAACTATGGGCCCTTCATGACTCGTGGACTTCAACTCCCAGAATTCCTGAGCCAGCATGGGGGAACTATGGCCCCTTCATGACTCGTGGACTTCAACTCCCAGAATTCCTGAGCCAGCATGGCTCAGTTTGGAAGCCTCTCCCTTTCCCCTCAGCGTGGCTGGCTCAGGAATTCTGGGAGTCGAAGTCCACGAGTCATAAAAGAGCCAAGGTGGCCTACCCCAATATAGGTTGTCCTGCTTGAGCAGGGGGCTGGACTAGAAGACCACCAAGGTCCCTTCCAGTCCTAGGATTCTAAGATTTTATGCGGCTTCCGGCTAGATCTATCCAGAGGTAGCATCATGCAATATTATCTCCCTGGCAGCCATTTTCCCAGGCTATGGATTACTTCAGATGTTTGGCAACTTTTGAAGAAAGGGCAGATTGAATATAAGGACAGGAGGAAAAAAAATGTCCTGAGCTCCCAAGATAGCCTGGAGACAAAGCTTCGATATTGAAAAGGTCGCTTGCCGAGGTGTCGACTAGATGAATGTTACGTCTTTCTTCAGACATACAAGAAGCTAAAAGTAATCCGGGTGGGGTCCTTGGCGCCCTCTGAGCAGACGTTTCATTATCCAGCTAGCTAACATGATCAGTGCTAATAACGATGCTAGCCCTGATGACGTTCCCTAGTTGGGTCATGAAATGTCTTCAAGAAAACCAGCAAGCTCAGAGACCACCAAGGACCCCACAGTTATCCCCCTCCTCTCAGAAACCTCCCCCCCCCATCTTCCTCCTAGCACTAGTGATGTTCCCTCATTGGGGCAAACCATCAAACTCAGACACAGGGATTTCCCCCCCCTCCCCATTCAATCCTGAAATAATAATAATAATAATAATAATAATAATAATAATAATAATACAAGGAGGAGAAGGGAAAGAAGGAGAAGAAGAAGAGGAAGGAGAAGGAGAATCCCCAAACAACTGGAGCACCACGTGAACACCATCTGAGCTACTAACAGAAGGCTTAATTAAGGTGGGCTGGATTTAGATTAAGGTGGGCCTGGTGAGTTGTGATGCATTTGACCAGGGGTCCTCAAACGTGGCCACTTAAAGACTTGTGGACTTCAACTCCCAGACAAATTGCAAAAGGCGGCCTTACTAGGAACTGCTTCCATCCTGTGACGAGATCTGTAATACCATCAAACATCCACATCTGCCTATGCCAAGTCCCAAATCCAGTCTGAACATCTGGCTGATTGTGCGATGATCAATGATAATAATAGCGTTGGAAGAGACTTTGGAGGTCTTCTAGTCCAACCCCCTGCTCAGCCAGGAAAACCCATGACCATTTCAGACAAGTGGCTGTCCAGTCTCTTCTTAAGAACTTCCAGTGTTGGAGCACCCACAGCTTCTGGCGGCAGTTTGTTCCACTGGTTAATTGTTCTAACTGTCAGGAAGTTTCTCCTTAGTTCTAGGTTGCTTCTCTCCTTGATTAGTTTCCACCCGTCGCTTCTTCTCCTGCCTTCAGGTGCTTTGGAAAATAGCTTGATTCCCTCTTCTTTATGGCAGCCCCTGAGATGTTGGCTCACGGCTATCATGTCATCCCTCGTCCTCTTCATTAAACAACATATATTCTGTCAAGTGCTGGAGAAATCGGGAGAGTCAGGCAGTTCAAATGAGCATAAAGGTTTATTGCAAACTTAAGCGCTCTACAAAAATCTGAGCTACTAACAGTCAAGTAGCTCAGAAATCTGAGCTACTAACAGAAGGCTTAATTAAGGTGGGCTGGATTTAGATTAAGGTGGGCCTGGTGAGTTGTGATGCATTTGACCAGGGGTCCTCAAACGTGGCCACTTAAAGACTTGTGGACTTCAACTCCCAGAATTCTGGGAGTTGAAGTCCACAAGTTTTAAAGTGGCCACGTTTGAGGACCCCTGCGTTTGACCCTCGGGCTCAGCCTGCTCATCCCCTCCCTACATATTCTGTCCTTGCAATCATCAGAGGTCACCTACCCAGCGCAAAGTATCACGGATCCTGTTGGCAAAAGCGCCTTTTGGGGACCCCGGTGGCCTCTTCCTCCATCCAAGTGAGACCTTGAAGAGCCACGGCCGTCTCACACTGACTTCCGGCTCCCTTCACTGGCACTCCTGGCAGACTGACCGGAAGCCCAGCTTGGCGGTCTCCGGACCGCCCGTCTTTTAAGAGTCTCCCTTAAAATTGACCCCCTGCAGCAAGAGCTTAGGATGTTTAAAGGCTTTGCTGACTTTCCAGGCGGATTTTGGCATGGGGAAGGGGTTCCCCTGAATAGGCTGCAAGGCCTGCCAAATTGGTAGTCACCCCCCCCCACCCCTCCTGACTGAAACCTGCTTCTTGAACATTTTCCAGGACGGTCAGGAGGTGGGCTGGCCGGCCTAGTCGGCTCCCCCATGCCGAAACGGCCTTGAAAAGTCACGTTGTGGTAAGTAAGAGCTACTAACAGGAACCAGGGGGCTGGGGGCAGCAGGAGGGGGGGGGAGAGTGAAACAAAGAGGGCAGGAGATTTGTTCCAGACTTGGCTGAGTGTGGCCAGCTTTGATCAAGAAAGGAAGCAGGAATCGTACGCAAGCGTCGGGCCAAAAGCAGAACCGTCTCTGAAATGTAGGGACGAGCCTGCAGGCAGAATCATGAGGGCGTCTGCAGCGCCTTTGCAAACTAATCAGTGAAAAGGCCGAGGCTTTTGTGAAGGTGTTGTTGGTTACCAAAAAAAGGGGGGGCAATACTCGTAGCTCAGGGTCAAACTGTGGGGGTTTTGGGTGCTCTCACAGAGCTGGGTGTTTTTGCAGACGTTTTGTGACCCAGCTAGGGAACATCATCAGTGCTAGAAGGGAAGAGGAGGAGAACAGGAAGGAAGGAAGGAAGGAAGGAAGGAAGGAAGGAAGGAAGGAAGGAAGGAAGGAAGGAAGGAAGGAAGGAAGGAAGGAAAGATTGTGGGGTCCTTGGTGTTCTCTGAGCTGGGTGGTTTTTTTGCAGACATTTCATGACCCAACTAGGGAACATTATCAGTGCTAGAAGGGAGGAGGAGGAAGGAAGGAAGAAAGAAAGAAAGAAAGAAAGAAAGAAAGAAAGAGAAAGAAAGAAAGAAAGAAAGAAAGAAAGAAAGAAAGAAAGAAAGAAAGACAGACTGTGGGGTCCTTGCTGCTCTCTGAGCTGGCTGGTTTCCTTGTAGACGTTTCATGACCCAACTAGGGAACATCATCAGTGTTAGAAGGGAGGGGTTGCTCTCTATTGATATTCAGTGACTTGCCCAGTCAGCATTGGTGGAAGTGTAACTGTTGGTTCCTGGTTTAAATTGTTGTTTACTGTTGAGTCCTGTGTGCTCTCTGAGCTGGGTGGTTTCCTTGCAGACCTTTCATCCCCCAGCTAAGGAATATCCTCAGTGCTAGAAGGGAGGGGGGATTGTGGAGAGGAGGAGGAGGAGGAATTTTGGTGCTCTCTGAGTGTGGCTGTTTTGCTGCAGACCTTTCATGACCCAACTAGGGAACATCATCAGTGCTAGAAGGGAGAGGGGTTTGCGGAGTGAAAGAGGGAGGAGTGCCTTACCCTGTCAGTCTTGGTGGGAGTGGTCTTGGTGGTCCCTTGATAAGGCTGTTGTTTACTATTATTGATTATTTGTCTGAATTGGTACTTCTTTGATGGGGTAGCACTGACAGGGCAAGCTATAATGCATATAAGCAGAGCAAAGCCCCGTCACTTGTTGGGTCAGGAAACATCTGCAAGAAAAAAACACCAAGCTCAGAGAGCACCAAGGACCCCACAGACTGTCCTTCCTTCCTTCCTTCCTTCCTTCCTTCCTTCCTTCCTTCCTTCCTTCCTTCCTTCCTTCCTTCCTTCCTTCCTTCCTTCCTCCTCTTCCTCCTTCCTTCTAGCACTGATGACGTTCCCTAGTTGGGTCATGAAACATCTCCAAGAAAACCACCCAACTCAGAGAGCACCAGGGACCCCACAGTCCTCCTCCTCCTCCCTTCTAGCTCTGATGATGTTACCTAGTTGGGTCATGAAACATCTGCAAGAAAACCACCCAGCTCAGAGAGCACCAAGGAACCCACAGTCCGTCCTTCCTTCCTTCCTTCCTTCCTTCCTTCCTTCCTTCCTTCCTTCCTTCCCTCCCTCCCTCCCTCCCTCCTTCCTTCCTTCCTTCCTTCTTCCTTCCTCCTCCTCCTCCTTCTCCTCCCTTTTAGCACTGATGATGTTGCCTAGCTGGGTCATGAAACGTCTGCAAGAAAACCACCCAGCTCAGAGAGCCCCAAGGACCCCATATTCCTCCTCCTTCTCCTCCTCAACTCCACTCCATCCTAACACAGATAATGTTTATAACTTGGGCAATCTCTTTCTTAATGGCACTGCCAATATTCTGGAGTTTCCGAGAGTGAGGTGGGACATAAATTTAACAAATTTGGCTTCCTTATCATGCATTTCCCAAAGACGAGATCGTCTTCAGTCGAATCTCTGGGGAGGTGGAAATGCACTGGGCTTAGTTAGCCCTTCTTTGAAGTCCTGACTTCAGGCCTCCGTCGGCTCATCTTTTTACAGGAACTTTTTGTCTTCTGTAGGATCCAGAAGGGTCTTTCCTGGTGTCCAATGACACAACTTTAGAGGCTGTATCTTTTGTGTGAAGTGGTTGGGGCTGGGAGGATGATGTTGTTGGTCTGGGTGTGTGGGCCTAGAAGACTCTTGAGTCTATAGCAAGTTTGCTTCCTGGGTTAACAACATGGCCGGGTTTATTCTACCTGTTGGAATCTTCCACTTGTTGGAAATATTCTCTTTTGTTAGAAGTTGCTTTGGATGCTACCAGATTCCTCCTGATTTTTGCCTCCTGCGGGTCTTTGGAAGCAGCAGACCCACAGATAAGGAGTCAGCCCCCACTGCCGTTCTCTCCTTGGGGGTCAGACCTGGAAGACCCCCAAGGCCCCTTCCAGGCCTATGGTTCCATTATATTAAGTTCTACTCTATTCTACTTCTCCTCTCCTCTCCTCTCATCCGATCCTATCCTATCCTGTCCTCCTTCCTTCCTTCTTTTCTCCATCCTTTCTTTTTCTCTTTTGCTCTACTATTCTGTTCTGCTCTGTTCTGTAATTCTGTCCTATTTCTATTCGATTCTATTCCATATTTTCTATTCTATTCTATTCTGTATTTCTTTTCTATTCTATTCTACTCTACTCTATTCCATTCTATTCCTATTCTATTCTATTCCATTCCATTCCATCCTATTCCATTCCATATTTTCTATTCTATTCCATTCCATTCCATTCCATATTTTCTATTCTATTCCATTCCATTCCATTCCATATTTTCTATTCTATTCCATTCCATTCCATTCCATTCCATTCTATTCTATTCCATATTTTCTATTCTATTCTATTCTATTCTGTATTTCTTTTCTATTGTATTCTACTCTACTCTATTCCATTCTATTCCTATTCTATTCCATTCCATTCCATTCCATTCCATATTTTCTATTCTATTCCATTCTATTCCATTCCATATTTTCTATTCCATTCCATTCCATATTTTCTATTCTATTCCATTCCATTCCATTCCATTCTATTCCATTCCATATTTTCTATTCTATTCTATTCTATTCTATTCTATTCTATTCTATTCTGTATTTCTATTCTGCTCTATTCTATTCTTCATTTTTCTCTTCTCCCTTCTTCTCCAGCCTTCCTTTTTCTCCTTTGATCTGTTGTCCTTCCCCCTTCTATCCTCCTCTACTCTACTCCACTCTGCTCCACCCTGTTCTTGGTCTTTCAGCCTTGAGTCCTCCTCCTCATCCTCCTCCCCTGAAGAAGGCCTTTCTGTGTGGTGGACTTGGCACCTCCTCTGCCTCCCCCCTTACCCATGAGCCCCCACATGCTGGTCTGTTCCGTGACCTTGATTGCAGGTCTGCTGGCTTTCCCGTCAGCATCAAAGCAGTTGGGGGGGGAGCCTCTCCTCGCCAGCCCCTCCTTTGCGGGCTGGTGCGCCCCCCTTTCCCCCCCCTCCTCCAGCTCATTCAGTCTCCATCGTCCTCTCCTGTTTCCCTGGCAACTCTAAGTGCACATCCTGGAAAACTTTATCCGAAATCTGCTCCTGGGCAGCTCTCCAAATCCATGCTAACCTGATTAGGTACCTCTGGGGCCCTTGCTGGCTAATCAAATTAGGCTGCGCTAATGGCAGCCAGGACTCTGAGTGGGCAGAGAGCAGTAAAACATAGTGTATACTTAGTGATAATTATCCTGGCTGTTGTGTCATTGATTTATATGCCATTCCCTTTTGTGTTTTTGTGTTGTTTTTTTTTATGTGCCCAGATTTATAACCCACCCACCCCCCTCTTTCTTTGTTTTTTGTTTTGTTTTGTTTTTTTTCCACTGGGCAGCCATCCGGAGAAAGGAAAATGGATGGTACGATGAAGAACACCCGCTGGTCTTCCTCTTCCTGGGATCTTCGGGAATAGGTAACGCGGAGGGAAGATGCTGCGCAGCCGTCCGGAGCCTTCGCCGCCGGATGGGGCTGCGGAGGGATAAAGAAGAAAAATGGGGGCAGAGGAAGCCACTGAGAGCTCACTCTGAGCGTGGCTGGTCTCTGGCGGACATTTCGTGGCCCAAAGTACAGGACACTGATGAGGTGACCCAGTTTGGGTAACGAAACGTTTGCAAGAAAAGAGTCCAGCTCAGAGAACACCAAGGACCCCACAGTCCTCCTCCTCCCCCTCCTCCTCCTCCCCCTCCTCCCTTTCTAGCACTGATGATATCTCCTAGTTGGGTCATGAAACGTCTGCAAGAAAACCACCCAGCTCAGAGAGCACCAAGGACCCCACAGTCTGTCCCTCCTTCCTTCTTTCCTTCCTTCCTTCCTTCCTTCCCTTCCCTTTCCTTTTCCTTCCTTCCTTCCTTCCAGCACTGATGATGCTCCCTAGTTGGGTCATGAAATGTCTGCAAGAAAACCACCCAGCTCAGAGAACACCAAGGACCCCACAGTCTGTCCCTCCTTCCTTCTTTCCTTCCTTTCTTCCCTTTCCTTTCCTTTCCTTTCCTTTTCCTTCCTTCCTTCCTTCCTTCCTTCCAGCACTGATGATGCTCCCTAGTTGGGTCATGAAACGTCTGCAAGAAAACCACCCAGCTCAGAGAACACCAAGGACCCCACAGTCCTTCCTTCCTTCCTTCCTTCCTTCCTTCCTTCCTTCCTTCCTTCCTTCCTTCATTCATTCATTCATTCATTCACTGATAATGTTCCCTAGTTGGGTCATGAAACATCTACAAGAAAACCACCCAGCTCAGAGAACACCAAGGACCCCACAGTCCTCCTCCTCCCCCCCTCCTCCTCTTCTATGCAAACCCCTCTCCTTTCTGATACACGCTGGCTGAGGAATTCTGGGAGTTGAAGTCCACAAGTCATCAAAGGGCCAAGTGTGAAGACCCCTGGCCTCGGCAATCTGACAGACTTCAACTCCCAGCATTCCCCAGCCAGCATGGCTGGCCTTCCACTAAGAATTCTCTAGCCTGCCCACTAGGATTTAAGGTCCACGGATCTTGAAAGTTACCAAGGTGGGGAAACCAACTTAAAAGCTGGAATGGGCTCCTGACGGTGCTGGAAAAAAAAAACAGCAGCAAAGAAATATCGAGTTTTTTTATCATTTTATTGTTTTTAATTTTTATACTTGTAGAATTGTAAACCTCCCAGAGTTACTTGGTTAAAGTGAGCGGTTGTAGAAATAATAAAAAGAAATTAAAAGAAAAGAAAAGAAATGAAATTCTCTGCTCTGGATGTTCCCCTCTAGAGCTGGTAGATAGATGGATAACTTCTGGGGTGTTTTTTTTTCCTGAATTGTTGTATTATGACCTGTTTGTACATTGTTGTTTATAGACTGCTTAGAGTCAAATAACTAGAGTAGGGGAAAAAACACCTCCTAATCAATAAATAGTAAATAAATCTCCAAGGTGCTTTTACCTTGGGGACCGAGACACACCTGGTCAGGAACAGCTCTTGTGAGCTGCTCTGCCTGTTGGTCCATATGATCAGGAGGCTCAAGGCTAAAACATACAAGGAACGGCTGCTGGAATTGGGTGTGTCTAGTTTAATGAAGAGAAGGACGAGGGGGGACAGGATAGCAGCGTTCCAGTATCTCAGGGGCTGCCCCAAAGAAGAGGAAGTCAAGCTATCCTCCAAAGCCCCTGAAGGCAGGACAAGAAGCAACGAGTGGAAACTCATCAAGGAGAGAAGCAACCTAGAACTAAGGAGAAACTTCCTGACAGTGAGGGCAATTAACCAGTGGAACAGCTTGTCACCAGAAGTGGTGAATGCTCCAACATTGGAAGTTTTTAAGAAGAAACTGGACAGCCATTTGTCTGGAATGGTATAGGGTTTCCTGCCTGAGCAGGGGGTTGGACTAGATGACCTCCAAGGTCCCTTCCAACTTTATCATCATTATTATTATAAAATAGATTTGTTTTGCAATATACATTTTGAATGATTCATTGTCTCGTGCCCAGACGTTTATGACCAGAGTTGTATATAAATCCAGTAAACAAAGGAAATTGTGACCTAGAACTAAGGAGAAACTTCCTGACAGTGAGATCAATTAACCAGTGGAACTACCTGCCTGCAGAAGTGGTGGATGCTCCAACACTGGAGGTTTTTAAGAAGAGACTGGACAGCCATTTGTCTGAAATAGTGTAGAGTTTCCTGCCTGAGCAGGGGTTGGACTAGATGACCTCCAAGGTCCCTTCCAACATTATTATTATTATTAATTATTATTATTATTATTATTATTAAGATCAGTGCCGTAGGGAAAGCTGGGTCTTAAACCAGCATTCCTGGTCTGAGCCGTTTGCGACCTTCCCAGCTAGCTTCCAAGGGGGAAAGCCGTGTTTGCTTAAGAACCCCGTGATTCACTTAACAACCGTGCCAGAAACAGGTCACAAAATCTGGCGCATAACATAAGGTAACAACTGCCTTGCTTATCAGTGGGAATTGTAGTCCCGCTTGTGGTGGTTAAGAGGAGGGTTGCCTGTATTGTGTCGCCTTTAAGGGAGCCTTTCTCCTCTGAACGTCTGCCGGTCTTGCCTCCTGAACAGGTAAAACTGAGCTGGCGAAGCAAACGGCCAAGTACCTGCACAAAGACGTCAAAAAGGTAAGAGCTCCAGCTGGGGATTCTGTGCAGGCCAAGAACAGCTGTAGAATCAGAGTCCCTCAGCCTGGGCCCCTAAGACTTGTGGACTTCAACTCCCAGAATTCCATGCTGGCTGAGGAAACTGGCCTAAAGTCACCGAGCCAGCTTTCATGGCTAAGGCAGGACTAGAGGACTAGGACTCCCCGTCTCCTGGTGATTGGCCCAAAGTCACTTAGTTGTCTTTTGTGCCTAAGGCGGGACTAGAACTCCCAGTCTCCTGGTGATTGGTCCAAAGTCACCAGTCAGCTTCTATGCCTAAGGTAGGACTAGAACTCCCCGTCTCCTGGTGATTGGCCCAGAGTCACCAGCTGTCTTTCGTGTGTAAGGCGGGACTGGAACTCCCAGACTCCTGGTGATTGGCCCAGAGTCACCCAGCCGTCTTTCGTGCCTAAGGCGGGACTGGAACTCCCAGTCTCCTGGTGATTGGCCTAAAGTCACTTAGTTGTCTTTTGTGCCTAAGGCGGGACTAGAACTCCCAGTCTCCTGGTGATTGGTCCAAAGTCACCAGTCAGCTTCTATGCCTAAGGTAGGACTAGAACTCCCCGTCTCCTGGTGATTGGCCCAGAGTCACCAGCTGTCTTTCGTGTGTAAGGCGGGACTGGAACTCCCAGACTCCTGGTGATTGGCCCAGAGTCACCCAGCCGTCTTTCGTGCCTAAGGCGGGACTGGAACTCCCAGTCTCCTGGTGATTGGCCCAAAATCACCTAGTTCTCTTTTGTGCCTAAGGCGGGACTGGAACTCATCATCTCCTGGTGATTGGCCCAAAGTCACCCAGTTATCTTTCGTGCCTAAGGCGGGACTAGAACTCATCGTCTCCTGGTGATTGGCCCAAAGTCACCCAGTTGTCTTTCGTGCCTAAGGCGGGACTCGAACTCCCCGTCTCCTGGTGATTGGCCCAAAGTCACTTAGTTGTCTTTTGTGCCTAAGGCGGGACTAGAACTCCCACTCTCCTGGTGATTGGCCCAAAGTCACCCAGTTGTCTTTCGTGCCTAAGGCGGGACTAGAACTCATCGTCTCCTGGTGATTGGCCCAAAATCACCTAGTTCTCTTTTGTGCCTAAGGCGGGACTGGAACTCATCATCTCCTGGTGATTGGCCCAAAGTCACCCAGTTATCTTTCGTGCCTAAGGCGGGACTAGAACTCATCGTCTCCTGGTGATTGGCCCAAAGTCACCCAGTTGTCTTTCGTGCCTAAGGCGGGACTGGAACTCCCAGATTCCTGGTGATTGGCCCAAAATCACCTAGTTCTCTTTTGTGCCTAAGGCGGGACTAGAACTCATCGTCTCCTGGTGATTGGCCCAAAGTCACCCAGTCATCTTTTGTGCCTAAGGCGGGACTGGAACTCCCAGTCTCCTGTTTCTAGCCTAGCGCCTTCACCACCAGACCAATCTGGCAACAATTCTGAGACCTGCTGACTTGCCACTGCTGCCCTCAGATGCCAGTGGCCTTGGGTGGACTGACAGGCAGCATATAATTTAAACAGATAAGCAGAAAGATAAAATAGGGAAAAGGTGAGTATCTTGACCGTCTTAAAAAGCCAGAATCCACCCTTCTGCCTTTATGTGTCTGTTACCCACTTAGTCGGCTGCACCAGGCGCCCCCCTACTTGGCCAGGGAGAGCCTGGCAGTGGGGACCACCCTCCAACTTGGGTGAATGCAACCTATTAGATCAGAGGCTGTCCTTGAAGGATTGTCGTGTACCCCCACGGCGGTCGTTAAATTAGTAACCCAGTTGTTAAGTGAATCTGGGCAGGTTGCTGACGTGACCTCAGCACGCTACGACCGTCGTAAATAGGAGTCAGTTGCCAAGTGTCTGAATTTTGATCGTGGGGATGCTGCAAAGGCCGTCACTGTGAAAAATAGTCGTTTAATGTCACAGTTTTCAATGCCGTCGTAACTTTGAACAGCCACCAAAGGAACTGTTGCAAGTTGAGGACCACAGTAATGCGAAAGACGAGAGTTTTATCGCTGGGAATGGAAATTTAGTCGCCTTTCTCAGGAAACCCTGGCAGGGGTTGTCATTAAGGCCACGTTCTTCCTTTCTTTAGGGTGATTGGGAAAAAGTAGGAAATCCGAAACTTAATTTGTCAAATAGAACAGCCGAGTATTAAAACTATTTGAGTGTTCGCAAGCATACCAAGAAATATATCGGCTCCCTCCACGAGCGAAGAATGTAAATTATGAGCAGAATAAAACACAAGCCAACAAAATGCTAAATTAAAGCCCCCGCCGTCTGTCGAAGTGAAATAATGCTTCCGTGGGATGCCTAGGTTATTACTCGTGGGAAAAACGCCAGTTTGCTTGGTGAGAAGAGGTCTTTCCACTGGAATGGAAAGCAAAGCTCATTTTTCCCTCTAAGAATGCCTGGATTTTCAGTCTGGCAACAGGTAGAAACATCTGATTCTCAAGATACCATCAATAATGATGATGATGATGTTGGAAGGGACCTTGGAGGTCATCTAGTCCAACCCCCTGCTCAGGCAGGAAACCCTATACCAGGGGTAGGCAACCTTGGCTCTTCTATGACTCGTGGACTTCAACTCCCAGAATTCCTCAGCCAGCATGGCTCAGCTTGGAAACCTCTCCCTTTCCCCTCAGCATGGCTGGCTCAGGAATTCTGGGAGTTGAAGTCCACGAGTCATAAAAGAGCCAAGGTTGCCTACCCCTGCCCTATACCATTTCAGACTAATGGTTTTCCAATCTCTTCTTAAATCTTCCAGGGTTGGAGCATTCACTGCTTCTGGAGGCAGGTGGTTCCACTGGTTAATTGTTCTAACTGTCAGGAAGTTTCCCCTTAGTTCCAGGTTGCTTCTCTCCTTGATGAGTTTCCAGCCATTGCTTCTTGTCCTGCCTTTGGGCGCTTTGGAGAATAGCTTGACTCCCTCTTCTTTGGGGCAGCCCCTGAGATACTGGAAGACTGCTATCCTGTCCCCCCTCGTCCTTCTCTTCATTAAACTAGACATACCCAATTCCAGTAGCCTTTCCTTGTATGCTTTAGCTTCCAGTCCCCTGATCATCTTTGTTGCTCTTCTCTGTACTCTTTCTAGAGTCTCCACATCTTTTTTACATTGCGGTGACCAAAACTGGATGCGGTATTCCAAGTGTGGCCTTACCAAGGCCTTGTAAAGTGGTATTAACCTTTCACGTGATCTTGAGTCTCTCCCTCTGTTAATGCAGCCCAGCACTGTTCAGATTCAGGCCCTCCAAGGGATAAGGGGGCCACCCACCTTTTCCTATCAGCAGGATCTGGACCAATGTGACCCCTGAAACCCAGATGGGGCATCTCAGTCAGAGGCACCCACCCAGGTTCCAGGAGTATAGGTAGTTCATTTAGTGACCGTTCGATGTTACAACAGCCCTGAAAAAAAGCGACACATAACGGCTGTTGCCCTGTGGGTCACGAGACTCAAATTCCAATGCTTGGCAACTGACTCGTATTTATAACGGCCCGCAATGTCCTGGGGTCTCCTTTTGTGATGTTCCGACAAGCCAGATGGATGGATGGTAACTGTTTATTATCTTCAACTTTCCTTGGCTTTGCAGGCCTGTAAAGGTCATCAACGCAAGGATGAGTTGCTGGATTACTTTCCCGTCACCATCGTAGCTGCCACTAATGAGACAAGACACTCAGCGAAGCCTGCGAGACAGAGACAGACTGGTTCTAGGATAGGCTAGGACAGTTTTGATCCCTGAGACAGCTCTTTGTAGTTGTTGTTAATTGCGAAGTCGTGTCCAGCCCATCGCAACCCCATGGACCACGTTCCTCCAGGTCTTCCTGTCCTCTACCATCTTCTGGAGTCCATTTAAGTTCACACCTCCTGCTTCAGTGACTCCATCCAGCCGTCTCCTTCTCTGTCGTCCCCTTCTTCTCTTCCCTTCATCTTTCCCAGCACCAGGCCCTTCTCCAGGGAGTCCTTCCTTCTCATTAGGTGGCCAAAGTCCTTGAGTTTCCACTTCAGGATCTGGCCTTCTAAGGAGCAGTCGGAGTTGATCTCCTCCAGGACTGACCAGTTGGATCGCCTTGCAGTCCAGGGGATTCGCAGGAGTCTTCTCCAGCATCAGAGTTCAAAGGCCTCTATTCTTTGGCGCTCAGCCTTTCTTACGGTCCAACTTTCACAGCCATACATTGCAACTGGGAAAACCATGGCCTGGACTATACGCACTTTTGTTGATGTCTGAGACAGCTCAGTTTCCTTCTTATTTCAGCGCACCTGGTCTAGGAGCGCTTCAGGGAACGGATAGGCAAATGGAGACTCAATCCTCCGGGCCAAAGGTATCCAAAAAGGTGAAATTGTGGCAACTGGACCCAAGTTTATTAAAACTTGAGACGTTTCGTTAACTCATCCGAGTAACTGCTTCAGTCAAAATGGAAATGTGGGGTGGACGGAGAGTCAAAGAGGCATCAGAATGGACTAACTCTTACCATACCGACTGGGGGGGGGGTGTTTCCTCCCCAAAATGAAAAAGCAGTGAAAATTCCCACGATGGTGAGTCTCTGCCTGCCCAAAGTTTTCAGTTTGACCGAAGAAGCTACTTGGGCGAGTCAACGAAACACCTCAATTTTGATCCATTTGGGCCCAGTTGCCATGGTAGTCTTAACTTTTCTAGATATTCAGGGAAGTGGGTTTTGCGTACGGCGTCAGCCAAAAAGCCATTCTTAAGGCCAGGGTGCCTGTTTGGTGTAGGACAATATTTCTCAACCTTGACCATTTTAAGGCATGTGGACTCCAACTCCCAGAATTCCACAGCCAGCAATGCTGGCTGTGGAATTCTGGGAGTTGAAGTCCACATGCCTTAAAATGGTCAAGGTTGAGAAACACTGGTGTAGGAGGACGTGAGTTGTGGATCCCTCAAGGACGCCACGGGCCTTGACCAGCCTCCTTGTAGATAGACACCTGTTTCATCTTCAGAAAGGGCAAAATGTCACACACACACACAGCCAAACTGTGTAGGGAGTGCTCCCCTTCCCTTTAACAAGCGTCTTGAGCAATTCTGATCAACCTCTCTTAACTCTCCTTTGCTTCTTTCCTCAGCAGGGGTTCATTCGCTTGGACATGTCGGAGTTTCAAGAGAGACACGAGGTGAGGAAGAGGGGGGGCGTTTCTGCCCCCTCAATCAGTTGCCATCCTTTGCAGACTCCAAAGACCACCCTCACTTTCGCCGTCCCCGAAGCGAACTCTTCCCCCAAGGGGTTGGCTTCGTTCCTCTAGGCCTGCCTGCGTTGCTCAAATTTCCTGCTGTTGGCCAGTCTCAGTAGGACATTTGTAGCCCAGGGTTCAACCGTAGTGGCCTTGTTGCTCTCTGAGCTTTGTCGTTTGCTTGAAGACATTTCATGACCCGACTAGGGAACGTCATCAAAGGGGAGGAGGAAGGAGGAGGTTTCTCGCAGACATTTCAGGACCCGACTAGCGAGCATCATCCGTGCTAGAAGGGAGTGGATAGGAAGCTGTAGGTCAGTGTTTCTCAACCTTGGCAACTTTACGATGTGTGGACTTCAACTCCCAAAATTCTCCAGCTAGCAATGCTAGCTGGAGAATTCTGGGAGTTGAAGTCCACACATCGTAAAGTTGCCAAGGTTGAGAAACACTGCTGTAGGTGAAGGAGCACTTCCCATCTTCTAGGTAGGTCCTTCTCCAACCCTATCCAGATGTGTGTAGGTTGAGCCTCAGAGACAATGCTCCTCAACATAACTTCCCAAGAACAAATATGTGTAATTGGGACCGTTGTATAATTCAGCCGTGGTGGCGCAGTGGTTAGAATGCGGAACTGCAGGCTACTTCTGCTGGCTGCCATGAATTCGGCAGTTCGATCCCGACGAAGTTGAAGGTAGAACTCGGCCTTCCATCCTTCCGAAGCGGGTAAAATGAGGACCCAGATGATTGGGGGGGCAACTGGCTGACTCTGTAAACGGCTTAGAGAGGGCTGTAAACGAACTGAGAAGCTGTTTGTAAGTCTAAGAGCTGTTGCTACTGCGATCAGGGCTGGTCTGGTTCTGTTCCAAATATGGCCGGCCTCTCTTCAACTTGTGCGTCAGGAGCAGCATCCTTACTCTGAAGCCCAGAAGGCTGGATGATGTAACTCTGGGGGTCTCTTGCAGGTGGCCAAGTTCATTGGTTCCCCCCCAGGCTACATTGGTCATGACGAAGGGGGGCAGCTCACAAAGAAGCTGAAGCAGTGCCCCAACGCCGTGGTCCTCTTTGATGAGGTGGACAAAGCCCACCCAGATGTCCTAACTATCATGCTGCAGCTCTTCGATGAAGTAAGATCCGTCGCCTTGGGATTGTTCGGGGTTCCAGGTCACTCATTCGTTCATAGATTCATTTGTTCTGGGTTTTAGGTCCATCCATCCATCCATTCCTTCATTCTGGGTTCCAATTCATTCATTCATTTGTTCTGGATTCCAGGTCCATCCATCCATCCATCCATTCATTCACTCCTTCATTCTGGTTCCAGTTCATTCATTCATTTGTTCTGGATTCCAGGTCCATCCATCCATCCATTCATTCACTCACTCACTCCTTCATTCTGGGTTCCAATTCATTCATTCATTTGTTCTGGATTCCAGGTCCATCCATTCATCCATCCATTCATTCACTCCTTCATTCTGGGTTCCAATTCATTCATTCATTTGTTCTGGATTCCAGGTCCATCCATCCATCCATCCACTCATTCACTCCTTCATTCTGGTTCCAGTTCATTCATTCATTTGTTCTGGATTCCAGGTCCATCCATCCATTCATTCACTCACTCACTCATTCTGGGTTCTAATTCATTCATTCATTTGTTCTGGATTCCAGGTCCATCCATCCATTCATTCATTCACTCACTCACTCATTCTGGGTTCTAATTCATTCATTCATTTGTTCTGGATTCCAGATCCATCCATTCATTCATTCACTCCGTCATTCTGGATTCCAGGTCATTTATTCATTCATTTGTTCTGGGTTCCAGCTCATTCACTTCTTCATTCATTCTGGACTCTCCAACTTTGGCAATTTGTGGACTTCAGCTCCCAGAATTCCTCAAGCCAGCATGTCTGGCTGAGAAATTCTGGGAGTTGAAGCTACCACAAATCTTAAAGTTGCCAAGGATGGACACCTCTTCCCCAAAGCACCTGAGGGCCGGACGAGAAGCAACGGATGGAAACTAATCAAGGAGAGAAGCAGCCTAGAACTGAGGAGGAATTTCCTGAAAGCGAAAACAATGAATCAGTGGAACGACTTGCCACCAGAGGTTGTGGGTACTCCATCGCTGGAGGTCCTCAAGAAGACACTGGACAATCATTCATTGGAGGGGTTGGACTAGAAGACCTCCAAGGTCCCTTCCAACTCTGATTTTCTGTTATTCTGTTAAGCTGAACCCATAGACCAGGGGTGGGCAACCTTGGCTCTTTTATGACTCGTGGACTTCAACTTCCAGAATTCCTGAGGCAGCCATGCTGAGGGGAAAGGGAGAGGCTTCCAAGCTGAGCCAGGCTGGCTCAGGAATTCTGGGAATTGAAGTCCACGAGTCATGAAGGGGCCATAGTTCCCCCCTGCTGGCTCAGGAATTCTGGGAGTTGAAGTCCACGAGTCATGAAGGGGCCATAGTTCCCCCATGCTGGCTGAGGAATTCTGGGAGTTGAAGTCCAGGAGTCATGAAGGGGCCACAGTTCCCCCATGCTGGCTAAGGAATTCTGGGAGTTGAAGTACATGAGTCATGAAGAGGTCATAGTTCCCCCATGCTGACTGAGGAATTCTGGGAGTTGAAGTCCACAAGTCATGAGGAGGACATAGTTCCCCCATGCTGACTGAGGAATTCTGGGAGTTGAAGTCCACGAGTCATAAAAGAGCCCAGGTGGCCTACTCCTGTCATAGAAGCTTCCTGCTCTCCACACCCTAACACCCCCCCCTCCAAAAACGCTCATAAAATCAGGTCAGCCATGTGGACGACCCACTTTACGACCGTCATGACTTGCATCTCTAACGAGGCCGGCATGCCCAGCTATGTCACTTGAGTGCCAGGCGGCTTTCTGCACCCGGCTGGGCCAGGAGAGGCATCCCACCCCCACCCCACCCCCTGAATCCACCAGCCTCCACGGGGTGTCTCCCACCCCTCGGCCTCTTGGAAAAATGGCCGCGTCCTCGGCGGTGCCTTTTCAGAGTTCTGTTTGTTTGGGGTGGGTTTTGTGTTTTGTTGGGTTTTTTTCTCCCCCCCTATTCCCCAGGATTAATAACCGTGGTATTTTTCTTGCATAGATCACGGTGGCAGCCGCTAAATGCGAAATCAATTCCTGAACTGCCGGCCTGACAGAGCAATAACCGAAATGTTAATCCCCAGCTCTGACACAAATGTGTGTCGTTCGTTCGGCTGGACAGGAGCGCTCCTGGCGACACTTAGAAAGGGGAGGGGGGAGCAGGCCTCTCCCCCCCCCCATTTTGTGTCCTCCTTGCTCCTCTTCGCCCTTCTCCTCCTCCTCCTTCTCCTCCACCCTTACAAACCATCCGTATTTTTAAAAGGCCCTTAAATTTAGCACTCTTGGAGGGGAGAACTGGAGGTCCCTGCAGAGGCCAGCCTCGCCCCCCCTGCCTTGCCCCAAAGTCCAGGGTCCGTCTCCCTTCTGGGTGGGGGCCCTTCGGGTCCCGGGTCAGACCCCAAAGGCCAGGCGGTTCCTGGGGGGGGGGGCTTTCGTTCGCCCGGAGCAAAAAATCAGGTCATCCTTGAGACTCAACGACCACAGCTCAGCCCCCAATTCCTGTCCCAAAGTGAGTTTTTGCCCCATTTTGCAACCTCTCTTGGAACAGTCGTTAAGCCGGTCGCCACAGTTCTTAAGTGAGACGCACCATCGTTAAGCGAATCCGGCTTCCCCCATTGACTTTGCTAGTCAGGACGTGAACCCCCGGGACACTGCAACCCGTCGTAAATACGAGACAGTTGCCGAGCGTCTGGATTTTGATCGCGTGACCCTGGGGGGCGCTGGAACGGTCGTAAGTGTGAAAAACGGTCCTAAGTCCCTTTTTTCCAGTGCCGTTGTAACCGAGCGGTCACTAAACGAGCAGTCGTAAGTCAAGAAGCAGCTGCGCTGCCCCTATCCTTAGTGTAGCTGGGCCCACCGAAAGCGGTCCCAACGGAAGAGCCGTCCTCCCAGAAATGACATGGGGCAACTCACCACAGTTCGTTTAGTGACTGTCTGAAGTTACAACTTTACTAAAAAATTGACTTATGACCGTTTTTCCTATGACCGTTACAGCCTCCCCAGGGGTCACGTGATCAGTATTTGGACGCTTGGCAACTGACTCGTGTTTATGACGGACGCAGTGTCCCGGGGGGGGGAGGTTTCATGTGATCCCCTTTCGCAACTGTCTGACAAGCAAAGTCGGTGAGGAAGCCAGAAGTGGGTTACTGATTCCATGGTGGTCATAAGTAGAGGACTTCCTGTGCCACAAGCTCCGGGGTGATGAGTGAACTGAGGGTGTTGTGCCGTTCCCTCAAGCCTGTTTCAAGGGGTCTGAGCAGACTCCCCTATTGGGGTCCCTGTTGCTCTCTGAGCTGGCTTTCTCCTTGCAGACGTCTCATGACCCAACTAGGCAACCTCATCAGTGCTACAGGTGGGGGGGAGACTGGGCGGTCCTTGATGCTCTCTTAGGTTTGGTTGGCTTTTTTGCAGAGGTTTTGCGGAATTAGAATCACGGTGTGGGAAGGGGCTGTGGAGATCTTCTAGTCCAGGGGTAGGCAACCTCGGCCCCTTCATGACTCGTGGACTTCAACTCCCAGAATTCCTCAGCCAGCATGGGGGAACTATGGCCCCTTCATGACTCATGGACTTCAACTCCCAGAATTCCTGAGCCAGCATGGGGGAAACTATGGCCCCCTTCATGACTGGTGGACTTCAACTCCCAGAATTCCTGAGCCAGCATGGGGGAACTATGGCCCCTTCATGACTCATGGACTTCAACTCCCAGAATTCCTCAGCCAACACAGGGGAACTATGCCCCTTCATGACTCGTGGACTTCAACTCCCAGAATTCCTCAGCCAGCATGGGGGAACTATGGACCCCCCTTCATGACTGGTGGACTTCAACTCCCAGAATTCCTGAGCCAGCATGGGGGAACTATGGCCCCTTCATGACTGGTGGACTTCAACTCCCAGAATTCCTGAGCCAGCATGGGGGAACTGTGGCCTCTTTGTGATTCGTGGACTTCAACTCCCAGAATTCCTGAGCCAGCATGGCTCAGCTTGGAAACCTCTCCCCTTCCCCTCAGTATGGCTGTCTCAGGAATTCTGGGAGTTGAAGTCCACGAGTCATAAAAGAGCCACGGTTGCCTACCCCTGGCCTAAACCATTTTAGACAAATAGCTGTCCAGTCTCTTTTTGAAAGCCTCCTGCAACATCTGGTGGCAAGCTGTTCCGCTGGTTCATTATTCTAACTGTCAGGAACTTAGTTCCAGGTTGCTTCTCTCCTTGATGAGTTTCCATCTGCTGCTCCTTGCCCGCCCTTCTTCAGGGGCTTTGGAGAATAGCTTCATCAATGCTGGAAGGGAGGGAGGGGGGGTCGCTGTCTGCTTGTATCCCAGGGCCTGTGGGCTTCTCTTCGGCCTGACGAGGCTTATGTCCGTTTCCCGTGTCTCGGGAAGGGCCGGCTGACCGACGGGAAGGGGAAGACCATTGACTGCAAGGACGCCATCTTCATCATGACCTCCAACGTGGCCAGCGACGAGATCGCCCAGCATGCTTTGGAGCTGAGGGAAGACGCTGCGGAGCTGAGCCGGAAGAGGATCGCCGAAAAGCTAGGTGGGTACCTCTTCCTCCCTCCCTCCCTCTCCAGCAGCCTCCTTACTCTGAGTAGACCCCGGAACCCCTGGAGACCGCGCAGGGCAATCCTGTGCGGTCCGCCATCTTCCTTCCTGCACCTACGACCACAATGGACCCCAGCATTTCGGTTGCTAAGCGAGATGCTTGTTAAGTGAATTTTGCTCCGTTTTACGACCTTCCTTGCCACAGCTGTTAAACGAATCACGGCAGTTGTTGGCGACAGGGTTGTTCAATGAATCTGGCCCCCCCCCATTGACTTGGCTTGTCAGAAGGTTGCAAAAGGGGGTCACGTGACCGCCCCCCCCCCGGGACGCTGTCGTAAATACGAGTCCGTTGTCAAGCATCTGAATTTTGATCGTGTGACTCTAGGAGATGCTGCCACGGTCGTAAGTGTGAAAAACGGTCATAAGTCTCCTTTTTCAGGGCCGTTGTAACTTCGAACGGTCAGTAACCGAACTGTTGTAAGTCGAGGACTAATTGTAGTGCAGGTCTGTCATCCTTACCCTGGCCACAGGATTGCCCAGTCAGCCTTGGCTACTGTTTTCAAACAACAGAGGGGGTCTCTAGAATGGATGGGTGGATGGACTGATGAATGGAAGGGAAGGAAAGGGAATAGGACAGGACACGAAAGGACAGAACAGAACAGAACAGAACAGAACAGAACAGAATAGAATAGAATAGAATAGAATAGAATAGAATAGAATAGAAAATATGGAATGGAATAGAATAGAATAGAATAGAATAGAATAGAATAGAATAGAATAGAATAGAATAGAATAGAATAGAATAGGAAATATGGAATGGAATGGAATAGAATAGAATAGAATAGAATAGAATAGAATAGGAAATATGGAATGGAATGGAATAGAATAGAATAGAATAGAAAATATGGAATGGAATAGAATAGAATAGAATAGAATAGAAAATATGGAATGGAATAGAATAGAATAGAATAGAATAGAATAGAATAGAATAGAATAGAATAGAATAGAATAGAATAGAATAGAATAGAATAGAATAGAATAGAATAGAATCTGGAAGGGACCTTGGAGGTCTTCTAGTCCAGCCCTCCCGCTCAAGCAGGAGAACCTATATCATCTCAAATAAGTGACTGTCCAGTCTCTTCTTAAAAACCTCCAGTGATGGAGCGCCCACGATTTCTGGTGGCCAGCTGTTCCACTGGTTAATTGTCCTCCCTGTCAGGAAGTTTCTCCTAAATTCCAGGTTGCTTCTCTCTTTGATCAGTTTCCAACTCTTGTTTCTTGTCCTTCCCTCTGGTACTTTGGAGAATAATGTGACACCCCCCCCCCTTTTGTAGCAGCCCCTCAAATACTGGAACTCTGCTATCATGTCACCCCTATTTCTTCTTTTCTCTAGACTAGCCAAACCCAACTCCCGCAACTGTTCTTCGTATGTTTTAGTCTCCAGGCATTGGATCATCTTAGTTGCTCTTCTCTGAACTTTTTCCAAGGTCTCAACATCTTTTTTGTAGTATGGTGATCAAAACTGGTTGTAGTACTCCAGGTGTGGCCTTACTAAGGCTTTATAAATTGGTAGTAATACTTTGCGTGATCTTGATTCTATGCCTCTGTTTATACAACCCAGGATTGTGTTAGCTTTTTTGATAGATGCATGGATAGATGGAGGGGTGGATGGACGGATGGATGGATGGATGAACAGATGCCAGCCAGCTCTTTTCCCACCCCCAGGAAACCCCCCCTCCCCACTTCTTAAGTGCTGTGTTTTGGGTACCCATCAGCTCTGCTTTTGTCTTCCAGATGACGTCCAGGTGACGGACAAGATAACCATCTCCAAGCAGTTCAAGGAGAACGTGATCCGTCCCATCCTCAAGGTACAGATGGTGCTGTTTACAGCCCTGGGCCCGAGTTCCAGAAATGGGAGCCCGGGGGGGGGGGTGTTTTCTTTCTCCCCCTGCTTCAGCCACCAGCTGGATCCAGAGGTCTTGGCTACGTGGCCCCACAGGTTGGCCGTTTTCTAGCTAACCCCGAATCCCAGGCTGGTATATTCACCTTAGGATGGTTGGATTTATGCCAGGAAATCTTTTTCCCACCTCTCTGGGGGGAAATGCAGGACTTAGCAAAATAACAAGAGTCGGAAGGGATCTTAGAGGTCATTTAGTTCAACCCCCTGCTCAAGCAAGAGACTTGGTAGCAGGGCTGAGCATCCATGGCCCCTTTAAGACCAATGGACTTCAATTCCTGGCCGGCTGAGGAATTCTGGGAGTTGAAGTCCACAGGTCGTAAAAGGGGCCACGGAGGCCCAGCCATGCCCTCTGCAGGTGTAGTCCTCGACTTAACGACCCAGCATTTCGGTTGGCGAAGCAAAACGTTTCTGAAGCGAATTTGCCCCATTTTACGACTTTTCTCGCCCCAGTTACTAAGTGAATCACTGCAGTTGTTAAGTAAGTCACACCGTTGTTAAGTGAATCTGGTTTCCGCATCGGCTTTACTTATCAGAAAGTCGCAAAAGGGGATCACTTGGCCCCGGGACACAGCGACCATTGTAAGTATGAGCCAGTCACCAGGCGGCTGGATTTTGATCACATGGCCCTGGGGATGCTGCGACAGTCATAAGTACGGTCCTGTCACTTTTTTTCAGTGCCGTAACTTCAAATGGTCGCTAAGTCGAGGACCACCTGTACGATTCTGGAGAAATGGCTGTCCGATCTCTTCTTAGAACCCCCCACCCCACCCATAACTTCACAAGGGGCCCTGGTCTGTTTCACCCAGAGCAAGGCAGTAACCGGGGGTGGGGGTGCGTCTTGATAGAGCCATTAACCCGTGGAACTCCTTGCCTCCAGAAGCTGTGAGTGCTCCGACACCGGGACTTTTAAAGAAGAGACCGGACAGCCATTTGTCTGAAACGGTATGGGGGTTTCCTACCTGAGCAGGGGGTTGGACTAGATGACCTCCAGGGTCCCTTCCCACTCTGTGATTCTGTCATTTTGTAAGGGGGTTTGGATTAGAAACGAAGTCGCCAACCTTTTGGGCACCAGGGACCGGTTCCACAGAGAGAGGTTTTTCCGCAGACCGGAGGGTGCGTGGTTTTGTGTGCTGTCTGCATCTTGCGATGGGGCTTTGCTTGTTTGTGTGGACCGGTTGCTGGCATGCTTCGGCCCAGTACGGGTCCATGGACTGGGGGTTGGGGATTCCTGGACTAGATGACCTCCAAGGTCCCTTCCAACTCAATGGTTCCGCTATCTCAGTGGTTCTCAACCTGTGGGTCAGGACCCCATTTGGGGTTGAACGACCATTTCACGGGGGTCGCCAACCAACGCAGTCCACCATTTTTTCCCCTTTTTCCTTAGCTGTGCTACTCTTAAACAGAGTCTAATTCTATTGGCTTTCCAAAGCCCATAGGAATTGTCCAGGCTGTCTCTGCCCTGCTGAGCCCGCCAAAAGTCCCATTCTGCAAACGGTGCTGCACCAGTTGAGTAGTCCTCGACTTACGACCGGTTGAGTAGTCCTCGACTTAACGACCGGTTGAGTAGTCCTCGACTTAACGACCGGTTGAGTAGTCCTCGACTTACGATCAGTTGGGGGTCACGGCATTAAAAAGGTTGAGAACCACTGTGCTATCTTCTTCGATTTATTTAATTCGTACGCCACCTATCCCGCTCCCCAGAGCCATTTTATCCCCCTTCGCAGCCATTTCCAAAGCTACCCCCTTGGAGAGGGTGCAACAGAGGGGTCTGTGCCAGCCCACCCACCCACCCATCTTCAGCGCTTCTCCCTTCTCCTCCCTCCCACCCCAGGCTCACTTTCGCCGGGACGAGTTCCTTGGCAGGATCAACGAGATCGTCTACTTCCTCCCGTTTTGCCAGTCGGAGCTGATCCAGCTGGTCAACAAGGAGCTGAGTTTCTGGGCCAAGCGGGTGAGCCCTGCCAGCCTCTCCCTGGCTTAACTCCCCTCTGCTCCCTCTTCCCTGCACGGAGTCCTTGCCGTACGACCGTTCGTTTAGCAACCGGTTGAAGCCACAACAGCACCGAAAAAAAGGGATTTATCTTTTTCACACAACCATTGCCGCCTCCCCGTGGCCACGGGATTGGCCACTGACTCGTATTCATGACGGTGGCACGGTGGCAGGGTCACCTCGCCACCCTTTGCGACCTTCCTGGCCAGCTTCTGAAAGCAAAACCAATGGGGTGGGGGAGGAGGAGGAGATGGATTCGCTTAACGGCCACACAATTTGGTCCACAACTGCCGCGATCCGTGGCAGAAAGTTCCGTGAAATCGGACGTGGCTCACTTAACAACTTGCTTAGCCACAGAAATGTTTGCAGTCGTAGGTCAAGGATCCCCCGTGCTCTTCCTAAGCATCTTTGTGCCGTCAG
Source organism: Crotalus helleri (assembly GCA_024509115.1). Classification (NCBI taxonomy): domain Eukaryota; kingdom Metazoa; phylum Chordata; class Lepidosauria; order Squamata; family Viperidae; genus Crotalus; species Crotalus helleri. The sequence continues at coordinate 275,958 of JAKSXO010000083.1, forward strand.
GTCAGCCTGCCCCACCCTCTCTGACAGGGAAGGCAGGTTGCACACCTGATAAGTTAGGGAATTGGGGGGGGAGATTTCCAGGAAGAGGGTCTTCTCTGCCATTGCACCTGTCTTGTGCAACACTGTGCCCTCCCACCCCCTGAGATGGGGGGGGGGACATTTCTCCCGGCCTCCCCGAAAAGAATTAAAACAGACGTCTCTGGAGATTTTCCGTCATCCCAAAGATGCTTTTTCACGAGGCAACTGGACTTTCCTGTTTTTCCTTGAAGACGTTTCGCTTCTCATCCAAGAAGCTTCTTCAGCTCTGACTGGATGGTGGAGGAACGGAAGGATTTATACTTGCAGAAAGCTGGACATTTGCAATCTTTCAGAGGGTTGTTGAGCCCACCTGAGGACACAGGTAAACCTCCAGGTGGCTTCAACGACCCTCTGAAAGAAGGCAAATGACCGGCTGTCTGCAAGGAGTATAAATCCTTCCCTTCCCCTCCATCTTGTCAGAGTGGAAGAAGCTTCCGGGATGAGAAGTGAAACGTCTTCAAAGAAAAACCAAGACAGTCCAGCTGCCTCCTGAAAGAAGCACCTTTGGGACAATTAAAACAGACCTGGGCATTTTATTGGCCCCGGCCCACCTTTGGCCCTGTGGCTGTCCCTGTCCATCCTGTTTGAGGTCAGTTGGAAATTAGAAATCAGATGTAAATACATATACGCCAGGCACGCAATGCCACCTCATTGCTTTCATTTTGAAGGCAATAAGCACATTTGCCCAACATGCTAGCAGGGGTAGGCCACCTGGGCTCTTTTATGACTCGTGGACTCCAACTCCCAGAATTCCTGAGCCAGCCGTGCTGAGGGGAAAAGGAGAGGTTTCCAAGCTGAGCCAGGCTGGCTGAGGAATTCTGGGAGTTGAAGTCCACCAGTCATGAAGGGGCCATAGTTCCCCCTTGCTGGCTCAGGAATTCTGGGAGTTGAAGTCCAGGAGTCATGAAGGGGCCATAGTTCCCCCATGCTGGCTCAGGAATTCTGGGAGTTGAAGTCCGCGAGTCATAAAAGGGCCCAGGTTGCCTACCCCTGATTTAGGAGGCTCACCACTTAGAACAGGAGGACTTAGGACAGGGGTAGGCAACCTTGGCTTTTTTATGACCCGCGGACTTCCAGAATTCCTGAGCCAGCCATGCTGAGGGGAAAGGGAGAGGTTTCCAAGCTGACCCATGCTGGCTGAGGAATTCTGGGAGTTGAAGTCCTCCAGTCATGAAGGGGCCATAGTTCCCCCATGCTGGCTGAGGAATTCTGGGAGTTGAAGTCCTCCAGTCATGAAGGGGCCATAGTTCCCCCATGCTGGCTGAGGAATTCTGGGAGTTGAAGTCCACGAGTCATGAAGGGGCCATAGTTCCCCCATGCTGGCTGAGGAATTCTGGGAGTTGAAGTCCACAAGTCATGAAGGGGCCATAGTTCCCCCCATGCTGGCTGAGGAATTCTGGGAGTTGAAGTCCACAAGTCATGAAGGGACCATAATTCCCCCATGCTGGCTGAGGAATTCTGGGAATTGAAGTCCACGAGTCATGAAGGGGCCCAGGCTGCCGACCCCTGTGCCTCATCCAAGAGGCAGAGAGAGCGGAATCCTCTGCTGATGAAAAACTCCGATCCAGAAAGCCCCCTATTGGAGGATTCCCTGATTGCTGCTCCTTCCTCCCCCTGCAGGCCAAAGCGAGGCACAACATCACTCTGGTGTGGGACAGGGAGGTGATGGACGTGCTGGCTGACGGCTACAACCTGCACTACGGCGCCCGCTCCATCAAGCACGAGGTGAGCTGAGACCGGCTTCCTTTTCTTTCTTCCAGGCCCCCCCTGGAGCTGAGGGGGAAGACCCCCGCTCATTGCTTCTTCCTCTTTTATTTCTTTTTTTTTTTTCTTTTGTGTTGAGCTCATTGCTCACTTTTCCCCAAAGGTTCTGCCCCAGAAACTTTTGGGAAAAATAAATAAATGTTTATTTATATCCCACTTTTTAAAAAAAAAAATAACTCAAGGCAGCAGACGTACCTAATATACCCTTCCTCTTCCTTTTTTCCCCCACATTAACAATCCTGCGAGGTGGGCTGGGCTGAGAAAAAGAGAGGGACCAATTTTTCTGCTAAGGCAGGACTAGAACTCACCGTTTCATGGTGATTGGTCCAAAATCATCCAATTGGCTTTCATGCTTAAGGTGGAACTAGAACTCACCGTCTCCTGGGGATTGGCCCAAAGTCACCCAGCTAGCTTCAATGTCTTAAGGCAGGACTAGAACTCACCGTCTTCTGGGGATTGGCCCAAAATCATCCAATTGGCTTTCATGCCTAAGGCGGGACTAGAACTCACTGTCTCCTGGTGATTGATCCAAAATCATCCAATTGGCTTTCATGCTTAAGGTGGGACTAGAACTCACCATCTCCTGGTGATCGGCCCAAAGTCACCCAGCCGTCTTTCATGCCTAAGGCGGGACTAGAACTCACCGTCTCCTGGTGATTGGCTCAAAGTCACCCAGCCGTCTTTCATGCCTAAGGCGGGACTAGAACTCACCGTCTCCTGGTGATTGGACCAAAGTCACCCAGTTGTCTTTCATGCTTACACAGAGACTAGAACTCACCGTCTCCTGGGGATTGGCCCAAAGCCACCCAGCCAGCTTCAATGTCTAAGGCAAGACTAGAACTCACCGTCTCCTGGGGATTGGCCCAAAATCATCCAATTGGCTTTCATGCCTAAGGCGGGACTAGAACTCACTGTCTCCTGGGGATTGGACCAAAGTCACCCAGTTGTCTCCCATGCTTACACGGAGACTAGAACTCACCGTCTCCTGGGGGTTAGCTCAAAGTCACCCAGCCAGCTTTCATGTGCCAATCAGGACTAGAACCTTGCTGGTTTTCTAGCTTTCCCAGCTGCTGCAGGGACTTAATCAGCAAAAGAAAGCGTCTTTCAAATCAATTTGCAATGATACGCAAGGACCGTCTGCCAGTTTCCTACCAGGCGGGGTTCCACTGCATTGCGGATATGAATTAGCACCCCTCCCTCCTGTAAATTCTGAACAGAAACCCCAGCTGAAGGGCCCCCGTCGCTTGCTTGCTTTTGTTTTTTCCCCCTGAAATCTGAGATTTGGGGTGGGGTCCTGCTGGCTGATGTCCCTCTGGAAAATGCAGCCTGCGCAGCCGTTATCGGCCCCGGAAGTGGCCGCCTGCAGTGCCCGTTTTCCCTCTTGGCCAGGTCGAGCGCCGGGTGGTGAACCAGCTCGCCGCGGCCTACGAACAGGACCTTCTGCCCCACGGCTGCACCTTGAGGATCACGGTGGACGACTCCGACAAGCAGCTGCTCAAGGCCAGAGGCCAGGACAGGCCCCTGCCCGCCGAGGGCCAGTGGAAGTGCCCCACGCTGCGCCTGGAGATCCTGGAGGATAGCAAAAGCCGGAAGCTGGACATCCAGGCCCCGCTGATGCCGGACGAAGCCTCCTACCCCTCCTAGGCGCCAGCCCCACGGTGCCCCCAGGGCAGCGCCTGGCAGAACGAGAGTTGGTAATAAAGCGATCGTAAGACATGGATACGTCTGCAGGGGGGAGAGCAACTTTCTCTGGAGGGCAGCAGGAAGGGCGGCCCTCCGCCCCCCAGGGACTGCCTGGGTGCGTGGGAGTTGTAGTCCAATGCAGCCGGAGGGGGTCTCAAAAGGAAGAAGAGTCCCAGAAAGAGGGGGCGTCCGTCTAGGATGGTCCCGTAGAGTCCGTGGAAAGATTCAATCCAGGGTCCTTATCATGTCTCAGGTATGGGGGTGATTCCTTATCCCATCAGCCAGGTTGAGTGCCTAATCTCTGCCCCAGATGCTCTTCTGCCTTGTGAATTGGGGGGGGGGAGTTGGGGGTGGCGTGGAGGTTGTTTCCAGCCCCCGCAGCCCTAGAGAGAGATTTAAGTTATTGCAGTTGTGTTGGAATAAATGCAGTTTGCGTCTCCGTGGTGTCCCTCGTCCTTTGGGTCCTCAAAAAGCCGGTGCCAGCTCTCAAGCCAAGGGGGGGCGGGGGCTTATGGGTCCCTGGATCGCTGCTTTCTTATCCACCAATAGCGTCCTCTTCTGGAAATAACAGGTAGTCCATGGGGTCGCGATGGGTCGGACACGACTTCGCAATTACCAACAACAGCAAAAGCCCTGGATCATTAAATAGCTTTCTCGAAGCCCATCCTAACTCTGAGCGGTCGTTAAGCGGCTGATCGTAAGTTGAGGACTGCCTGTAAAGGCGATGGTGGGAGAACTCTTATTTGCCTACCTTTTAAAAGGTAGTCCTCGCCTTACGACCACAATTGACCCCCCCAAAAAAATTTCTGCAGGACAGTTCTTAAAGTGAGCTTTGCCTGGCTTTACGACTTTTCTTGTCAGCGTCGTTAAGTGAATCGCTGTAGTTACACGGTTGTTAAGTGAATCCAGCTCCCCCCTTTGACTTTGGTCGCAAAGGGGGGATCGCATGAAGCCAGAAGCCTGCAGCGGTTATAAATCTTGAGTCATTTGTCAAGTGTCTGAATTTGGATCACGTGGACACCCCCCCCAGAGGATGCCGCGACGGTCGGTAAGCGTGAAGAACAGTCATAAGCCTGGTTTTTCCTGCACCGTCGTAACTTTGAATGGTCGCTAAATGAACGGCTGTAAATCGAGGACGGCCTGCAAATGATCTGAAATGTTATTTTTGCTGATGTACACCTTTGTGGGTGAATTTTCCCCTAACACAGAAGGGGTCTCCAACCTTGGCTGGCGACTTTACAGCTCGTGGACTTCAACTCCCAGAATTCCTCAGCCAGCAGAGCTGTCGAATAAGTGGAGGACTTCCTATAATATGCCCCTCTTCCGGAAATGCAGAATAATCGAACTGGAAGGGACCATGGAGGTCATCTAGTCCAGGGCTTTTCTACCAGGGGTACAGGTTCCACCTGTGGTCCATGGGCACATGGCAGGGGGTACACGACCATCCTAGAAAAGGGGTAGCGAGGGAGGGGAATGAGCTGAACCGGGGGCAGCACCGCACAAGCCTGAGCGAGAGACGGCTGGAGCTGCAGGGCTGTCGGGACTCAGCGGAAGCGCCAGGATCAGCACCAGGATCCAGCTGGAGCTCGGCGCTGATCCTGGTGCTTCTGCTGAGCCCCGAAGAAGCGCCAATCAGCTAGAATGTTGCAGCCTCTCCAGGATCTTGTGATTTACATTCAGATGCTTGGCAACCGATTCATATCTATGACGGTCACAGTGTCCCAGGGTCATGGGAAGTGACCAAAACCTGCTGCAACCACCCAGCAGAGGGGGGGGGAATAAAAACCAAACAGCCCCCCAACCCACCCCAACCCCTCTGCCAATCCTCAACAGAAATGCTCACAACAATGAAAACCTCGGACAGGAGGAAGATTGAGGCTGGGCGGGCAGGCAGGTGTCTTGCTCGGCTGTGGCTGGGGGAGGGGGCACTTTTTTCATTGCCATTGTAACTACTAAGAGTCACTAAGTGAACTGTTGTAAGTCGAGGACTACCTGTACTTTATCATTTTTTTTCATTTTTTATTTTTTTGGGTCATCCAGGTTTTGACACCTTATAATAATAATAATAGTAGTAGTAGTAGTCAAGTTGGAAGGGACCTTGGAGGTCATCTAGTCCAACCCCCTGCTCAGGCAGGAAACCCTACACCATTTCGGACAAATGGCTGTCCAGTCTCTTCTTAAAAACTTCCAGTGTTGGAGCATTTACTGTTTCTGGAGGCAGGTGGTTCCCCTGGTTAATTGTTCTAACCGTCAGGAAGTTTCTCCTTAGTTCCAGGTTGCTTCTCTCCTTGATGAGTTTCCACCCGTTGCTTCTTGTCCTGCCTTCAGGCGCTTTGGAGAATAGCTTGACTCCCTCTTCTTTGGGGCAGCCCCTGAGATACTGGAAGACTGCTATCCTGTCCCCCCTCGTCTTTCTCTTCGTTAAACTAGACAGACCCAATTCCAGCAGCCGTTCCTTGTATGTTTTAGCCACCTTGCTAGGCAGCTGGTGGTCCTCGGATGTTGCCATATCCTAAAAGTGGCACAATGGGTGAAAAGCTTGGAAAGCCCTGATCTAGTCCACCCTGGGGCGGGGGGGGGAGGTCAATTGATTTGTGTTTTTTAGGAATTATCACCAAGAATCCCGCCTTTCCTGGCCCAAGGGAGGGAGCTCAAAAACTGGGGAAGGGGACAAAGACCCCCTGGCCAGGAGCGGCCGACAAGCTGAGGCAGGTGGCAGCTCTCAGCCCCCCCCATTCCTCCCCCCAGCTAGGCCAGACAGGAAACACGACCCAGTGAGCTACACAGGTCAGTCCTCGACTTACATCGGTCAACGGGGAAGCCAGATTGACTTTGAACAATAGTTTGACTCACTTCACAACTGCAGCGGTTCATTTAACAACGGTGGCAAGAAACATCGTAAAATGGGCAGAACTCACTTAAGAACTGTCTTGCAGAAATTTTTTTTGGGGGGTCAATTGTGGTCGTAAGTGGAGGACTACCTTTTTAAAACCTGCATGGTCGGCAAATAGAGTTCTCTCACTATCGTCTTTACAGGCAGTCCTCCACTTACGATCCGCCGCTTAACAACTGTTCAGAGTTAGGATGGGCTTCCAGAAAGCTGCTTAAATGACCCGTCCTCAAAGCTGCACTGCCCCACACACACATACACACACACACACACACACGCACAATCATGTGATTGCTTTTCAGGCGCTGGGCTGTGGGTTGCGGGCGGTGCTGTCTCTTCTCTAGCAGAACAGAAGGGCAGAGTTGGTAGGGACCCCGAAGGTCATCTATTCCAACCACCCTTCACCATTCCACGTGACCCCCGGGGGACGCTGTGACCATCGTGAATGTGAATCAGTTGCCAAGCGTCCGGATTTTGATCACGTGACCGCAGGGGAATGCTGCAACGGTCAGAAGTGTGCAAAATGGTCAAAAGACACATTTTTCAGTGCCGTTGTAAATTCAAATGGCCGGTAAGTGAAGCGTTATAAGTCAAGGACTGCCTTTACCTGTGTTTGATTTCTTAAGAAAGTCGGCCTCTGGAGCATAAAACGGGGAAGGATTAACTATGGTTCTGGCTTAACGAGGACGAAGCTCATCTTTGGGGTCTTTAAATTATAATAATGATAATAAAGTTGGAAGGGACCTTGGAGGTCATCTAGTCCAACCCACTGCTCAGGCAGGAAACCCTATACCATTTCAGACAGATGGCTGTCCAGTCTCTTCTTAAAAACCTCCAACGTTGGAGCCTTCACCGCTTCTGGAGGCAGGTTGTCCCACTGTTCTAACTGTCAGGAAGTTTCTCCTTAGTTCTAGGTTGCTTCTCTCCTTGGTTAGTTTCCATCCGTTGCTTCTTGTCCGGCCTTCAGGACCTTTGGAGAATAGCTTGACTCCCTCTTCTTTGGGGCAGCCCCTGAAGGTTGCTATCATGTACCCCCTCTTCCTTCTCTTCATTAGACTGGGCATACCCAATTCCAGCAACCGTTCTTCGTATCTTTTAGCCTCCAGACCTCTGATCATCTTTGTTGCTCTTCTCTGCACTCTTTCTAGAGCAGGGGTAGGCAACCTTGGCCCCCTCATGACTCAGTGGACTTCAACTCCCAGAATTCCTGAGCCATCAGGGGGGGACTATATGGCCCCTTCATGACTCGTGGACTTCAACTCCCAGAATTCCTGAGCCAGCATGGCTCAGCTTGGAAACCTCTCCTTTCCCCTCAGCATGGCCGGCTCAGGAATTCTGGGAGTTGAAGTCCACGAGTCATGAGGGGGCCAAAGTTTCCCCCATGCTGGGTGAGGAATTCTGGGAGTTGAAGTCCACGAGTCATAAAAGAGCCATGTTTGCCCACCCCTGTTCTAGAGTCTGGCTCTCTTTTTTCCCCTAGGCCGCCTCTTCTCCCCCGTCTCCCAAGGTCTTCCCCACAGCCCACTGCAGTGGCAGAGCCGTTCGCTGCCCTTTGCCGAAGCCTCCGGCCATGTGCAGAGATGCCCAGAAAGGCCACTTCTTCTGGGAGGGACCGAGGCCCCCTCTCCAGCTTCCTCCACCCGCCAGAACTGCCAGTCCGCCTTGATCGATGGCTGGCCAGCAAGCCTCGCGTGGCGTCTGCCCATTGATTCAGCTTGCCTGGAGGTCCGGCTCCTAATCGGATTAGGGAGGCAGGATGGAGGAGGAGAGGAGCAAGCGGGATGTAGAGGCTTGGGCAATGAGGGGAATTTATCATCTTCACCTCTCCTGTGCCGTTTGCATGGGGTCCTTCACGGGCGGGAGCAGCTGTGGCTCGTGGGGCTGAGGGTGGGCGGAGGACCCACAGATCCATCATCCTCGCCTGGAGTTGGAGAAAGTTAGTTAGAGAGGCTGCAGACGTCTTCCCGTTTGCAGAATCGTAAGAGTTGGAAGGGACCTTGCAGGCCAATGAGTCAATCAATCCGAATAGGGCTGGAAGGGGCCTTGGAGGTCTTCTAGTCCAGCCCCCCGCTCAAGCAGGAGACCTTATACCATTTCAGACCAGTGGCTGTCCTTGAAAACTTCCAGTAATGGAGAAGAGAGGGAGGGAGGGGGAGAAGGAAGGAAAGAAAGAAAAAAAGAATAGCAGAATAACAATTGGAAGGGACCTTGGAGGTCATCTAGTCCAGCCCCCTGCTCAAGCAGGAGACCCTATCCCATTTCAGACAAATGGTTGTCCAATCTCTTGAATTCCAGTAATGGAGAAGGGAGGGAGGGAGGGAAAGAAAGAAAGAAAAAGAAAGAAAAGAAAGAAAGGGAAAGAAAGAAAGAATAGAAGAATAACAATTGGAAGGGTCCTGGGAGGTCTTCTAGTCCAGCCCCTGCTCAAACAGGAGACTACATACCATTTCAGACAAAGGGTTCTCCAGTCTCTTCATAAAAAACCTCCAGTGACGCAGCAGCTACAACCTCTGGAGGCGGGCAGTTCCACTGGTTAATTATCCTCACCGTGAGGAAGTTTCTCCTTAATTCCAGGCTGCTTCCCTCCTTGATGAGCTTCCGTCTTCTCCTGCCCTCTGGTGCTTTGAAAAATAAGTTGACCGGGTGTTCCAGTTCATCGACCTGGAGACCCTACACCTCAACTTAACGTCCACAATTGAGGCCAAAATTTATGCTGCTAAGTGAAAACGGTTCAGTGAATCTTGTTCCATTTTTATGACCTTTCTTGCCACAGTCGTTAAGCGAATCACTGCCATCATTAAATTAGTAACCCGGTTGTTAAGTGAGTCTTGGCTTCCCCCTTGCTGGCCAGAAGGTCGCAGAAAGATCCCTTGGGACGCTGCGACCGTCATAAATACGAGTCAGTTGCTGAGTGTCCAACTCTGGATCAGGTGACTGTGCTGCAATGGTCATAAGTGTGAAAAACGGTCGTAGGTCACTTTTTCCAGTGCCATTGTAAAAATGGTCACTAAGCTGTGGAAGTCAAGGGCTACCTGTAACGTTCAGACAAGTGACTGTCCAATCTCCTTAAAAACCTCCAATGATGGAGCACCCACAACTTCTGGTGGCAGGCAGTTCCAATGGTTAATTGTTCTCATTGTTAGGGAAGTTTCTCCTTAGCTCCAGGTTGCTTCTCTCCTGGATGAGTTTCCATCCGTTGTTTCTCGTCCTGCCTTTAGGTGCTTTGCAGAATAAGATAATAATAATAATAATAATAATAATAATAATAATAATAATAAGAAGAAGAAGAAGAAGAAGAAGAAGAAGAAGAAGAAGAAGAAGAAGAAGAAGAAGAAGAAGAAGAAGAAGAAGAAGAAGAAGAAGAAGAAGAAGAAGAAGAAGAAGAAGAAGAAGAAGAAGAAGAAGAAGAAGAAGAAGAAGAAGAAATAGTTGGAAGGGACCTTGGAGGACATCTAGTCCAACCCCCTGCTTAGGCAGGAAACCCTATACCATTTCAGACAAATGGCTGTCCAGTCTCTTCCTAAAGACCTCCAGTGTTGGAGCATTCACCACTTCTGGAGGCAGGCTGTTCCACTGGTTAATTGTTCTCACTGTCAGGAAGTTTTTCCTTAGTTCCAGGTTGCTTCTCTCCTTGATGAGTTTCCACCCATTGCTTCTCGTCCTGCCTTCTTCAGGCACTTTGGAGAAGAGCTTGACTCCCTCTTCTTTGGGGCAGCCCCTGAGATATTGCTATCCTGTCCCCCTCCTCGTCCTTCTCTTCTTTAGACCAGACCTGTGGAGAAAGACCCCCGTCTTGGAGAGGCAGAAGAAGGAAGAAGGGACAAAGTGACCTTAGGAAAACTGACCCTGAGATTCAAGAGGCCACATTTTGATTCAGTCAAGTCTGTCCTTAGCCGCCTTGGCGCCTCTGTTCCTCCAGGCTCAATTTGCACAATTTGGGTCTGCATAAAGCTTTGGGCCACTCCAGGCCAGCCCCCTTGCCCGGCGAATCGATCGGCCTGTTGTGTGAACCCTGGACAGGAAGTGAATTTGGTCACTCAATGAAGGCGACCCTTCGTGTTTGATGTCCATTCAGTCAAGTCCGACTCTGGGTAATTTTCGGCACCGGCTTTCTGCACGCCTTCCGGTCTTGAGTTGTTCGATGCTCTGGCTGGGGTCAGCTTGGATGGTGTCCAGCCACAACGTGTTCTTTCGCAGCCTGGTTTCCTTTGACCGCTGTCTCTTCCCGACAGAATCGCTTTCTCCAGGGAATTCCTCCCCGTGACCTGGCCAAAATAAGACCCGGTGTTGCGATTCTGCCTTCCATTGACACAGTGTTTCTCAACCTTGACCATTTTAAGGCATGTGGACTTCAACTCCCAGAATTCCACAGCCAGCATTGCTGGCTGTGGAATTCTGGGAGTTGAAGTCCACATGCCTTAAAATGGTCAAGGTTGAGAAACACTGCAGGATTGACAGGTCTGGTGTTATGCGCTCCAGGGCTTCTTTGCTGGTCACTTTGGCTGCCCAAGGAACACGCTGGCGCCTTCTCCAGCCTCAAACGAGTCCATTCTCTTCCTCTCTTTTTAAGGGGTGCATCTTTCACAACCAGGGGTGTCTACGGGGAGCACAGTAGGGCAAACTAACCTGCATTTGATTGCCTAGCAGATTGTTTTTCTATATTCAGCTTATGTTCACCAGAAAGCAAGACAAGAAGCACTGGATTAAGGAGAAAATTCCTAACAATTAACTTCGAACGGTCGCTAAACGAACGACTGTAAATCGAGGACAATTAACCAGTGGAACGGCTTGCCTCAGAAAGTTGTGAACGCTCCATCCCTGGAGGCTGTTAAGAAGAAACTTCTCTGAAATGTATAGGGTCTCCTGTTTGAGTAGGGGGTTGGACTAGATGGCCTCCAAGGTCCCTTCCAGCTCTGTTCTGATTGATTAATCAAGGAGAGAACTAACCTGGAATTAAGGAGAAACTTCCTAACAGTGAGAACAATTAACCAGTGGAACTCTTTGCCTCCAGATGTTGTGGGTGCTCCATCACTGGGTGGTTTTAAGAAGAGATTGGACCGCCCTCTGTCTGAAATGGCATAGGGTCTCCTGCTTGAGCAGGGGGTTGGACTAGATGACCTCCAAGGTCCCTTCCAGCTCTATTCTGATTAGTAATAGTAGTAAAATTGGAAGGGACCTTGGAGGTCATCTAGTCCAACCCCCTGCTCAGGCAGGAAACCCTACAAAATTTCGGACAAATGGCTGTCCAGTCTCTTCTTAAAAACTTCCAGTGTTGGAGCATTTACTGCTTCTGGTGGCAGGCTGTTCCATTGATTGATTGCAGGGTGACGCAGTGCAATCCAGCTGCACTGGGCCACGTTCACCGGTTTCAGCGATCTGCAACCCTAGGAAGGTGGATTTTTCTACCCTGGTGTTTATTGACATTTATTTTCTTGATTGAAGAAAATCCGCTGCAGCTCTCGGGACCCTTCCCCGTGTTTCGAGAGCCGAGCGTGCGAGGCAGATGACGTGGCTCTTGATGGCCTGTGGTTGCGTCCCCCGGACGCAGGGCAAATGACGCCCGCCTCTCCTCCTGCACATACACGGCCTTTAGCTCGCCAGGGGTGGACACGTGCGCAGGAGAGACCCACCCGCCCCCAGTCAGTCTGGCATCCAGGCCGTCCTTGAGCAAATTGTATTTCCATGACATGGAAACTTTCAAGTCTTAGCGAGACCTGGCAAGCATCAACAGCACCATAAACATCTCTCCGGAGGAGGCAGCCTAAGGCAAAATGGCCCTCGGGCGGAAACTATTCTTGTGGGAATCCTTGTGGGACAGAAACACAGTGTCTCTCTCCTCCCCCCCCCCCCTTGCAGATGGAAGACTGCCTGGTCTGAAATCAAACCCACCCCTTGAGAGGGGGAGACCATCCTGGCTTAACCTTCTCAGGAAACTGCCACTTGGACACTTGTGGGTCAGCTGGGAAGTAATCAGAATCTCCTAGACCAGGGGTAGGCCCCCTGGGCTCTTTTATGACCCGTAGACTTCAACTCCCAGAATTCCCGAGCCAGCCACGCTGAGGGGAAAGGGAGAGGTTTCCAAGCTGAGCCAGGCTGGCTCAGGAATTCGTGGACTTCAACTCGTGGACTTCAACTCCCAGAATTCCTGAACCAGCATGGCTCAGCTTGGAAACCTCTCCCTTTCCCCTCAGCATGGCTGGCTCGGGAATTGGCTCGGGAATTCTGGGAGTTGAAGTCCATGAGGCATGAAGGGGCCAAAGTTTCCCCCATGCTGGCTCAGGAATTCTGGGAGTTGAAGTCCATGAGTCATGAAGGGCTCATAGTTCCCCCCATGCTGGCTCAGGAATTCTGGGTATTGAAAGTCCACAAGTCATGAAGGGGCCATAGTTCCCCCATAATGGCTGAGGAATTCTGGGAGTTGAAGTCCACAAGTCATTAAGGGCTCATAGTTCCCCCATGCTGGCTCAGGAATTCTGGGTGTTGAAGTCTACGAGTCATGAAGGGGCCAAAGTTTCCCTCATGCTGGCTGAGGAATTCTGGGAGTTGAAGTCCACCAGTCATAAAAGAGCCAAGGTTGCCTACCCCTGCCCTAGACTCGTGACTTCCACTTGAGGAGTAGGTGGCAGCCGTGGCCAGGAGGATCATGCATCAGTTCTGCCCTTTCCTGGATCAACCAGCTCTGCTCACAGTCACCCACGCCATAGCCACTTTCTGTCTTGACTATTGCAATGAGCTCTACATGGGGCTGCCCTTGAAGCAATCCAGAAGCTTCCATTGGTTCTCTGCAAGCCTAGCTTTGCTTTTGGGTCACCTCTCTTACGGGAGCTGCATCGGCTGCCAGTTTGCGTCTAGGTCCAGTTCCGAGTCGCCTTCACAGCCCTCCGTGGCCGGGGACCAGGTGATTTGAGTGACTGCCTTTTCCCAGTTACATCCACCCCACCAGCAGAGAAGAAAGATGGGAGATTAGGAGTCCTCTCTCCTAAGGAGGTCCACCTGGTGGGACCAAGGCGCCTTCTCCGCTGTGGGCCATGTGGAGAACATCATCCCTGCAGAGAAAAGATCTGCCTCCAGCTTGGTACTCTTTCCAAAGGTCCTGAAGACCTGGTTTTGCAGCAGGCTTGGAGGCCTCAAGACGACATGGAACCCATCAAGGGATCGGTTTGATTGTGGTCACCAGGGAATGAAGGTTTATTGGGGTTTGTATTGGGGTTTTCCCAGTTGCAATGTATGGCTGTGAAAGCTGGACCATAAGAAAGGCTGAGAAAGGCCAAAGAATGGAGGCCTTTGAACTCTGGTGCTGGAGAAGACTCCTGCGAGTCCCCTGGACTGCAAGGCGACCAAACCGGTCAGTCCTAGAGGAGATCAACCCCGACTGCTCCTTAGAAGGCCAGATCCTGAAGTGGAAACTCAAGGACTTTGGCCACCTAATGAGAAGGAAGGACTCCCTGGAGAAGAGCCTGATGCTGGGAAAGATGGAGGACAAGAGAAGAAGGGGACGACAGAGAATGAGGGGGCTGGATGGAGTCCCTGAAGCAGGAGGCATGAGCTTCAATGGACTCCAGAAGATGGTAGAGGACAGGAAGGCCTGGAAGAACGTTGTCCATGGGGTCATGATGGCTCAGACACGACTTCGCAACTAACAACAACAAATTGGGGTTTTATCCTTGCAAGATTACCCAGAGTCACCGAGAGGGAGCTGGGTGGCCAGCTAAATTTCCTTCATAATTAAAAGCATCTCCTTCCATCAGCAGGAAAGCAGCAGCCACCGAGCACCCGGACCCACCTGTTGGGTGGGTTTCCCGTGGTGTCTACGTGGCGTCGGCAAACAGGCCGCGTCGGCGGCACGCTTTTCAGAAAGCTGGGGAGGGTGACGGGGCTGCCTTTGACAGATCAAATAAATGTGCCAGCGCAGCCGAAGCAAGAAACAATAAAAACCAGGCCGAGGCTGCTGGAGAGAAACAGCAGCCTGTGACTCCGAAATTCAATTACCGGCAGCCTTCAGCCCCATGTCGGATGGTAATTCAATTAGGGCCGAGCAGGTTCCCAAAAGCAGAAGGGCTGCTGAGCAGAGGGGTCGGCAGCCCCACGGCGGGCCAGCTTCAGCTGCCTGCTGAACAAACAAGGCTACCGAGGGGGGCAGGAGATGGGGGGGAAAGAGAGATGGGGGGACCTGCCGGAGCCATGGGGCTCCCGTGGCCTTGGGCCTGCCTTCTCCAAGATGGGAAGCTGAAGGCCAGTGGAGAACGGACAAGGGGGAGCTGGCTTTATCCAGCTTCCTGCGCCCCACGGCAGCTGGGGTGATCGGCCGTGGTTGGCCCTGATGTGGTCCCTGGGCCGGGGGCAAAAAGCCTCCTCTGGGTCCTTTTCCTGCTGGTGGAAGGAGATCCTTTTTCCAAAGCCTTCAAGATGGTGGCCATCATCATCCCCTCCTGCTCTTGTTAGTTGCGAAGTCGTGTCCGACCAATCGTGACCCCATGGACAACGTTCCTCCAGGCCTTCCTGTCCTCTACCATCTTCTGGAGTCCATTGAAGCTCATGCCTCCTGCTTCAGGGATTCATCCAGCCACCTCCTTCTCTGTCGTCCCCTTCTTCTCTTGCCCTCCATCTTTCCCAGCATCAGGCCCTTCTCCAGGGAGTCCTTTCTTCTCATTAGGTGGCCAAAGTCCTTGAGTTTCCACTTCAGGATCTGGCCTTCTAAGGAGCAGTCGGGGTTGATCTCCTCCAGGACTGACCGGTTGGATGGCCTTGCAGTCCAGGGGACTCGCAGGAGTCTTCTCCAGCACCAGAGTTCAAAGGCCTCCATTTTTTGGTGCTCAGCCTTTCTTACGGTCCAACTTTCACAGCCGTACGTTGCAACTGGGAAAACCATGGCCTGGACTATATGCACTTTTGTTGGCAGGCTGACGTCTCTGCTTTTGAGTATGCTGTCTAGATTTCCCATAGCTTTCCTCCCCAGGAGCAAATATCTTTTAATTTCTTGGCTGCAGTCTCCATCTGCGGTGATCCTGGAGCCCAGGAAGATAAAATCTGTCACTACCTCCATTACTTCCCCATCTATTTGCCAGGGATTGAGAGAGCCGGATGCCATGATTTTGGTTTTCTTCATGTTGAATTTCAAGCCAACTTTTGCACTCTCCTTCTTCACCCGCGTCAAGAGGCTCTTGAGTTCCTCTTCACTTTCTGCCATTCGAGTCGTATCATCTGCAACACCAAAAAAGCACCTTGGGGACAACCACGACTTGGATGGCTGAGACTCTCCATAGACATTTTCCCAAGGTGGCTTCTGGTTTCAGCCAAAACCGAACAATGGGTTCCTTTAACAAACGTGGGGGAGGTTTCACTTCTGCCTGGTGTTTGGCAAGGTCTCTGGACCCAGGCTGGACGTCTCACCTCTGGGGTGAAGCTCCAGTGGCAGGAGATGACACCACCTCTGCTGGATGGATTAATCTAGAGCAGAGGTCTCCAACCTTGGGAACTGTAAGACTGGTGGACTTCAACTCCCAGAATTCCCAGAGTTGAAGTCCACCAGTCTTAAAGTTTTCACGGTTGGAGACCCCTGGTCTACAGGAAAGAAGGGCCAGAGGTGATGTCATAGCGTCTTCCAATATTTGAGGGGCTGCCACAAAGAAGGGGGTCCACCTGTTCTCCAAAGCCCCTGAAGGCAGGAGAAGAAGCAACGGATGGAGACTAATCCAGGAGAGAAGCAAGCTGGAACTAAGGAGAAACTTCCTGGCAGTGAGGACAATCAACCAGTTATGGCTGCTCCAACATTGGAGCATTTTAAGAAGACACTGGACAATCCTTTGCTCAGAATGGCCATAGGGTCTCCTGCCTGAGCAGGGGGTTGGGCTAGATGACCTCCAAGTCCCCTCCAACTCTGTATTGTATTCTGGAGAGAATTTGGCAAGGGCTGGGGAAACGGCCTGGACCTCTTCGCAGACCACTGAGTGTGAGACGGGTGTCCCAGCGAAGGTGCTGCTTTTAGATTGGGGAGACCCACTCCCAGCCACAGAGGTCCCCCCTGGGGCTGGGGGGGAACATCGCAAGGGAACTGCAAGAATATTAATAATAATTTAAACACCTCTGCCATCCAGCTCTCACCGAGGACCTCACGGTCACCCAGTAATCCAAGACTTGCAATAAATAACAGGACATAAAAATTAAAGGGCTGGTGGCTGTCAGAGAGGCCTTAGCAGAAAGAGAGATGTTGAGAGTTTAGAAAAAAATTCAGAGAAGAGCAACTTAAGATGATCCAAGGCCTGGAGACTAAAACATACGGAGAACGGCTGCAGGACTTGGGTTTGGCTAGTCTAAAGAAAAGAAGAAATAGGGGAGACATGATAGCAGTGTTCCAATATCTCGGGCTGCCCCAAAGAAGAGGGAGTCAAGCTATTCTCCAAAGCACCTGAAGGCAGGACGAGAAGCAACAGATGGAAACTAATCAAGTAGAGAAGCAACCCGGAATTAAGGAGAAACTTCCTGACAGTGAGGACAATTAACCAGTGGAACAGATTGCCACCAGAAATCGTGGGCGCTCCATCACTGGAAGTTTTTAAGAAGAGGCTAGCCAGTCAATTGTCTGAGACGGTATAGGTTCTCCTGCTTGAGCAGGGGGCTGGACTAAAAGACCTCCAAGGTCCCTTCCAGCTCTATTCTATTCTAATTTCTCCCTGGGTGCTGTGTCAGGATGGAGACCCATCAGTCTGGGCCAGACTCGGTCCTCAGTGGCCGTGGGGATGCCAAGCTGGCTTCTCCAAGATCGGAGGATTCAGCCGAGATCTGTTAAGCGCAAGGTTCCCGATGTCCAGGCTTGCAGGGAGGGCCCTGCTCTTCCCAAGGCCAGGACTGGACCCAAATAGGTTCCTTTGGGCACAATCTGCTCATCTATGAAACCCTGGACCCCTTGAAGCACATCTCCTGCTCAGTGGTTTTCTTGCAGACGTTTCATGACCCAACTAGGTAGCATCATCAGTTCTAGATGGGAGGAGGAGGACTGTGGGTCCCTGGTGCTCTCTGAGCTTGTTGGTTTTCTTGCAGACCTTTCATGACCCAACTAGGTAACATCATCAGTGCTAGAAGGGCTTGCTCTCTGTTTACATTCATACAGTGACACCCTGCCACTGTCCATCAAGGTCTGGTATTCTTGCTACTGCCTTGATCATCTTGTTGTTTTCTGCTTGATAGTTGCCTGGTACCAACAGAAGAGAATATTTTTAGCTCAGGTTGAACTGTGGGGGTCCCTGGTGCTCTCTGAGCTGGGTGGTTTTCTTGCAGACGTTTCATGACCCAGCTAGGTGATATCATCAGTGCTAGAAGGGAGGAGGAGGGAGGGAGGAAGGAAGGAAGGAAGGAAGGAAAAGAAAGAAAGAGAGAAAGAGAAAAAAGAAAGAAAGAAAGAAAGAAAGAAAGAAAAGAAAGAAAGAAAGAAAGAGAAAGAAAGACTGTGGGGTCCTTGGTGCTCCCTGAGCTGGGTGGTTTTCTTGCAGACGTTTCATGACCCAACTAGGGAATACCATCAGTGCTAGAAGGGATGGGAGTTTCTGGAGAGGAGGAGGAGGAGGAGGAGGAGGAGGAGGAGGAGGAGGAGGAGGAGGAGGAGGAGGAGGAGGAGGAGGAGGAGGACAACAACTGTGGGGTCCCTGCTGCTCTCTGAGCTGGGTGGTTTTTTGCAGACGTTTCATGACCCAACTAGGGAACATCATCAGTGCTGGAAGAGAGTGGATGTTTAGAGTGGAGGAGAAGGAGAAAAGTAGGAGGAGGAGAAAGAAGACTGTGGAGTCCCTGATGCTCTCTGAGCTGGGTTGGGTTCATGACCCAACTAGGGAACATCATCCGTACTAGAAGGGGGGGGGTTGAGGAATGGAGGAGGAGGAGGAAAGCTATGAAGTCCTGGCTGCCCTTATTGTTTCTTTGCAGACGTTTCATGACCCAACTAAGGAACATCCCCAGGGCAAGGGAGGGTGGGCTTTGCTCCCAGTTTACCAGGGTTCCCCAGCTACAGATCTTCTCTCCTGCTGAAAACCCCTCTCCTTCTCTGGGGTCCATCAGTGGGAAGGTGGGGTGGGGTGGCAAACAAGGGGCCAAATGGGGTCTTCTCCGGTGAACGCCCCTCGGAGGATTTTGATCAGCCCACGTGCCACAAGCTTCTCGCAGTTGCTGGTTTCTTGTTTTTTGTGCTGGTTTTTGTTTATTGAAAAGTTTTATACAAATTTTTAATACGATACAATATCCCCCCCTACCTACCTCCCACCCTAACCCTCCCCCCCTTACTTCCCAGAGCTGATTACAGGGTTAAAAAATACACAAACAAGTTCTAACTAAGCTTCTCCAACTATACAAACAATAAAATCCCTAAAATACTTTAACTCAAACAAAAAAAATTTTTTTTCAAGCAAAAGCATAATTAACAATATAAATAATTCCCATTTTAAACTTTGAGTTATTCAAAAACTAAATAATACTTTCTAATCCCATGTTTATTCTGTACAAAATTTATCCATCTTCTCCACACCGAGATGTATCTTTCTTGTGAACGATCCTTCAAATAAGCAGAAATTTTAGCCATTTCTGCTAAATTAGAAACTCCAAACGACCATTCTTCTATAGTAGGCAAAGAATCTTTCTTCCAATATTGTCCAACCAATAACTTTGCCGCCGTAATAAGATTCAACATTAAAATAGTTTCTTTAACATCACAATCTACAATAATACCTAACAAAAATAATTGTGGTGAAAACTTTATCTTTCTATTAAAAATCTTCCGAAGAAGAGTTTTTTGTGCTGGTTTTAACATGATTTCTACCTGTCCTGGATAGCTTCGCAAAACTAAAAAAGAGCAGAGGATCTAGAACAAACCTGGCTGCTTTAGGACTGGTTAAACTGGTGTCCGTAAGCCGAGGACTTCTCGTAAGCTATCTCTCAGATGCCAACTAAACCATGGTTTATTCAACGGAGCAAATGTCTTGAGGTCGCCTGGCACCCAGGCTGCGTTTGCGAGCTTTTCCTCGTCTTGATCCGTGTTCAGGATTTGCACAATGCACCGAATCATAGCATAACCCCCAAGGCTGGGTTCACACAATACCGTGTGTTAAAATGTGCCTGGCTAAATGGTGGTGTGAATGCAGCCCAGACATCTCCAGCTGGTGGAAAGTCGGCTTTTCACGATCCACCTTGGTCTCCAAGGGCTTATTTGAGGAAAGACTCCTGTTTTCGGTCAAGGGCATCGCTGGGGCAGCCGTGAGCCGGTCCCACAGGGAGGGCGTGGGGCTCCAGGGGCACCCCATGCAAAATTTAATAAATAAACAGATAAATTGTGCCAATAAGAGGAACAAATGGCATCCCTGGCATCGTTTGTGGAGGGATTTCCGAACAGACATGACACCGTTGCCTCTTCGACCACATCCCTGCCCAGAATGGCAGAATGACCTCGAAGGGACCTTGGAGGTCTTCTAGACCAACCCCCCACCCTGCTCAGGCAGGAGAGCCTGTACCATTATGAAGAAATAGTTCTTGAAAACCTCCAACGTCTGACAACTTTGCCCAAAAAGGCTCAGTTTATGGATGGAGCAGCCCCTCCCTCTGTGATGGAAGTCCCTCCTGGAACAACGGAATAACATGAGTTGGAAGGGACCCTGGAGGTCTTTTAGTCCAGCCCCCTGCTCAAGCAGAAGACTCTATATCATTTCAGACAAATGGCTGTCCAATCTCTTCTTAAAAACCACCAAGGATGGAGCGCCCGCGACTTCTGGTGGCAAGGAGTTCCCCTGGTTAATTGTTTTAATGTTGTTTTGAGGGGGCTGAAAAACAAAAGGGAGACCAGCAAAGCAACATTTTTCAACTTCGGTAATTAAGATAGCTGGACTTCAACTCCCAGAATTCCCCAGCCAGCTATGCTATACTGTGCAGGCTGGGGGATTCTGGGAGTTGAAGTCCACCTATTGCCAAGGTTGAGAAAGGCTGGGAGATTCTCACGCCACGCCTCTAATGGAAAGTAGCGTAGGCCGCCAGCAACGTGCCTGCCCCGCAAAAGGGATCCAATTGAATCAGGACAGGGAGGAGGATCTGGAGCTAGCAGACCCTCCAGCAACAGGGGCAGTAATCCTTACAGCAGAGGAGCCAACTGGCAGCTGCCATCGCCCTTAAAAGAAGAGCCGTGGTGGTGCAGTGGTTAGAATGCATTACTGCAGAATAATTTTGCCGACTGTCAGCGGTTTGACTCTACTGGCTCAAGATGGACTCAGCCTTCTGTCCTTCTGAGGTTGGGAAAATGAGGACCCAGATTGTTGGGGGCAACAGGCTGACTCTGTAAACCACTTAGAGAGGGCTGTAAAGCACTGCTGGGCTGGACTAGAAGGCCTCCAAGGTTCCTTCCAGCTTCTATTCTATTCTATTCTATTCTATTCTATTCCATTCCATTCCATTCCATTCTTTCTATTCTATTCTATTCTATTCTATTCTATTCCATTCTATTCTTTATTCTATTCTATTCTTTATTCTATTCCATTCCATTCCATTCCATATTTTCTATTCTATTCCATTCCATATTTTCTATTCTATTCTATTCTATTCTATTCTATTCTATTCTATTCTATTCTATTCTATTCTATTCTATTCTATTCCATTCTATTCTTTATTCTGTTCCATTCCATTCCATTCCATTCCATTCCATTCCATATTTTCTATTCTATTCTATTCTATTCTATTCTATTCTATTCTATTCTATTCTATTCTATTCCATTCCATTCCATTCCATTCTATTCTTTATTCTATTCTATTCTATTCTATTCCATTTTATTCTATTCTAATTCTATTCTTATTCCAGTCTATTCTTATTCACATTCTATTCTTATTTCTATTCTATTCTATTCTCTATTCCATATTTTCTATTCTATTCTATTCTATTCTATTCTATTCTATTCTATTCTATTCTATTCTATTCTATTCTATTCTATTCTAGTGGGATGAAAGCAACCAGCTAAGCCCCCGGCCCCTGGCCAGATTCAGCCTGCTTTAGCCCTGGCTCGGATGTACATGTAGTCCTTGACGTACGACCACAATTGACCCCAAAATTTCCGCTGTTAAGCAGGACAGCTGTGAAGTCAGTTTTGTCCCATTTTTCAACATTTCTGGCCACGGTTCTTAAGAGAATGGGTGCCGTCGTTCAGCGAGTCACACGGTTGTTAAACGAATCTAACTTCCCCCCCCCATTGACTTTGCTTCTCGGAAGGTCACAGAAGGGGATCAGGTGATCCCCTGGGACACTGCAACCGTCGTAAGTATGAAACAGTTGCCAAGAGTGCAAATTTTGATCACGTGATCCCATGAGCCTGGAGATGCAAGGGTTGTAAGTGTGAAAACGTTATTCATTTATTACAGGCCATCCTCGATTTACTGCAGTTCGTTTAGTGACCGTCGGAAGTTACAAAGGCACGTAAGGTCGCTTTCTCAACGCCTTTGTAATTTCCAACATTCTGGGATTACCTGTAATTATTTATCGACAATTATTTATTGATCGAATGTATTTACACACACATCAACTCAACTCTGGGCCACTTGCAATCGGAGGCTTCCTAAACGCCGTCCTTTTGCAAGGTCTGCGTTTACTTCTGGGGGGGGGCAGAAAAAAGAGACCCCCCCAAATGAAGACCCACGCTGCTATGCAGAACTCTTACCTCCCCCCGCCCCCCCCCCCAGCGCCTCTTCTCCACGTCGCCCGCCGGCGCTCCGGCAGAGAAGGACCATCCGACTCCTGGGAGGGGGGAGGACAAAAACGTAGCCCCCCCCGTCCCCCCCACCCACCCCGCATGGCCACCAACTCAACCTGCCACTTTCGATTTGCAGAGCAGGTGCTGCGTTGCCCCCTCCCTCCCCTCCCTCTCCTCTCACCCACCTCTTCTCTTTGTCAGATTCGTGCCCCCCCCAGAAGGGCCCAATTCTGCCCCCCCCCCCGGTTTCGGGACAAGCGGGGAAGCGCGCCTCTTCTCCTCCTCCTCCTCCCCCCCTCCCCTCGCGTGGCAGCCTCCTGGCTAATTAGTTTAGAGGGAAAACTTAATTCAATTAACTTTTTCACAACTCCGGCAGGCTGACAGTTGGGACTCCTTTCAGCAGCGCCTTGATCTAATTAGCTTGTTTAGCAACCTGTCCGTCTCCTTTCCGCCCCCCCGCCCCCGCCCCCGCCCCCGCCCCGTCTCCCCTCCAGCTGCGGCAGCTGTGAGCAGAAGGGGGGGGGAGGCTTCCGCGGGGTGGGGAGGGGGCCGCTGGCGTCCCGCAGAGCCCCCCTCTGACAAGGGGAAGGGGCCAGCCCCAGATCGAAAGGGACCCCCAGCCCTGGGGGAGCCGTGGAGGGGAGCTTTGCCCCCTCCAGGCACAGGGCTGAGGGGCCGAGGCCGTGCCCGGGAGGGGCTACCCTTGAGGCAGACCGAGCTCCATTAGCCCCCATCGTGCCTGCACATATAATGTAAAAGTACAGGTTGTCCTCGACTTATGACCATAACTGAGGCCCAAATTTCCATCACTAAGCAAGACCGTTGTTAAGCGGGTTTTGCCCCCTTTTGCGACCTTTCTTGCTACACTTAGTATAGTATAGTATAAGCCAGTCGTTAAGTGAGTCTGGTTCCCCCCCCTTGACTTTGCTTATCAGAAAGTCACAAAAGGGGATCCCGTGACCCCCCCCCACCGGGACGCTGCGACCGTCGTAAATAGTCAGTTGCCCAGCACCTGAATTTTGATCACGTGATCCCAGGGAAGCTGCAGCGGTCGTAAGAGTGAAAACTGGTTATAAGTCCACTTTTTTTCAGTGGTGTAACTTCAAATGGTCACTAAATAAATTGGTAAGTTGAGGACCATCTGTAATGTAATTTTAATATAATATATTAAATATATTATATATACATATATAATATATACATATAATATATTGTGTTGTTGTTAGTTGCAAAGTCGTGTCTGACCCATCACGACCCCATGGACCACCTTCCTCCAGGCCTTCCTGTCCTCTGCCATCTTCTGGAGTCCATTGAAGCTCACGCCTCCTGCTTCAGGGACTCATCCAGCCATCTCATCCTCTGTCGTCCCCTTCTTCTCTTGCCTTCCATCTTTCCCAGCATCAGGCCCTTCTCCAGGGAGTCCTTCCTATAATATATACATACACACAACACACACACACACACACACACACATATATGTACACACATACACACACACACACACACACACACAAATATATATATATATATCAGCCAGCCACACCCTTCTGAGATTCGAAGGGTGTGTGTGTATGTATGTATGTGTATGTGTATACACACACACACACACACACACACACACACACTTCGAATCTCAGAAGGGTGTGGCTGGCTGATGAGAGCTAAGTAGCTCGAAATAGCTATACCGGTCTCCCTTTAACTCTAGGTTAGCAATCCAAATTTAACACAAAAATGATTGTCGCAGTAGCAACTGCTGCCTGGGGATGATTTGGGCTGAGAGGGTGCATGGGGGAGGAAACACTTAAGTGTGTGTGTGTGTGTGTGTGTGTGTGTGTGTGTGTACTGTATGTAGTTTCATTTTAAAGTTGCAAGCCACCCAGAGTCACCTTGTGGCATGATGGACGGCAAACAAATTTAATAAATA
>JAKSXO010000083.1:302500-360000 GCA_024509115.1 Crotalus helleri
AAGTGTTTGTCTTGAGTCTTGACAATGTCCTTAATCCTTCTGCTTTGCGCCCCTGGAAAGCAAGCCGGGGCGGCGGGGGGGGGAGAGAGGGAGGAGGGCTTTCAAATGCATTAGTATCCGGGGGGGGCTTTTACTCTAATGGGGGGGGCGGGCTGCCTAAACAAAGGGCAGAGGCAAAGAGAGTCCAGCTGAAAAAAATGGGGAGGGGGGGCTGGATGCTGGATGATTATATATATATATATATATATATATATATATATATATATATGTGTGTGTGTGTGTGTGTGTGTGTGTGTGTGTGTGTGTGTGTGTGTGTGTGTGTGTGTGTGTGTGTGTGTGTGTGTGTGTGTGTGTGTGTGTGTGTGTGTGTGTGTGTATATATGTATTTTTATTTATTTATTTGCCTTCTGGAGGCAAATTTATAGACCGCCCCACTCCTGCAGGACTCCGGGCGGCTAACAATAAAAACACAATATAACTTAACAAAACAAACAATACAATAACAATACAATACAATGTATATGTATGTATGTATGTATAATTTATGATTTTTAAAATGGAAAGAACCGGGAAGAACTTTCCCCCCAAAGGTGCCCTTCAGAAGGATGGACCCCCGCATCCATCCTCCCCAGCCAGTGGTTTGGGAAGGCTGGCTCCACAGGAGGGGAACTGGGGTCCAGATTGTCTCCCACCCAAATCCACCCACCGAAAAGTCCCCGTCTCTCCGAATGATAAAAGAGAAGGTGTTTAACTCAAAGAGACCCCATGACAGCACTCAAATTGCCAACTTCTCTCCTGGAATCCACTGGCGGGGGGGGGGTCGGGGTGGGAGGTGCACCAGGGATTTATTGTGCAAGGGGTACACCGGGCAACAACATTGGTGTGCCAGAGGAGACAACTGCTGTCCTTTCTGTCGTTTATAACAGAATACCAGAGGTGGAAGGGACTCTGGAGGTCAGCTAGTCGAACCCGCTGCTCAGGCAGGAAACAATATCATTTCAGACAAATGGCTGTCCAGTCTCTTCTTAAAAACTTCCAGTGTTGGAGAAGGGAGGGAGGAATAAAGGAAGGCAGGCAGGCAGGCAGAATAACAGTTGGAAGGGACCTCGGAGGTCATCTAGTCCAACCCTCTGTTCAAGCAGGAAACCCTGCACCTTTTCAGACACGTGGCTGTCCAGTCTCTTCTTAAATACCTCCAGTGATGAAGGACCCACAACTTCTGGAGGCAAGTCGTTCCACTGGTTAATTATCCTCACTGTCACGAAATTCCTCCTTAGTTCCAGGTTGCTTCTCTCTTTGATTGGTTTCCATCCGTTGCTTCTTGTCCTGCCTTCTTCAGGCACTTTGGAGAATAGCTTGACTCCCTCTTCTTTGGGGCAGCCCCTGAGATATTGGAACTCTGCTATCATGTCCCCCTTTGTCCGTCTCTTCATTAAACGAGACATCCCCAATTCCAGCAACCGTTCTTTGTAAGTTTTAGCCTCCGGTCCCCTGATCATCTTTGTTGCTCCTCTCTGCACTCTTTCCAGAGTCTCAACGTCTTACAAATGCAGGTGAATCTACCTATCCCAATATAATGTTGCAGGATCCAATCTGGGTCGGTCACCGGGACCGGAGGTTTTTAAATACTGTGAGCAGAACAGCCCAAAACACACACTCTGCCAGCGAAGGTCCCCTGAGGATGTGGGCTCCAGCAAGGGTCCAAAAGCTTGGAAGATCAAATCTCCGGACCCAGATTGGATCCTCCCACCATCTTTCCCGTAGGGGTAGGCCACCTTGGCTCTTTTATGACTTGTGGACTTCAACTCCCAGAATTCCTGAGCCAGCCACGCTGAGGGGAAAGGGAGAGGTTTCCAAGCTCAGCCAGGCTGGCTCAGGAATTCTGGGAGTTGAAGTCCATGAGTCATGAAGGGGCCATAGTTCCCCATGCTGGCTCAGGAATTCTGGGAGTTGAAGTCCACAAGTCATGAGGGGGCCATAGTTCCCCCATGCTGGCTCAGGAATTCTGGGAGTTGAAGTCCACGAGTCATGAGGGGGCCATAGTTCCCCCATGCTGGCTCAGGAATTCTGGGAGTTGAAGTCCACGAGTCATGAGGGGGCCATAGTTCCCCCATGCTGGCTCAGGAATTCTGGGAGTTGAAGTCCACGAGTCATGAGGGGGCCATAGTTCCCCCATGCTGGCTCAGGAATTCTGGGAGTTGAAGTCCATGAGTCATGAAGGGGCCATAGTTCCCCCATGCTGGCTCAGGAATTCTGGGAGTTGAAGTCCACAAGTCATGAGGGGGCCATAGTTCCCCCATGCTGGCTCAGGAATTCTGGGAGTTGAAGTCCACAAGTCATGAGGGGGCCATAGTTCCCCCATGCTGGCTCAGGAATTCTGGGAGTTGAAGTCCACGAGTCATGAAGGGGCCATAGTTCCCCCTCATGAAGGTGCCATAGTACCCACACGCTGGCTCAGGAATTCTGGGAGTTGAAGTCCACGAGTCATGAGAGGGCCAAGGTGGCCTACCCCTGCTAATTTCTGGAGCTCAGTCCCAGCACTGCTAGGAAGGGTGGAAGGACAGAAAGCCCCACCTAGTCTCCCCACCGGCTTTGCAACAACAGCCAGGCCAGGCAGGCAGCTGAGTCAGGAGGACCCTCCAGGAATGTCAGATAAATGGAGGCCAACAGGACAATGGAGAAAAGTCTGGTGGGAAGAGCTGTGGAAAGCAGGATGCCTAAAATGCAGATGTCCGTTTGACAGAAACCAAGATGGATGGGGAGGGGGCTGAATAGAAGGCGGGCTGCGAGGGATGTCTTGGGAGGCAGAGGGGTCCGGGGTCGTTCCCCCCCTTTAAAACTGAGGATTTCTTCCATCAACCTTACAAAAGAGAATCGAGATACAAGGAGCAGAGGCCCGGTGGCTGGTTCACTTCAGCAACTTATCCCAGTGGAAAAGTCCCGGGACTTCAAGTTCCAGAATCCCCTGAGGCTGGCCAAGGAATTCTGGAAGATGCCAGCTAGTTTAACAGGCCCTTGGTGGAGATTGCACGGAGATGTTCACACTGTAGGAGAAAAGCCAAGTCAATCTATAGAGGGGCTCTCTCAACCTCAGCAACTTTAGGTTGGACTTCAACTCCCAGAATTCTGAAGCTGGGGAATTCTGGGATTTGAAGTCCGCCCGTCTTAAAGCATGCCGTCTGGGGAATTCTGGGAGTCGAAGTCTACCATATTAAAGCATGCAGCTGGGGGATTCTGGAAGTTCACAAATCTTAAAGCGTGCTCCCTGGGGAATTCTGGGAGTTGTAGTCCACCCATCTTAAAGCATGCTGCCTGGGGAATTCTGGGAGTTGACTGGGAGTTTAAAGTTGCTGAGGTTGAGAAACAGGAGTCTCTAATTTATGGGCGCCACCCTTCCCCTCCAAGAATCTACTCTTGGCTCCTTAAATTCCCATCCTTGCAGCTAATTAGTTTCCTCGGTGAATAAATGTGTTTTCAGTTGGTTCTCAGGGACTAGAACCCCGGGACTAACTTGGCTTGCACATTATATCCTGCAACCCAATCCAACTCTTCCCCTTTTTTCTAACGTTTCCTTCCGTGAATTAAGAGCAAGGAACTGTTTAAATAGAAAAACCAAAGGCTGCTCTGTGTGTGTGTGTGTGTGTGTGTGTGTGTGAGACAGAGAGAGAGAGAGAGAGAGGGAAGAGAGAGGAAGAGAGAGGATAGAGGAGAGAGAAGAGAGAGAGAGAAAGAGGAGAGAGGAGAGAGAGGAGAGGAGAGAGAAAGAAGAGACAGAAAGAGAGGAGAGGAGAGAGAAAGAGAAGAGAGAGAAAGAGGAAGAGAGAGAGGAGGAGAGAGAGAGGAGAGAGACAGACAGAAAGAGGAGAGAGAAGAGGAGAGAGAGAGAAGAGACAGAAAGAGAGGAAGAGAAGAGAGAGGAGAGACAGAAAAAGAGAGAGAAGAGACAGAGAGGGAGAGGGAGAGAAAGGGAGAGAGGGAGAGAGAGAAGAGAGAGAGAACAGAGAGGAGAGAGAGAGGAGAGAGGAGAGAAAGGGAAGAGACAGAAAGAGAGGAGAGAAAGAGAGAGGAGAGACAGAAAGAGAGAGAAGAGAGAGAGAGAGAAAGAAAGAGGAGAGAGAGAGAAAGGGAAGAGAAAGAGAGATAGAACAGAAATGAGAGAGAGAGGAAGAAAGAGAGGAGAGGAGAGAGAGAGAAGAGAGAGAAAGAAAGAGGAGAGAGAGCAAGAGAGAGGAGAGAGGAGAGAGAGAAGAGAGAGAAGAGACAGAAAGAGAGGAGAGAGAAGAGAGAGGAGAGAGAGAAAGAGGAGAGAGAGAGAAAGGGAAGAGAGAGAACAGAGAGGAGAGAGAGGAGAGAAAGAGGAGAGAGAGAGAAGAGAGAGGAGAGACAGAAAGAGAGAGAGAAGAGAGAGAGGGAGAGGGAGAGAAAGGGAGAGAGGAGAGAGAGAGAAAGAAGAGAGAGAAAGGGAAGAGAGAGAGAAGAGAGAAAGAGAACAGAGACGAGAGAGAGAGAGAGAGAGAGAGAGAGAGAGAGAGAGAGAGAGAGAGAGAGAGAGAGAGGAAGAGAGAGGAGAAGGAGAGAGAGAGGAGAGAGACAGACAGAAAGAGGAGAGAGGAGAGAGGAGAGAGAGAAGAGGAGAGAGAGAGAAGAGGAGAGAGAGAGAAGAGACAGAAAGAGAGGAGAGAGAAGAGAGAGGAGAGACAGAGAGAGAGAGGAGAGAGAGAGAAAGGGAAGAGAGAGAACAGAGAGGAGAGAGAGGAAGAGAGAGAGAGGAGGAGAGAGGAGAGAGAGAAAGAGAGAGAAGAGACAGAAAGAGAGAAGAGAGAGGAGAGACAGAAAGAGAGACAGAAAGAGAGAAGAGAGAGGAGAGACAGAAAGAGAGAGAGAAGAGAGGGAGAGGGAGAGGGAGAGAAAGGGAGAGAGAGAGAGAGAGAGAGAGAGAGAGAGAACATCTGTCTGTCCGTCTGCAGGAAGAAGACAGAGAAATATACAGGCGTCCCTTTTTTTCCTCCAATATGATTTCCTTCCATTCGTTTCATTTTGAAAAGGCGTCTCCTTTACTCTCTCCTTTCCTTCGTATTTCCAAACCTCATTAAAAAGAAAAAGACAGAAAGAAACGCGGTGGGCGGGGCTTTCCTTTTAACCCTTGCAGCCCAAGGGCAGGGCTGGGGAGGATGAACGTCGGGAGAAGCCCGCCCCTCCCTGTGGGCTCACCCCAAGGGAGTCACCCCTTCCCCAAGAGATTCCCGGGGGTTCAGCCTGTCCGTGGGGAGGCTGGAGGCCGTGGGACCGGGGACGAGGACCTGCCTCTCAAAGGGGCAGAGAGGAGGGGAGCGGGGCTGGGTAGCGCCAGGGGGGCGCCCCTCCCAACCCCTGGCCAAGCCACAACAAGCTTAACCAGGCCTGTGAAAGACCGCAAGGAAGGGCTAAGCCTGGTTAGGGTTAACCCGGATTAGGGGTGGGGGCAATCCTGACAGGTTGGCTTATCTGCTGCCCCCTTTGGTGAACAGAAAAGACGAGGGAGGAGGGGCTATCTTGAATTTGCACCCCGAAAGTTGATTTATTGTCCCCACACCAGGATTTGGGGGGGTGGTCACTGGAGGGTTTGTAAGGCAGAATGAGGCCGCAGAGACCCTTGTGAAGCTCTGGGGGGGGGCACAATAGAGCCGTCCTGAGAAAGTGCCCTGGAACGGAGGTCCCACCGAAGACCCTCGGCCACCCTCGGAGGTCTGGTCCCATCCAACAGGTCTTGGTCCCATCCAGATGTCATACTCTTCCTCCTCAGTTTCCCCCTCCCCCAGTCCCTAGCTGGATGGGGGAGGGCTGCCCCCCCACCCCCTCCCATTTGACCCTTTCATGCCAAAACACAAAGCCCAGTCAGGTAGAAGGAACAGCAACGCTTTGTAAGTCTGTTTCATCTGTGTCAACTCCTTGTGGGCAAGTCTGGAGGGGGGGGGAAAAGACATCCGGGAAAAGGGGCGCTGTTCTTCCAAAGGGGGGGGGGACCCTTTTTCCTCTACAGGAAGAGGGAGCAGTTCGATCCTCCATCCTCAGAAAATGCGCCCTCTGGAATTTGCGAAGGGATCTGGAAGGTCCTGATTCGGGCTAATTTGTCAGAAACCAACAGCCTAGGCCCCGTGTGTGTGTGTGTGTGTGTGTGTGTGTGTGTGTGTGTGTGTGTGTGTGTGTGTGTTCTCTCTCTCTGTCTGTGTGTGTGTGTCTGCCTCTCTCTCTCTCTCTCTCTGTGTGTGTGTGTGTGTGTGTGTGTGTGTGTGTCTGCCCCCCCCTCTCTCTCTGTCTCTCTCTGTCTGTCTGTCTCTCTCTCTCTCTCTCTCTCTCTTTGCCTCGCTTTCTCTCTCTCTTTGTGTGTGTGTGTGTCCCCTCTCTCTCTCTCTTTGTGTGTGTGTGTGTGTTTGTGTGTGTGTCCTCCCTCTCTCTCTCTCTCTCTCTCTCTGTCTCTCTCTCTCTCTTTGTGTGTGTGTGTGTGTCTGTCTGTCTCTCTCTCTCTCTCTCTCTCTGCCTCTCTCTCTCTCTTTGTGTGTGTGTATGTGTGTGTGTGTGTCCATCCTTGGCCACTTGAAGACCCGTGGACTTCAACTCCCAGGATTCCCCTGAAGCCCCCAGGTCTTCCAGTGGCCAAGGGATGGACACCCCACCCCACCTCACCGCCGGCCTAGGCTCTGACGCTTCCACACATCAGCCAGAGCAGGTAGGCCCTCTGCTGCAACCGGGAGGAAGGGGATAGAGGCAGCTTTCCTTGGGGATCCTGAGGGAGACCCTGGCGGAGAGAAGCGCCGCTGCTGCTCTCCTGGAGCCTCTTTCTCCGGCGACCCCCTTCCAAAGCCAAGGGGGACCGGTGGAGGGGCAACCCGTCGGGGCGGGAGCGCGGCCGAGACCCCCGAAAGGGTTAAGGGAGGGGGCGGGGCGGGGCGGGGCGGAGGGGGGCTTGGCCGCCGAGGCTCCTGTCGCCTCTGCCGGTCCCAGCCGGCCAAGTATATCTCGCCCGCCCCGTCGCTGCGCCGCCACTTGGCGGGCGGGCGGGCGCAGAGCCGGAGCTGGGGGGTCTGGGCGCCATGGATTACTCCTACCTGAACTCGTACGACTCGTGCATGGCGGCCATGGAGGCGTCGGCCTACGCCGACTTCAGCTCCTGCAGCCAGGCCGGCTCCTTCCAGTACAACCCCATCCGCAGCTCCTTCGCCGCCAGCCCGGCCTGCCCGCCGCTCGCCTCGGCCAGCTGCGCCCTGGGCGCCCTGCGCGACCACCAGCCCTCGCCCTACGCCGCAGGTAGGCGCCGCCGGGGGGGGGAGGCAGGGGAGGATGGGCGCGGGGGTCGAGCCGCCCGGAGTGGAGGCTGGGCCGCGCCGGCTGGCCGGGAACGGGAGGCGCAATCGGGGGTTCCTTTCGGGCACCCCGTCCAGTTTCTGCCCGCTGCGCTGCGCTTGCCTCTCCTGGCTCTGTCGAGGTTCGGGGGTCCCCGGAGGGTCCCGGGTGCTGGAAGGGAAGGGTCTGCTTCGGCCAAGGACCTGCCCCGACGTCTCTGGGGCGCCTTCGCTGCTTCCATGCAGGTGGGGCAGAGAAGGGGAGGATGGACGGCTCGCTGCCCCCGAACCGGCCTGCCCGTCTGAGTAACGGAGAGGGAACGGGGTCTCCCCAACGGGAGCTACCCCAGCACGACGGGAGGATGCACTCCGGGAATCCGAGGGGCGCGCAGCCCCCGCACAGAGTCGTCCGAGGAACGGCGCTCCCGCCCAGTCCCGGATTGGCTCCGGGGGGGCGCAGCTGGGCAGCCCCGGCCCCCTAGCCGTCGAAGAGTCACTCCAGGCGAGCGCTGAGCTGCGCTTTCGGTCGGGGCGCTTCCCATTCCTTCCAGCCCGAAAACGTGTATTTCCCCCCCCCCCCCCGCCGGAGAGGGAACTACATTCCAACAGTCGGGAATGGTCTCCGTCACCGCCACAAGGCGCAAAGCGAGGCGCGTTTGCCGGGCGCACAAGGCGCCACTTTCGCGGGTAAGTGCCACTTCGTGGGCTGCTCTGCGCAATTGGCGACACCCCCGTCGGAGGGGCGCCTTCTCCGCCCCCGACCGGGCCCCGCGTCCGGGGAAGAGCCCTGGCTTTGCTCCGAGGGTCCTGATCCAGCGCAGGGTCTGGATCCCCGTCTCTCCCCTTCCGCAAGGAAGACCCCTGGAAGGTGCCACCGGGTTTTCCTCCGCCGGGAAGGCGCTGCCCGCTCAGGAGAGAAGTGATGGGAGTTGTAGTACACGGCTGGTCCGGAAATGGGGCTCCCGGGAGGCCAACAACCGAGTCGGCGCCACCTGCCCTTTGGGTCCCGCCGCGGGAATCCGGCCGCCGCGCCGCCCCAATGGATCGCGTCCCTTCGGGCGGATCGGGGCCGCCCTCCCGGCCCGCCGGCTCTGAGCGGGCCCCCTTCTCGGCGACTGGGGAGCAGGACTCGGGCTGGGCGGCGTTCGCACGACCGCGGGAACCCGTGACTGGCCGGCGAAGTCGTTCGAGGTTTCGGGAGTCGTTCGAAACCGCGGTTGGGCCGAGTCAGAGACGGAGTCAAAAAAGAAGCGGCGCCTCTTTCTGGGGAGACCCCTGCCCCTTTAGCCCCCGGCCGGGAAAACCCCCGGCCGGGAAGGATCCCGCGATTCGGGAAAAGCGCAGCTGAGCAGGAAGGAGGCGCCCCTTGCGCGATCTCAGCCTGTCCGGAGAGGAGCCGAAGATTCGCTAAGTTGGTTTAAGCGCCAAGGGTGGGTTGCGGTTGCGGTATTAATGTCTCCATTAAGTGATTTATTTACATTTATTTGGGGTTATTTCGTTGGAATCACCTTCCCTGCCCTTTCCATCCTCTGCCTTAGCCGATGAAGGCCGAAACGCGGGGAAAACACACCGCGCGCCTTGCTTGCCCAGCGTCTCCCTCCCAGGCTCGGGGTCACGCGTGGATCCGAAGCAAGCTGGCCGCGCAGAAAGGAAGAGAATCGCCTCCACTCAGAAGGGGAACCCCCCCTCCCCTTGCGAGGCCCGGGAAAGGGGGCGAGAGGGGACGCGGGGATGGTAGCTGGGCTGAGCCGGGAGAAAGCGCCTCTGGCCGGGAGCGAACACGCGCGGACTCTGGTTTTCTGGCGCCGAGGCTTCTTTCAGCTTCGGCTCCAGGATTAATTTAAACTGACCATATCGGAGAATAGAATAGAATTTAGAATAGAATAGAATAGAAATACAGAATAGAATAGAATTACAGAATAAAATAGAATTAAAGAATAGAATAGAATAGAATAGAATTACAGAATAGAATAGAATTACAGAATAAAATAGAATTAAAGAATAGAATAGAATAGAATTAAAGAATAGAATAGAATATAAAAAAGGAATAGAAAAGGAATAGACTAGAATAACAGAATAGAATACAATGGAATAGAATAGAATTGAAATATAGAATAGAATTACAGAATAGAATAGAATTACAGAATAGAATAGAATAAAATAGAATTACAGAATAGAATAGAATAAAATAGAATTACAGAATAGAATAGAATATTTTGTATTTATGTTTTTTATATATACACTATTGTTAATTATTTCATAATTTTCCTTAAGTAATGTATTCAGATCTATTTATGGTTTATATCTTTTTTTAAGATTTTTTGAAGAAACTTTAATTAAGCCTATATTCAGCTCTGGGAAGGCCGGGGGAGGGTGGGAGGGGTGGGGAGGTTTGGGGGAAGATTGTTTTGTTTTTGTTTTTGTAAAATTTTTAAAAATTTTCAATAAAAAAAAGAATAGAATAAAATAGAATTACAGAATAGAATAGAATAGAATAGAATTACAGAATAGAATAGAATAGAATATGAAATAGAATAGAATAGAAAATAGAATAGAATTTAGAATAGAATAGAATGGAATAGAATATGGGATATAGAATAGAATAGAAGAAATGAAAGCAGAACAGGCCGGCACGTGGGAACGTCGACTGTTCCCGTGAAATGGGGGTTCTCACAACCCACAAATACACACAGGACCACCTCCCAAGCTAGCGGTCCGTGCGAATGCGACCGCCAGGCCCTTTCCCTAAAACTGAAGCTGCCCAGGTCCGCGCTAAGCCGCGGGGCCGTTCACGCGAAACAGCCTGCCTGCTTTCCCTCCGTCTCTTCCGTCACCCATTCCGAATGGGCCATTCAATTAAAACCGCATCTGGAACGGGAAAAGGGTAAGCAGAAACCTTTCACCCGTTCCAGCTGAAGGGTCTTTAAATCCGGGCCGTCCCGCGCGCCCTGCTTCGTTTTGCCAAGAAGCGCCGCGCAACGTTCCCGGGCAGAAACGCGCAAAATTCGTGGCCGTCTGCAGTTCTTTCTTTATTCCGTTTGTGAAGGTTGGAAAATTAGCGGGAGGGTTTTTTTTTTGTGTGTGTGTGTGTTTTTCCTGCGCGGGTCGGTCTCCACCATTTCCCCCAGGAAGTCTTGGAGCCCCCCCCCCCCGCGCCCCATACTACGGGAAGGAAACTCCGGGCAAGAGTGCCTGTGACTGCGCAGGAATTTTCTCCTCCTCCAAAAAGCGATTCCCACGACCCAGAGGGCCCCGTTCTAGGAAACTCTTTGCTTTGTGGGTGCGTGGGTGGGTGGGTGGATGAGGGGGACGCGGCATCCCTTCGCACCAAGCCAGCTCCAGATTTGAGCAGCTGCTTCGCAACTAGGTTAAGAACCACAATTGCTTGATGCTCCTGGCGGTTCTCCTAATGTTTGGTTTCTAGGGAGCAATCTCTGAGTACCGGTGGAGGAGAATACTTGTGGCTTAAGGTTGAATTGTGGGCTCCTTAGTGCTCTCTGAGCTGGGTGGGTTTTTTTTGCAGACGTTTTATCACCCAGCACTGATGGTGTTCCCTAGTAGGGTGATGAAACGTCCGCAAGAAAACCACGCAGCTCAGAGGGCACCAAGGACCCCACAGTCAGTCCTTCTTTCCTTCCTTCCTTCCTTCCTTCCTTCCTTCCTTCCTTCCTCCCTCCCTCCCTCCCTCCCTCCCTCCCTCCCTCCTTCCTTCCTTCCTTCCTTCCTTCCTTCCTTCCTTCCTTCCAGCACTGATGATCTTCCCTAGTTGGGTCATGAAACGTCTGCAAGAAAACCACCCAGCTCAGGGAGCGCCAGGGACCCCACAAACCTTTACGTTTTCTGCTGAGCACCTTCAGAGATTGGGATGAGCCTCGTAGCTGGTCTTGGCATCCATTTCCTTCACTGAGGCCAACGTGTTGGCAGCACGTCCTGGGCTACAATTCCTACCAATAAAGGAGAATATTTGTAGCCCAGGGTTGAAATGAGGGGTCCTGGGTGCTCTCTGAGCTGGGTGGTTTTCTCACAGACATTTCATGACCCAACTAGGGAACCTCATCAGTGCTGGAAGGAAGGAAGGGAAAGAAGGAAGGCAAGGAAGGAAGGAAGGAAGGAAGGAAGGAAGAAAAGGAAGGAAGGAAGGAAGAGAGGAAAAGAAAGAAGGAAGAAAGAAAGAAAGGAAGGAAAGAAGAAAAGGAAGGAAGGAAGGAAGGAAGGAAGGGAGGGAGGGAGGGAGGGAGGGAGGGAGGACTGTGGGATCCTTGGTGCTCTCTGAGATTGGTGGTTTTCTCACAGACATTTCATGACCCAACTAGGGAACATCATCAGTGCTGGAAGGAAGGAAGGAAGGAAAGAAAGAAGAAAAGGAAGGAAGGAAGGAAGGAAGGAAGGAAGGAAGGGAAGGAAGGAAGGAAGGAAGGAAGGGAAGGAAGGAAGGAAGGAAGGAAGGAAGGAAAGACTTAGGATTGGGTGGTTTTCTTGCAGACATTTCATGACCCAACCAGCGCTAGAAGGGAGTAGAGTTTGGGATGGGAGGAGGAGGAGGAGGGGGGCTGTGGAAGTCCTTGGTGCTCTCTGAATTTGGGTGTTTTTCTTGAGACGTTTCATGACCCCACTAGGTAACATCATCAGCGCTACCTCAGAAAGCCCAAGGACCTCATAATTCCTACATAAGGCTTATAATCCAGCATCCCTGAAGAGATCCGGGAGGGATCACTGGGCAGAAGCAGGATCCCCAAACTAGCCTAACCCACCCCCCGTGCGCAGCCTCCCTTCCTGGGGGTCCTAAGCCGTACCCTCTTTTCCTCCTCTCTCTGCCCCCCCCCTGCAGTCCCGTACAAGTTCTTCTCGGACCCCTCCACCATCAACGAGAAGAGGAAGCAGCGGAGGATCCGGACCACCTTCACCAGCTCGCAGCTGAAAGAGCTGGAGAGGGTCTTCGCCGAGACCCACTACCCGGACATCTACACCCGGGAAGAGCTGGCCCTCAAGATCGACCTCACCGAGGCCCGAGTGCAGGTGAGTCGCTGGGGAGGGGGTGGAGGGGGCGGCCCGACACCCCCAGCCCCGGCCTTGGAGCGGAAGCGGGAACCCTCGCCCACCCCTTCCTTCTGCGCCCCCCCCCCAGCCTTCTGCCCCAGCCAGGGTCAGGGCCCAACTAGAGTGGGGGAGGAGCTTCTTCTATCTGGGGGGGAGGGGCTCACCTTCCTCTCCCCCCCCCCATTGCCCCTCATCATCCCTTGAGCCCGGGAGAATAATAATAATAATAATAATAATAATAATAATAATAATAATAATAATAATAATAATAATAATAATAATAATAATAATAATAGCAGCAATAACAATAATGTTGGAAGGGACCTTGAAGGTCATCTAGTCCAACCCCCTGCTCAGGCAGGAAACCCTATACCAGGGGTAGGCAACCTTGGCTCTTTTATGACTCCTGGACTTCAACTCCCAGAATTCCTGAGCCAGCCATGCTGTGCTGGCTCAGGAATTCTGGGAGTTGAAGTCCACGAGTCATAAAAGAGACAAGGTTGCCTACCCCTGCCCTATACCATGTCAGACAAATGGCTGTCCAGTCTCTTCTTAAAAAGCTTCCAGTGTTGGAGCACTCACCGCTTCTGGAGGCAGGTAGTTCCACTGGTTAATTGTCCTCACTGTCAGGAAGTTTCTCCTTAGTTCCAGGTTGCTTCTCTCCTTGATCAGTTTCCATCCGTTGCTTCTTGTCCTGCCTTCAGGGGCTTTGGAGAATAGCTTGACTCCCTCTTCTTTGGGGCAGCCCCTGAGATACTGGAAGACTGCTATCCTGCCCCCCCTCGTCCTTCTCTTCATTAAAGGCGGTTCCTTCCGCAGCTGATGCCCCAGCGGGAATCTTTGGAGCAGGAACGTCTCCCCGGACCCACAAAATTGAAAACGGGGAAAAAAAATGGATTTCAGGCTTTTTAACGGGGTCCCCCCCACCCACAATTCCTGGCATGTATTTAATTTCTGTGGGGTCCTGGGTGCTCTCTGAGCATGGCTTTCTGGTAGAAAGAGCTCTGTAGGTGTTCTCAGCCACCCAGATCATCGGATCAACGTTTCTAGGATGAGAAACGAAACGTTTTGTTCAAGGCAAAACAAAACAAAACAAAACAAAAACCAACAGTCCATCTGCCTTTGGGGAAAAAAGCCCTTTTGAGCGTAGAAATTTCCTTGCCCAGCTAGGAAGCATCAACGTTTTACTTCATCCTTATATTTCATTTCTTTGCACGGTTTTTCGGAACCCCTTCGGTTCAAACGTGGCTTTTGAAAACGCTTAGTTAGCGCCTTTATTTCAACGGAACCTCTCGGGTTGATTTCATCCTCTGATCCCAGTTAGCGGTTTATACGGTGGCGTTAAACCAGGGGTTCTCAACCTTGGCAACTTTAAGACTTGTGGACTTCAACTCCCAGAATTCCTCAGCCAGCAAAGCTGGCTGAGGAATTCTGGGAGTTGAAGTCCACAAGTCTTAAAGTTGCCAAGGCTGAGAACCCCTGCGTTAAACAGATAACAGCTAGTAGCTTAATAGCGATTCAATGTTTCCTTTCCCACAGCTAACCACGCGTGTCATTATTCTGCAAGTCCTTGGAAAGCCCACGGTTCACCCATACAGTTTTACTAATTGCCTTTTGTTCATTTGCACTTCTCTAATTGCCTTTTGCTAATTTATCCTTTGGAAAGTCGTGTTACTTTCCTGGCTTAAATTCTTTTAGAAAAAAAAATAATAAAAAGCAAGAACTCAAAAGCCTCGGAGGATCGCAACAGACTAAAACGATAGACACAACAATAAAATAAATACAAGAACAACAGCAACAATAAATCAACCATAATAGACAGAAAGTAGGGGTCAGGAAAGCTTAGCGAAAGGCCAGTGTCTATAAAGCTCCTTTAAAAAAAAGGGGGGGGGGAGAAAGCTTTACAGACCTGGGGGGCAAGCAGCCACAACGTGAGGAGGGGGGGGCCCTGAGGAGCACGGCGCCGTTTTCGTTCTGGATTCCAGGATGGCATGAGTTTAAAATTGCAGACTTTTAAAACTCCTGCAAAAATGGCAGATTCCAGGATTGCAGAAATTAAAAACCCAGGTTTTTAATTTAACGTTCTCTGCAGCAGCCCTGGGGAAGGTGTGTGTGTGTGTAGGATGGGGCAGAGGCCGAGCAGAAAAATAAGCAAATTTATAGATTGCAAAATATTATTTGTCAATTGTTGTTTGTTAAAAATAGTATATATAGTTTATTGTGTTATTTATTTATTATTTCTTGTGGCTATTTGTAAAAAAAACAACGAAGGCTGGATAGATAAATAAACAAACAAATAAATAATGCATAAATAAAAATAAGTAAATAAATGTCCTTTGGGGGGGAGAGAGGCAGGATGAGAGGAAGAGCCGCTTGTGGGCTCTTCCCGTTTGGGTCCCCCCCCCCTCAGATCCGTTTTTGTTTTAACAGGAATTCTTAAGGCTGGTTGTTAAAAGGCTGGTCTCCAAATGTCATTTTCTGCCCCCTCCCTCAGTTAAAAAAGCCCACCCCTCCTTTACGGCAGAGATTGCAAATAACAATTTTGGGGTGCTGTTTTGATTTCTGATTTTAATCTTTTACTGTCCAGGGTCCCGTATTTAAATTGGTAGGTCATGTAAATTTGATAAATAAATTTGCCAGCGGGAAAAATTCCGACATTTTATTTGACAGATAGAAGTTCCTCGGGATAAAAATGATTTAAGTAAGGCTGGTTAGTAAGTTTGGGATAAAAAACGATTTTAAAACGATTGCAAGGAGTGAGATGGGGGGGTGACACGAATTCTCCCTCCCCATGTTAGAATGTCAGTTTCAAACTAATCTTGTCGTTTTTAGGTAAAAAGGATGAACACCAAAATATTATTGCTGTGTCAAATAATAGTAATAATAATAATAATAGTAGTAGTAATAATAGTAGTAGTAGTAGTAATAATAATAATAATAATAACAATAACAATAACAACAACAAAAATAATAATAGTAGTAATAATAGTAGTAGTAGTAGTAGTAATAATAATAACAACAACAACAACAACAACAACAACAACAACAACAACAATAATAATAATAATAATAATAATAATAATAATAATAATAATAATAATAATAATAGCAGCTTAACTTTTTCCCCAAAAAATTGCTGGGAAAAATTGCTTTCTTCTTATTATTATTTTTATCAGAGAAGCCACAAATTTTGCTGATATTCTCTGGAAAGGTGGGGCTGTGCGAGAAATGGCTTGTGGGTTTTGCCTTCCTTGTGAGTCCAATCTCTTCAAGCCGTTTGGCTTTCTTTATAGCTAAAGAGAAAACTTCCACCTCATCTAATCAGGAAAAAAAACAGAGACAGAACGATATAAACCCCTCCCGCAACGAAATAAATTCTGCAGAAATAAAATACACTTTAAAAGCCCAGCGAAAGAAAATGGAAAATTCTCCCGAGATTCAGAGAGAGAGAAAAACCTCTTGTTTCGCAGGATTTTAATTTTTATATGTCTATATTCTATGCCATTTTATATATTATTTTAACGTGAACAAATGAAGAACTGCGTTTGTAAAAAAAAATACGTGGGGTTCGTAGGCGTCCATTTACATTTCAACTGCGGCCATTTGTGTTGTAAATACACACCGCTGCCTTTTGAAAAAGCCAGCGGGGAGAAGCAGGCAGTGGAGATGGGAGACCTCCGTGTGTCCGGCAGTTGGGGGGGGGCAAGGGGGCTACTGTCATAGCTGCGGCCATCCTGCCTGTATGGTAGAAGAGAACATTTGAATTGAGGGGGGGGGTCCCTGGTGTTCTCTGAGCTTGGTGGTTTTCTTGCAGACGTTTTGTGACCCAATTAGATAACTTCATCAGTGGTGGGGTTTGTGGAGAGGAGGAGGAGGAGGAGGAGGAGGAGGAGGAGGAGGAGGATATTGGATCTTTAGTGCTGTCTTGGCTGTCTTCTTGCAGACATTTCATGACCCAACTAGGGAACATCATCAGAGCTAGAAGGGAGGAAGGAAGGAAGGATGGAAGGAAGGGAGGGAGGGAGGAAGGGAAGGGAGGGAGGAAGGAAGAAAGGAAGAGGAAGGTTACTGGATCCTTGGTGCTCTCTGAGCTGGGTGGTTTTCTTGCAGACATTTCGTGACCCAACTAGGGAACATCATCAGTGCTAGAAGGGAGGAAGGAAGGAAGGAAGGAAGGAAGGAAGGAAGGAAGGAAGGAAGGAAAGAAGGAAGGAAGGAGGGAAGGGAAGGGGAGGGAGGGAAGGAAGGAAGGAAGGAAGGAAGGAAGGAAAGAAGGAAGGAAGGAAGGAAGGAAGGAAGGAAGGAAGGAAGGAAGGAAGGAAGGAAGGAAGGAAGGAGGATATTGGATCCTTAGTGTTCTCTGATCTTGGGTGTCTTCTTGCAGACATTTCATGATCCAACTAGGGAACATCATCAGTGCTGGAAGGGAGGAAGGAGGGAGGAAGGGAGGAAGGGAGGAAGAAAGGAGGAGGAGGAAGAGGAGGATATTGGATCCTTAGTGCTCTCTGAGCTTGGTGGGTTTTTTGCAGACATTTCATGACCCAACTAGGGAACATCATCAGTTCTAGAAGGGAGGAGGGGGAGGAAGAGGAGGAGGAGGATATTGGATCCTTGGTGTTTCTCTGAGCTTGGTAGGTTTTCTAGCAGACGTTTCATGACCCAACTAGGTAACATCGTCAGTGCTAGACGGAAGGGAGGTTTGTTCTCCATTTATGTCCAATAGCTTGCCTGGACAGTGTAGATTGGGGAGCTGTTTTATTCCCCGCAGTTTCTTGATTAGATAGGCCGGACCAGAACAGGTCCACTCCAGCATCCAACACCTAGATAAGCAGGGCTTAATACCCGACAAACCATAAAGCAGAAAACAATCAGGAACTACCAGGAAGAAACCAACACGGGCCGGGTCAGCCCTTTGGGTATAAATGGGGGGCCAGCCCCCCCTCCTCCAGCGCTGATGATATTACCTAGCTGGGTCACAAAAGGGGACATCCAAGCTCAGAGAGCACCCAGGTCCTCCCATCCTGGTTGTATCTGGGGGAGTAAATCTGTCCTCTCCCGGTTTAGGTCTGGTTCCAGAACCGCCGGGCCAAGTTCCGGAAGCAAGAACGGGCCTCCAATGCCAAAGGGCAGAACAGCGGCAACAACAGCGGCAACGGCTCGGCGGCCAGCAAGAAGCCGGACCCCCGGTCCTCCTCCGAAGATGACGAGTCTAAGGAGTCCAACTGCAGCCCCACGCCGGATAGCACGGCCTCCCTGCCAGCTGCCGGGGGCCTGAACAGTCCGGCCGACAGCCTCAGCCCCAGCCCTGGCACGGGGCAGCCAGGCCTGGGCGCCGGGCACGCCACCCCCAGCCTCAAGTCCCCCCTGTGGGCGGGCGTGAGCACCAGCAACGGGGGCACCAACACGGCCGAGTTGCTGAAGGCCTGGCAGCCCTCGGAAGCCGCCATGCCCGGACCTTTCTCCGGCGTCCTGTCCTCCTTCCACAGGAAGCCATCTCCACTCAAGGCCAACCTCTTCTAACGGAAGCACAACCACATGCTGCTGACCCACAACAGCCCCTTCCCTCCCATCCCTGCCAGAGGTCCTGTCCAGCTGCCCCAAGGGTGGGGAGTCAGCTTGAACTCAACAAGCGGTGGTTTCTCTTGACTTCCTGGCCAAGCCACCTCTGAAATGGCTTCAAACGGTTCTGAACAACGACGACCACTGCATCCTCTGTTTTTTTGTTGAGACCTCTTGTCATCTCCTGCCCTATTGGGTGGCAGGGGGAACCAAGAATGGATCACCCAGTCCTCCCGTCTGCGTGAAGGAGACCCAGGGCTTCTTGGGTGGTGGATCTGCCCCATCTTCTTAATGATGGTCAACTTAGGAGTTGGTGGGTCAACCGAGCTTCTCCCTTGCTCCACGAAGCTGCTCAAGATGCTTATATTGGGGCATGAGGAAGACTAACCTGGTGTCCACCAGACTGGCTGGACTACAACGCCTCTCATCCCCTGCCCAAGCGTTCACTGGGTTGTGAATGAGGGAAGGTGAAGTCCAGCACGTCAGCTTGGGTGAAGAGT
Source organism: Crotalus helleri (assembly GCA_024509115.1). Taxonomy (NCBI): domain Eukaryota; kingdom Metazoa; phylum Chordata; class Lepidosauria; order Squamata; family Viperidae; genus Crotalus; species Crotalus helleri. The sequence goes on from JAKSXO010000083.1 coordinate 320,916, forward strand.
GCCTATTTATCTACGGCTGGGTTGGGGTCAGCAACATCAACCAAGAAGGAGACGTCTGCTGAGCTTGGTGGCACCCGTGCACTTCACAAAAGGTGACAGGGAGGTCTTCAGGTTGACTGACAGCTGGTGGGATAAGAACTTGGAGGGTGGTCAGGTGACAACTGTGGAGTTCCCGCAGCCCCTGGGCTTCAGGAGGCTGGCTGAGTGGATGAACCCATCTCTGCACGTAGGAGAGACTCTACATCCATCCCCAAGATGGAGGAAAGACTGTGCCCTCCTTTCATCCCACACTTTCCCCCCTTCTCTTTCTTTTCCTCCTTGTGGACTCTGGGCTTCTGTCTAGCAATGGGGTGAAGGTCCTCTTTTCCCCCTCTTGAATCTTCAACAGTCGGAGATGGAAAAAGGCCATGAGGCAAGGCAACTGTCCTCTATTTATATTCCCACAACCTTCCTGGTCTTACCGTGCCCAAGTTCAGAAGCCTCCAAAGAGCTGGGGGTGGTGGTGCTACAGAATCCAGAATGCCGAAGGGACTTTGGAGGTCTTCTAGTCCAACCCTCTGCTCAAGCAGGATACAAACACTGGACCAGACAAATGGCTGTCCAGTCTCTTCTTGAAGTGTGGGCTTCCTGGATAGAACTTGGCTGATTTTTTTTTTCCTGGTGGAGAAGATGACTTGTCCCTCTGCCCCAGTGGGCAGAGAGAGGACAGCTCTAAAGCTTCTTGGAGACTTCTGGATGAGGGCAACATGTCATTCCTTCTTGTCACTCCCTTTGACCTGGGGTAGACCCATATCGGGGACCTCACCCCCCCATCAGAGCTGGCACCAGCCAGAGCACAAAACAACTCAAAGAAGTTGTCCAAGTGGAGAAACCTGGCTTATAGAACCGCCAAGAGTTGGAAGTGACCGGATGGATATCACCACCGACGCCATCATCACGAACCTCACGAGAAGGGAGGGAAGACGTTCTTCTTGAGGTCGGACATCCATAATGCAAAGATGACTGAGATCTGAACAGGGGTCTTGCTATTTGGGGGGGGGGTCTTGCTACCTGAACAGAGGTCTTGTTTCAATCATTTTCTTCCTCAACATTAATGGATTTTATGCCCCATTCACAGATTGGACAGGGAATGACCACAGGGTGGAGGTCCAGCTGGGCTACTTTGCTTTAGAACGGGGCCTTGGGGTGTCACTCACGCCTCATATCCTGCCCTGAGGACATCAAAGAAGATGAACCAGTGAAACAGGACCAGAGATGTCAGGAGCTCCTTCTGGAAATGGTTGATTTATGGCAGCTGGAGATGAAACCTTTACTTGTCTTCAAGAGGGAAAGTTCCATGAGGAGAAGGGTGCACAGGGTGTCCACCATAAGTCCTGCATCCCACAAACTTGTGTCCATAAAGCTGTGCCATCCCTGTTTGAAAATATCCAAACTTTCCAGGTTGGTTTCCCAACTTGGAACCTTGGTATGAAAAGGAAGCTCCTGGAGAACCTCAACAGCTCCTGTTCTGATGGGTTTTGAAGGTTCAGTTGTGTCGGCCTTCAACTCCTGCCATCCCTTCAGGTTGACCAGAAGGACTTGTGCAGAATGCAGAACACAACAACTGCTCCCACTGGAAAAGGGGCCCATGACAGGAGATCCGTAGGCTTCGTCTACAAGGTTCTAACAAGGGTTCAGCAAGCCACAACACAACACCAACCCCAGGAGAAATCTAACCGATGATGTGCAAATTCAGCCACTTGGTATTGGGTGATCTCGGTGAGAATGTTTGGTGAACCCAGCTGCTCTCCCCCTGCTGGTCTGGGCCTCTTCGCACCCCATCGCTCGACCTCGAACGATGCCTACTCCCAGAAGGACCTAGTCTGTGGTTCTGGAAGCTCAGAACTCAGCTCTTGAAGAGAACTTGGCCCACAGTATCCTTCCAGCTCCTTTTGAAGACCAAGGCAGCAGAAGCCTTTAGTAGGGACAGCAAGCTCTCCTGTTTGGACCTTCAGCATCAATACCATCATGCAAAAATCCTAGAGATGGGAGACAGGTGAGATGCACCTGGACAAACACAAATCTCCTGCAACGGTGCTGCTGCTGGTGGTCCATGATGGACAGTGATTCTCTCTAATGGGTGGGCTCTGGTGTCCATTGCTGCCAACCTGGTGCCACTGTGGGTGATGCAGACACAGCTCTAAGATGGGAAGCATCAGCAGGTACCCTTAGATACCTCCTGCTCTCTGAGGATGATGTTCCTGCTGCGGCTACAGCGGCTGAGTGGAGAGAGGGTGGAGAGGGCTCTTGGAAGTCCTTTCTGTTTTGGGAAGACCCTGGGAAGAGAAAGCACTGCTCAGCACATGCTTCGGGACAGAACTTCAAGTCTATGTTGACACTTCTCACATGGGCAGAAGTTCTGGCTTTCCAGCCAAAGTGTTGCTGAAAGAGGTCCATCTCTGCCTAGGTCCGGCCAAGGTTGGAGGGCTTTGGGGGCTGCCTTGCAGAGGGGAGGGTCCAAGGGGGCAAATGGTCCGGCCACCTCCTCCCAAGAACGGGAAGGCCCCAAGCGTCAAAGCCTACAGCAGCTGAGGAGACAGGACCTTCTCAGAAGCTCCTGTCTTCTCCTGAGTGAGGTGGAGAGAGGTCCCCCTTCCCTCTTCACGGCGCTGCCTTGGCAGACAAAGGCCACATTTGGCCCACCTCACCAGGAGCCCATGGGTTTCACACTGGCTTGGTCACGGAATAAGGCTGAAGCTGCCCCTGACCAAGAGTGACCAGCAGGTGGTCTTTGCACCACACATCTAAGCAAGTGGGTTAAACGTCCCCTCTGGCTGTGAAGCTTGGTGGTGGTTAATCTTGGGTGGCCTTGTGTGTCTGTGTGCATGCGGTTTCGTGGGTGTGGGCGCCGGACACATTGTGTAAATCAGCAGAAGAGAATCTCCGGAGGAGCGCAGGGTTGAGCTGTGGGGGTCCTGGCTGAGGAATTCTGGGAGTTGAAATCCAGAAGTCTTAAGGTTGCCAAGTTTGGAGACCCCTGGTATAGGGGTATAGAGAGGATGGGACTCAACATCCCTTCAACAAAGGCAGAGGGCAAAAATACAGTGGGCAGAGCAGGTTATCCGGGTATTAATCACACACCCCCTCGGGGGTCTTTGCAGCAGGAGAAAGCACCCATAGCTCCCAGGGAGATTTCTCTAAAGCTAAGTTGCTCAACCTTGGCTACTGGAAGACTTGTGGATTTCAACTCCCAGAATTCCACAGCCAGAGACGTGTCTCTAAAGCCCAGAGTAGCCATTTTGTATTTTCATGGTGAGAAACGAGCCTCGTGACATGGAGACCTTTGTGACATGGAGTTCTGAATATGGAGACTGCCTTTCGCAGAAGGAGGAGGAGGAGGAGGAGAGGGGAAACAAAAAGAAGAAATGGGCAAACTTTCCCCCCAAAAAGTCTGGCCCAGTCCTTTTTCTTCCTCTCAATCCGCCATTTTTGCATTCCTCCTGTTTCCCCCCCCCTTTGTCATCTGTCCAGTTTCTTCATTTCAGTGTGAAGTCCAGTGTGTGTCCTGCGTATGACTATTTATTGATGGTACGGGGTTTACCGCCACAAAAAATCCAAGCAGCCTTTGGGAAAAGGAGGGATTAAAGCAGGGGTCTTCCAACTTGGCTCTTTGATGACTTGTGGACTTCAACTCCCAGAATCCCTCAGCCAGCGTGCCTGGCTGAGGAATTCTGGGAGTTGAAGTGCAGGGGGTCTTCCAACTTGGCTCTTTGATGACTTGTGGACTTCAACTCCCAGAATCCCTCAGCCAGCGTGCCTGGCTGAGGAATTCTGGGAGTTGAAGTGCAGGGGGTCTTCCAACTTGGCTCTTTGATGACTTGTGGACTTCAACTCCCAGAATCCCTCAGCCAGCGTGCCTGGCTGAGGAATTCTGGGAGTTGAAGTGCAGGGGGTCTTCCAACTTGGCTCTTTGATGACTTGTGGACTTCAACTCCCAGAATCCCTCAGCCAGCGTGCCTGGCTGAGGAATTCTGGGAGTTGAAGTGCAGGGGGTCTTCCAACTTGGCTCTTTGATGACTTGTGGACTTCAACTCCCAGAATCCCTCAGCCAGCGTGCCTGGCTGAGGAATTCTGGGAGTTGAAGTCCAGGGGGGTCTTCCAACTTGGCCCTTTGATGACTTGTGCACTTCAACTCCCAGAATTCCTCAGCCAGGCACACATGCCTGGCTGAGGAATTCTGGGAATTGAAGTCCATAAGTCATCAAAGGGCCAAGTTGGAAGACCCTAGATTAAAGCCACTTGGAAGACTTGTGGACATTAACTCCCAGAATTCCCCAGTCAACCTTAACCCTAACTCATGGCTGGCTGGGGAATTCTGGGAGTGGAAGTCCACAGGTCTTCAACTGGCCAAGGATGGACACCCCTGGATTAAAGCAAGCTGCGAATGTTCTCACCTTCTGGTGTCCTCCCATCTTGACACAAATTAGGATAGCTGGAAGCCTGGATCAAAGTTGGGGCCCCAATTAAGGGTTCACCTGTTCTTTAGCCTCTTAACCAGGTTCTTAGCAGTCCACATTTTGTAGTGATGCCCAAGGTGTGGCTTTCATCCCAACCAATTTGATAGGACCTCTGAAGAACCAGACTGGGACCCTCCTTGTCCATGCAGCAACATCTCCAGTAGCATTATCACAGATGTCTCCATCCTATGTTGGGTATGGGCGGAATTAACCGAGACTTCTTCCAGAGGTGAAGATCAGGGTCTAACCTGGCTTAGAGAAGACAGGTCTTGGAGAACCATGGTTGGGAGTCAGAAGAAGTAATTGAAAAAGTGGTGAAGACAAACCATGATGGTAGATAGGATTTCCAGGGAGAGGCCTACAAGAAGGGTCGGCTTTTACAGTCCCATATTTTCCAGACTCTGGTGGAATTGTTGTCTAACACATACCCAGAGAGGTGACTAAATAGGAAAGGCTAATTAGGCACCGTGGTGGCCACAAAGAAGTCCAATGGGCTTCCTAGCCACGTCCAAAGGGTCTCTTTCAAAGCTTGTGTCTACTCCTCTCTCTCAATCACTGAGCTGGTTCCCCCACCATCCCTGGTCAGCTGTTCTGTGTGGCTTTGCTTGTTTTGTTTTGTCCCCCCCCCCCGCTCTGTAATTTATTGATTTGCAAAATCTGCTAATCCAAATAAACTTAATTTATTGAAGGACGCAAGGGAGACTTCCGTTGGGCTGCCTTATTTGTTTGTATCCTGCCTTTATTATTATTATTGCTTTTTGCAAATAATTCAAGGAGGTGAACATATCCAACACATCTGCTCTTTTTCCCTGCAACAACAATGTGAGGTGGGTAGGGCTAAGAGAGAGAGAGGGGGACAACTGGCCCAAGGTCACCCAGCCAACATTCATGGCTAAGGTGGGGCTTGGGCTCACGGCCACCTGCATTCTAGTCAAGTGTCTTATCTACTAGACCAGGGGTCTTGAAACTTGGCCCTTTGATGACTTGTGGACTTCAACTCCCAGGATTCCTCAGCCAGGCACGGAATTCTGGGAGTTGAAGTCCACAAGTCATCAAAGGGCTAAGTTTCAAGACGCCTGTCCTAGACCAAACTGACTCTATAGCTTTCTCTGAAAGTAAGAATGAGGATGGACAGCATGCATTCTGATGCAACAGTGCTTCAAAATGGCCTTGTTCCCACAATCTTTTAGCCCAGATGTCTTTCTGATGTTCAGCTACTGTCCCTTCTCATCAAGGGGTCAAAAGCTGCCCTTTGAGGAATGCTGCGGTCCCCCTCTGCGCCTTCCACAAAGGGCCCTTGGGATGGCAAGGGACTGGTCATGTTTTGGGCCATCCTTTGCAGGTGTGGCTTGCTTCATCGTGGTGGAGGAAGCAGCTTCACACGGGTTAGGGCAGGGGTTCTCAACCTTGGCAACTTTTAAGACTTGTGGACTTCAACTCCCAAGCTTTGCTGGCTGAGGAATTTTGGGAGTTGAAGTCCACAAGTCTTAAAGTTGCCAAGGTTGAGAACCCCTGGGTTAGGGTCTGCAATGGAGGGCTTGCTTTTTTAGCTGCTGTTTCCCTCCAGATGTTTCTTGGAGGTTTGAAGTATGTCAAACAAGGCCCTTGGCTTCCACCGAAGTGTGTTTTCCAAACTTGGCAACGTTTGAGACAGGTGGACTTCGACTCCCAGAATCCCCCAGCGTGCACGGGGCACGCTTCAACTCCCAGAATCCCCCAGCTGGCGTGTTAAAACACGGATGTTCCAGGAACCCGGCAAATGAAGACAGCAAAAATTAGTTTAGAGATAGGCATGGCTAGATCGGTTTTGTGTTAAATTTACTTTCTGGTTACCTGAATCGTCAGCAAACCTCTTTTCTGCTTGTCCCATTCTGCAGAGTGTTCCCACAGCACTCACAACATTCCAGATGTGCTCAATCACCCCACCAAATTGTTTTGCAATGTTTATCTGCTTCTAGCTAGGAAAGGATGAAAAGGAGGGCACGTCGGTACGCAAACAAGCCCTTTTATTGTATCATGACGTATTAATCGAAGGCGTGAAATCTGAAGAGGACCAGGAAGAACGATGCAGCCGTTTCTTCCGCAGGCTAAGATATTAAGCATACAAAGAGTTTCAAATGGAAATTAAATTAAACTTTTAAAAAAGCACACACGCACACAGATCACAACGGAGTAGAATTTAGTAAAGTTAAACTCACACCAAACATTAGTAATAACTGAAGAGAGAAAAGGTGAAAGGCAGCACAAGGCGCTGACTTCCCCAAGTGGAAGAGGAACCAAATAAAGGAACAATAAACACAGAATATCCTTCATTTCCGCTTTGCTGAGGTGGGGAAGGTCCTAGAAGCCTGATCCCAGACTCTTCTCCATTCACACCTTCTGGATAGGGTGGACTACAACTCCCAGCTTCCCCAGCCCGGGATCTGGGAATTATGGAGGTTCTCAGCAGAATCTCCACGAGGGACCTCAAGGGTCTTCCCCAGTCATGAAACCATGGCTATGCCCAGGGCGTCTCAACTTTGGGAGCATGACGATGGGTGGACGTCAGCTCCCAGAATCCCCTAGCTTGCTATGAGGAGGAAGGAGGGAGGGAGGGAAAGAATGAAAAAGAAGAGGGAGGGAAAGAAAGGAAGAAAGATGTGAGTAAATGAGGCAGGGACAGGAAAGACCAGAGGGAGGGAAGGAAGGAGAGTGAGGGAGAGAAGAAAGGAAGGAGAAGGGAGGGACGGAAAGAAGGTAAGAGGGAAGGGAGGAAAGGAAGGAGAGGGAGGAAAAAGAGGGAAGGGAAACAATAAGGGAGGGAGGGAGAAGGAAAGGAGAGGGAAGGAGGGAAGGAAGAGGGAGAGAGGGAGGGAGGAAGAGGGAAGGGAAACAATGAGGGAGGGAGAAGGAGCGGGAAGGAAGGGAGGAAGATGGAGAGAGGGAGGAAGAGGAAAGGGAAACAATAAAGGAAGAAGGGAAGGAAGAGAGAGAGAGGGAGGAAGAGGGAAGGGAAACAATAAGGGAGGGAGGGAGAAAGGAAAGGAGGGAAGGAGGAAGAGGAAAGGGAAACAATAAAGGAAGAAGGAAAGAAGGGAAGGAGGGAGGAAGAAGGAAGGGAAACAATAAGGAAGGGAGAAGGGAAAGGAGAGGGAAGGAGGGAAGGGTGGGAGGGAGCTGTGCTGGCTGGCTGGGGAATTCTGGGAATTAAAGCCCACCCATCTTCAAGCCGCCAAGCCTGAGAAGCCCTGCTTGTGCCAATCAAACGGCAACAAAGACAATTTCAACACTCTTTATCAACGAGGTTTAGGAGATGCAGGAAGAGACTCTAAGACACTAACTGGGATTCGAGCTAAGTTGAAAGCCCTCAACAAGGCTCCCATTGGGTTCGATTTACCTTGAAATTTCTTGTAAACGGGGGGGGGGAGGAAGCCCCTGCCTCTCCACCTCCCCCCCACCTCCCTAGTGTAAAATAAGGCACGGCGCAAAGGGGACATCCCCCCCACCCCAGAGAGAAAGAAGAGCAGAACCAAGGCAACGGCCTGGATTCCGGCCTTTGGCTGCCTTGAACCCGGATCCAAACGGACTCTGCAGGCACTGCGGTTGGCACGAGTAAGGGAAGCAGCCCCCCCTGCCCCCCCCAGATCGCTCCCAAGTCAAGATGAACGAAGACTGGCCCGAGATGGGATCTGCTGGATGAAAGCCCTGGTTGAAAGGACGTGAAGGAACGAGGTGGATAGGAGAACCTCAAAGCTGGTGGACCTCCAAAGGTGGTGGGACTCTTCAACGTGCCTCTGGCATCAATCATCACTAGATCTCCACAAGACAAGATTCCACCCTTGGCCGAGATCCCAGCTCTGCAGCTTGCACAGCTGCTCAGCGTATGGTCCATCCGCCAGGGGTTGACGTCTTCGTGATGGGTTGTTCTGGAGAACCAGCAGCTTCTGCCAGGCAGGGTGGAGGACCTCATGGAGAAGTGGTGGTCCAGGGCTCCGGAAGCTTGATTCTTGATTCTCTCCCCCCCCCCCAGTTGTCCAAGAACATTCTACCAGACTTGGCACTGCCACTCAAGGGGTGTGTGTGTGTGTCTTCTTTCCTGGAGGCTACCTGAGTTTAATCTGGAGATTGTCGTCCACGGGACGGTTAAAACCCTCAAGGGAGGAGATGTATGGCGGTTTAAGGCAGAGGTGTCCAGACCTTGGCCACTGGAAGACTTGTGGACTTCAACTCCCAGAATTCCCCAGCCAGCCAGACATGGCTGGCTGGGGAATTCTGGGAGTTGAAGTCCACAAGTCTTCCAGTGGCCAAGGTCTGGACACCCCTGGTTTAAGGCTTAAAATGCTCTCAAAGCAAGAGATTTTTCTTAGGGGGGGGGGAAAAAAATTACATTTCTGGCTGGACTTTGAAAAGCTTTGCAAAAGTTTCCCGGAAACGTGAAATGGTGGGACAAGGGAAAAAGCCACGGCCCAAAGCGAGTGGCAGAAGAAAAGCTGACCGTCAGCAGCAACGTGACAATTCACCTCCCACGAGTCCTTTCTCGGGGGGGGGGAGAAACGGGCTCTGGAACATCCTTTGCGCTCCCTGTCCCAATTTCTGCCCCACCCCGGGAAATAAAGGGAGTTTCCACCAGCTGCCTCCAATCTCTGAATTGAAGGGGTGTGTGTGTGTGTGTGTGACTGGTGGTCCCAAAAGGGACGCCTGTTGGCAGCCTGGAGCCACTGGTTCCTCCATCAGCAGTTCTGGGGGGGGGGATGTGGTCTTCTCCTGGGAACCCCCCCCTCCCAGGACAGATGTGAATTAGGCTGGATGGGGAATGTGGTTCTGTAAGGATAAAAGCATGGGGGGGGTCCTTCTTGCGTGGCAATAAATAAGAATAACTTAACCCAGGGCAGCCTCAACCCACGTACAGGCCGAGGCCATGTCGCCTTCCAGATGCTTGGACACCCCACCCCCCCCGCCCCCGGTTCTCCAGGAGCAAAGATGCCCCTGCCACATCTGGAAACGGGGGCTGCAGGCCGCAGGTGGGCTTCAATCCGCCCCTCCAGGGGGCCGGAAAAGAAGGCAGATGGAGCCTTGGTGGGCAGCTGTAAGGGGGGAGGGGGTGAAACCGGAAAAGGAAGGCACATCTGGCGAGCGGGCCAATGTCGCCCCCAGCAGTCCCGGCTATTTCTTCAGCCGGAGGTTCTCCAGGAGAAGCTGCTTGTGGCCGGCATCCATCACTCCGGCCTCTTCCAGGTCTTCCTCGGTGATATCACTGCAAATGGGGGGGGGGACAGGAGGAGGAGGAGGAGGAAGGATAGGTTAGCAAATCACAGGCTTGGAAGTGTAAGAAAATAATAAAAGATACCGTTTTAGTATTATTTATTTATTTTATTTATTAAAATTTATAGACCGCCCCACTCCCGCAGGACTCCGGGTGGCTAACAATAAAAACACAATATAACTTAACAAGACAAACAATACAGTAACATTCATCCAGGGGTCAGATTAGTATTAGATTAGTATTAGTACCGCTTTATAAAACCCTAGGGAGGCCACACCTGGAATATTGCAGCCAGGTTTGGTCACCACATCACAAAAAAGATGTGGAGACTTTGGAAAAAGTGCAGAGAAGAGCAACTAGGATGATCCAAGGCCTGGAGGCTAAAAAATACGAAGAACCGCTGCGGGACTTGGGTTTGGCTAGTCTAAAGAAAAGAAGAAATAGGGGAGACATGATAGCAGTGTTCCAGTATTTGGGGGGGCTGCCACAAAGAAGAGGGGGTGTGTCAAATTATTCTCCAAAGCACCAGAAGGCAAAGAGAAGAAACAATGGTTAGAAACTGATCAAAGAGAGAAGCAAGCTGGAATTAAGGAGAAACTTCCTCACAGTGAGAACAATTAAGCAATGGAAAGGCTTGCCACCAGAAATTGTAGGCGCTCCAACACTGGAGACTTTTAAGAGGAGACTAGACAGTCACTTGTCTAAAATGGTGTAGGTTTTCCTGCTTGAGCAGGGGGCTGGACTAGAAGACCTCCAAGGTCCCTTCCAATTCTATTCTATTCTATTCTATTCTATTCCATATTCTATTCTATTCTATTCTATTCTATTCCATTCCATATTATCTATTCTATTCTATTCCATATTCTCTATTCTATTCTATTCTATTCTATTCTATTCTATTCTATTCTATTCTATTCCATTCCATATTCTCTATTCTATTCTATTCCATTCCATATTCTCTATTCTATTCTATTCTATTCTATTCTATTCTATTCTATTCTATTCTATTCTATTCTATTCTATTCTATTCTATTCCATATTCTCTATTCTATTCTATTCTATTCTATTCTATTCTATTCCATTCCATATTATCTATTCTATTCCATTCCATATTCTCTATTCTATTCTATTCTATTCTATTCTATTCTATTCTATTCTATTCTATTCTATTCTATTCTATTCTATTCTATTCTATTCTATTCTATTCTATTCTACTCTATTCTATATTCTATTGTGCTGTTTTTGCAAAAGTAAGCATATCCTAAGAATGATGGTTGGAGACATTTAATGGGGCCTAAACTACCAAAGGAAATACTAAGGTGAAGAAGAGCAGGAAATTCTCAAATTCTTGGAACCTATGTTTCTCACAGAAGGGACCTTGGAGGTCATCTAGTCCATGGGTCCCCAAACCCCCGGTACATGACCGGCTGTGGCCTGTTCGGAACCAGGTCATGGGAGAGATGGACATTCCTGGGCTAAATCTTCCCTGGAGGCTGATTTTGGGGTCCTGGCCTGGACGGAAAAGGTCCCGCAGCAAATTACCCAAAAGGTAATTTCCACATCTGTCCTGCAGCTGCTAGGGAACAAGCGCCACCTGGTGGCCACAGGGGGCAGCAGCAGGAGAGAAGCAAGCAAGACTGAACTGAATGTGCAAACTAACATTCTTTGGCTAAAGTCTTGTTTACAGACATGCAAGACTCTCTTCCCAGCAAGACTTGGAGGATTTATTTCTCGGCACTCGATCTGTGAAATGGGCGCAGGGTGGGGATGTCTGCAAGGGGGGGGGGGAGAGAGTCCAAAACCTGCAAAGGTGACATTGAAACACCACGGCTTTTTATGCACAATGCAACGCACATCAGGAAATGTGGCGCTCCAATTGCACCCTAGAAACATTTTGACAGTTTGGACCACAAAGTTGTCACTGCATGTTGTGTTGCTCAGTTTTTGCACCAACAGAGCAGCTGCTATTCTGCCTGCTGCCTTCTCTCCCCCACTCTTCTCCTGGGGCTGGATGTTCTTGGAGGCTGTGGGGCTCCTTCCTCGCTTCCCCCGTGCCTGGAGGACCCCCCCTTAGAATCCTTCTGAGATGCTCCCTCGTGGCACTGCAATTCCCAGTCGGCTGCGAGAAAGGAGGTGCCCCCCCCCAAAGACTATCTCAGCTCTCTGCTTCCAGCTCATTTATTTATTCATTTATTTTTGGGAATCTGGCCTTTATTATTTTTACAAACATCAAAAGGCAGCAAACATATCCAATACACCTTCTTTCTATTGTTTTCCCCAAAACAGCAACCCTGTGAGGTGGGCCAAGCAAAGAGAGAAGGACTGGGCCTAAATCTCCTAACTGTCTTTCATGCCTAAGGCAGGACTAGAACTCACAGCCTCCTGGTGATTGGCCCAGTCACCCAGCTGGCATCCATGCCTAAGGCGGGACTAGAACTCACAGTCTCCTGGTGATTGGCCCAAAGTCACCCAGTTGGCATTCATGCCTAAGGCGGGACTAGAACTCACCGTCTCCTGGTGATTGGCCCAAAGTAATCCACCCGGCTTCAATGCCTAAGGCAGAACTAGAACTCACAGTTTCCTGGTGATTGGCCCAAAGTAATCCAGCTGGCTTTCATGCCTAAGGCGGGACTAGAACTCACCGTCTCCTGGTGATTGGTCCAAAGTCACTTGGCTTTGATGCCTGAGGCGGGACTAGAACTCACTGTCTCCTGGTGATTAGCCCAAAGTCAACCAGTTGCCTTTCATGCTGAAGGCGGGACTAAAACTCACCATCTCCTGGTGATTGGCCCAAAGTCACCCAGCCGGTTTTCATGCCTAAGGCGGAACTAGAACTCATCTTTGTAGCCAGGTGCCTTAACCGCTAGACCAGGCTGCCCATTGCCTACTCACCTGAGGAACTCCAGGTCGTCCCAGCCGTTGTGGATGAGGCCTTCCTCGTATCGCTCCATGCTGATGGCCCTCAGCCACTCCCCCACGCTGGACTCACTGCGCCTGGAGCCGGCACTCGGGCCCTCCTGGGTGAGGGCCTGTGAAGGGGCAGCAGGAGGTGGCGGTCAGGGAGCCAGCCGGGGCAGCCACCAGGGGGCGCCACCACCTTTCCCGGCAAATGCTGTTCGGGTGGGTGGGGGGGAGATTTCTAGCATCCCCCCTCCCAATGTGACACCATTCACAAATAACGGGCTCAACCCGGGAGTCTGCCTCCAGCACAGGACCCTCCCGCTAGGAATTCTCTTGGGGACCCCCTCCCCAACTGCCTACCTCTTCCGCCAGGTCCTCTTCAATGCTCTCCCGGATGGAGCGGGCAGGAAAGGTCACCGGGCGGCTGTAGTCGGGCGCCAGGCAGCGGTGGGCCAGATCCAGCCTCGCTTTGGTCCCGGGGTGGGAGGGGGGGCCGGCCCGCCTGCTCCCTCCCCAGGCCGCCCCCGCTGGAGTACTCCACCTCGCTGAGGGTCTTGGCCATCTGAAGCACGGAGCAGGAGCGGTCGTCCAGGATGCCCGGGCCAACCTGGGGCCCGCCGGCAGGGTCGAGGAGGTACCCCGCCCCCAGGGACGGGGCTGGCCTGGGGTGCAGCTTGGGGGGCTTGGCCTTCAGGGGTTCGCTGAAGACCACGGTGGCCCGTGGCTTGCCGGCCAGGGGGTCCTCTCCTCGGACGCCCACCGGGGTGTAGAAGACTCCCTCCGCCATCTCCAAGGCCACCGACTTGGGTAAGGGAGGGGGCGGGAAGTCTGGGGGAGGCAGGTTGAGGACCCCCGTCTCTTCCTCTTCCGCGTTCTCCTCGGCCCGCTGGGAGGGCGGCTGTGGGGGCCGCCAGGACTCCGGCTGGATGGGCACCGTGATCTGGACTTTGTTCCGGGGGGTGGGGGGCTTGGCCGAGGTCGCCGGAGACAACTCTGGGAGCAGGAGCTGGTGGGGGACCCCCTCCAGCACGTAATAGGCAGGGTTGTTGAAGCTGTTCTTCGGCGGGGGGCCCTCGGGGTCCGTAGCCACCTCCTGCTTCGACCTACACAGAGGAGATGGGACCACTCAGCCCTGCAGCTGTTCCTCCCGGCCCGTCTGAGACAAGGCAGGCTCCCCATGTGCCCACTGGCATAAACCCCAAAAGAGAGAGACCCCCACAGCTGCCTTTTGTCGTTCCCAGTGGCCAAGGGGATGCCCATCAGAAGTGGCACCTGCCCTGGGCGCCAGGGGTAGGCAACCATGGCTCTTTTATGACTCGTGGACCAACTTCCAGAATTCCTGAGCCACCATGAGGGAAACTATGGCCCCTTCATGACTTGTGGACTTCAACTCCCAGAATTCCTAAGCCAGCGTGGGGGAATTATGGCCCCTTCATGACTCGTGGACTTCAACTCCCAGAATTCCTGAGCCAGCATGGGGGAACTATGGGCCCTTCATGACTTGTGGACTTCAACTCCCAGAATTCCTGAGCCAGCATGGGGGAAACTATGGCCCCTTCATGACTTGTGGACTTCAACTCCCAGAATTCCTGAGCCAGCATGGGGGAACTATGGCCCCTTCATGACTTGTGGACTTCAACTCCCAGAATTCCTCAGCCACTATGAGGGAAACTATGGCCCCTTCATGACTTGTGGACTTCAACTCCCAGAATTCCTGAGCCAGCATCGGGAACTATGGCCCCTTCATGACTTGTGGAATTCAACTCCCAGAATTCCTGAGCCAACAGGGGGGAAACTTTAGCCCCTTCATGACTCGTGAACTTCAACTCCCAGAATTCCTGAGCCAGCATGGGGGAACTATGGCCACTTCATGACTCGTGGACTTCAACTCCCAGAATTCCTGAGGTAACATGGGGGAAATATGCCCCCCTTCATGACTCATGGACTTCAACTCCCAGAATTCCTGAGCCAGCATGGCTCAGCTTGGAAACCTCTCCCTTTCCCCTCAGCATGGCTGGCTCAGGAATTCTGGGAGTTGAAGTCCACGAGTCATAAAAGGGCCAAGGTTGCCTACCCCTGGTCTAGGGAGATTCTCGTCCTCCAGGACATGGTTGTCACAAAGCTGCTTTTTTAGGAGGCAACAACTTTCTTATTTTTTTTAAACCCAGTCTTAAAATTTTCTGGAATTTTTGGTAAGTTATTTTCTTCCATAGATTGAGTCATTTTCTCCCATGGCGCTTCTTCCTTAACATACAGTTTCTCATAGTATTCTTTAATGATCTCTTTTAATTGCTTCATTTTTAAATTGTAAATTTGTTTATTTTACTTCAGTTTTTTATTTTACTTATTTATTTTACTTTACTTATTTTCAGCAGTTAGAGTGCAGTACTGCAGGCCACTTTAGCTGACTGTGTTCAGCAGGTCAGTGGTTCAAATCTCACCGGCTCAAGGTTGACTCAGCCTTCCATCCTTCCGGGGTAGGTAAAATGAGGACCCAGATTGTTGGGGGCAATGTAAATATATATATATATATACATTGCTTACTGGTGTACACCGCTTAGAGAGTGCTTGCACTTAAAGCGGTATATAAGTCTCATAAATAAATAAATAAATAAATAAATAAATTTATTTTACTTTACTTTACTTTGTTTTACTTCAGTTTTTTATTTTATTTATTTATTTTATTTTACTTTACTTTACTTTTTTAAAAATTTATTATTTTATTTTTTTATAACCACGCATCTCTGCCAACAACTTTGGGCCGCTATAATTATACTGTACACTATAATTAAAACCAGACTTTTTCATTTACTACATTGTTTATCAAGTTTTTTCTCCTTCTGTTTTTTAAGTTTAATATAAGCTAACCGATTTCCTTTGTTTATTCAAAAAAAGTTTTGCTTTGCCCTTTTCATTTGCTGTGCCAGTTTTTCTGATTCTGTTCAATTTAACGAATGTTTTATTGTTTCCATTTGTCTTTTCAATATTTTCTTTTGTGGTTCAAATTCTAATTTTTTGAAATTCGTCTCTTAACTACGGACCTTGTTGCCTCTTTGCTTTGCTTTTTCCCCTGCCATGTATGTTATCGCTACGCTTCTTATTTTTCTTTAAAGACGTTTCACTTCTCATCCCAGAAGCTTCTTCAGTTCTGACTGAATGGTGGGGAATGGAAGGATTCCTTGCAGTCATCTGATCGTTCACACTCTTTCTGAGAGTCATTGAGTCCACTTGGAAGTTTATCTATGCATAAATCTGGGCATTTACTTGGCCACAGATAAACCACCAAGTGGCCTCAATTAGTCTAATGATTGAGTGCTAATGAGCAAATGATTGCTAAGGAATAGAAAAGTAAACAGAGTCTATATTTGATTTTACACGTCACTACAGCAGCGAGAATAATCTTTGCGCAATATTGGAAGAATGAAGGACTGCCATTGGAAGAAGAAATAATCAGAAAAATATTGGAATGTGCAGAGATGGACAGATTAACTATGAGACTGAAAGATAAAGAAGACACAGGTTACTATCAAACTTGGGACTTATTTTATTATTGGCTAGAGCAGTGGTTCTCAACCTGTGGGTCGGGACCCCATTTGGGGTCGAACGACCATTTCACAGGGGTCGCCAAACAACGTAGTCTGCCATTTTTTTCCCCCTTTTCCTTAGCTGTGCTCCTCCCTTTTATTCTGTTGGCTTTTGAAAGCCAATAGAATAGACTCTCTTGAACAGAGTCTAATTCTATTGGCTTTCCAAAGCCAATAGGAATTGTCCAGGCTGTCTCTGCCTGCTGAGCCCGCCAAAAGTCCCAGTCTGCAAACGGTGCTGCACCAGCTGAGTAGTCCTCGACTTACGACCGGTTGAGTAGTCCTCGACTTATAACCGGTTGGGGGGGGGTCGTGGCATTAAAAAGGTTGAGAACCACTGGGCTAGAGGAAAGGATGATGGGTTAGGAATCGAATATGTATTAGCATAGCTAACCCCGGACAGCTCGTTGATTGGAAAATTAACAGATGTATGTAAAAGAAAATCAATAAAATCTCTATTAAACACAAGAAAGATACATTTCAGTCTGGAGAAGATGGATAGATTATATTCAGAATAAATATGGGACTAAAAAGTTCCATTTAGTTTATGAGTAAATTTTAGAGTATTATTATTATTATTATTAATAGTTTATTATAGTTGAATTTTTATTAGTTTTATTATTATTTTTAGTATTAGTATTGTTTAACAATTTGGATATTGTATTGTTTAATAATATCGACTTGTTTATATTATTATGTTTATTTTTAATTTGTTTATACTTATGTTAAAGGGGAGTTAAAGCGCATTATGGACTTGGTTATTTATATAGTTGGTTAATGTTAGTTAGAGTTTGATTATTATATTTGTAACCCTGTACTCAGCTCTGGGAAGTGGGGGAGGGAGAGGGGGGGTTTAGGGTGGGTGGGTTTTGGGGTGTATACTGTAATTTTTATAAAACTTTTCAATTAAAAAAATCTCTTTTAAAAAAAAATCCATTCTCCAGCATTCAGTCAGAACCGAAGAAGCTCCCTGGATGAGAAGTGAAATGTCTTCAAGCAAAATAAGAAAGTCCCGTTGCCTTTTGAAATAAAGCACTTTTGGGACATGAAGGTAACTGAAAGGAAAAACCTAGGCAGATTGGAAGCTTCGAACATAGATTCCTAGGGCTGGAAGAGACATCAGAGGTCATCTAGTCTGACCCCCTGCTCAAGGCAGGAGACCTTATCCCGGACTTTATAAGGCTTGTGGACTTTAAGATGGCTGGCTGGGGAACTCTGGGAGTTGAAGTCCACAAGCCTTAAAGTTGCCAAAGTTGGGACGCTCCAGTCTTAAACAGAGCGGGCGGCAGAGCCTGAAGCGAGATGGGTGGCATATAAATTTAATAAATAAATGAAATAAGATCAGGATTGTGGCTGGGGATGGAGCCGTTTCTGTAGGAACAGAGGAACGAGAAGAGATGATCAATTGGAATGGGTCGACCCTAAGATCAGAGGTGGAGGTGAAGCCTGAACAGAAAACTACAACAATCAGGAGAGCTTTAAACATGGGAAACATTATAAGATATAAAGACTTACTAACAGATATGGGGGAGTTGAAAAACCAAACAACAATTAAGAGGAACAAGGAATAAAGATGGATTGGTACATGAGAACGCAAATACAATCTAGATATGAAAAAGATGTTAAAATGGATGGTGTTAATTTGGGGACAACAGAGTTAGATGAAATACTCACAGGAACGGAAGAAAAATGAATTAAAAAAATGTATAGTTATCTACCATATATGGAGTTAGAGGAGGAACAAGTGAAAGAGACAATGATAAAATGGACAAGGAATTTTGGATTGATTTGAATTAGATAGATGGCAGCAACTATGGGAAAGAAACTATAAATTGACAATGGCGACTGCGTATAAAGAAAATACGTACAAAATGTTTTACAGATGGCACATGTCTCCAGAAAGATTAGCTAAAATGTTTAAGGACAGGTCTATGAAATGTTGGAAATGTCATCAGATACCAGGTTCCTTCTACCATATGTGGTGGATGTGTGTAGAAGCTAAAACTTATTGGAATATAATTAGAACACGGATAGAAAAGATGATACAACAACATATAGAACTAAGACCAGAAATATTCCTGTTGGGTACCAGGGAAATACAATAAAGAGAAAACATATTTAATTATTCATATAATCACGGCAGCCAGGATTGTGTTTGCACAAAATTGGAAAGCACTGAAATCCCGCCCAGAGGGAGAGGTGATTGGGAAAATACTGGAATGTGCAGAAATGAATAGACTAACAATGACAATTAAAGATAAGACAAAGTCAGACTACTGTGAAATCTGGGGAACTTTTTATGATTGGCTGAAAAGAGAATACGGTTAAAAGATAGTTAACATCAATTTAGATGGAAGAAGAAGGAGCAGATAAGGACCCAGGCGACACAGTATTGAATAACTGGAGGTTGTATAAATATTTATAGAAGTATATAACGAGAAAGTTAGATAAATAGAAGTATTAATGTAAGAGAAAATTAATCTTATTGTATATAATACAGAGAGGGAAATTTGGAGAGAGGAGTTGCTCGGACATTACCCCTGAATTGCATCTGAAGAGGGATGAGAGGGAAGAAAGGAGTGGAGAGAGAAAAGAGTAAAGAAGAGGAGAAGGAAGTAGGAAGGCTGGAGGAGAAGAGGAGAAGTGGGGAGAAAGGGGAGGAGAGTGGTGAAGGAAAGAGAAGAGGAGAGGAAGAAGAGGGAAGTAGGGAAGAGAAGAAAGGGAGAAAGAAGGTAGAGAAGAAGGAGTGTGGACACAGCGAAAGGGGAAATGGGTGTATGTATTTATTTCATTTTATTAAAAGTATCTTATATATCAGTGGTTCTCAACTTTTTAATGCCGCGACCCCCAACCGGTCGTAAGTCGAGGACTACTCAACCGGTCGTAAGTCGAGGACTACTCAATGGGTGCAGCACCGTTTGCAGAATGGGGCTTTTGGCGGGCTCAGCAGGGCAGAGACAACCTGGACAATTCCTATTGGCTTTGGAAAGCCAATAGAATTAGACTCTATTCAAGAGACTCTATTCTATTGGCTTTCCAAAGCCAATAGAAGAAAAGGGAGGAGCACAGCTAAGGAAAAGGGGGGAAAAATGGCGGACTGCGTTGTTTGACGACCCCCGTGAAATGGTCGTTCGACCCCAAATGGGGTCCCGACCCACAGGTTGAGAACCACTGTTATATATGAACGTAAAAAGAATGCATGTTAACATCTGATAAATATCACGGTATATGTATGGGGGAGAGTTTGGAAAAATAAAAAATTACAGAGCTTTAAACTTCTCCCTGGCTAATGGACCATATGGTCCTTCTGGATGTGGCCCGCTCACCTGCCTGGTGAGGCCTCCTCTTTGGAGTTGCCACGATGTGGAGCAGGTGGGCGGCTGGTTGCCAGGACACCGGGCTTCTCCTGTTCATCCAAAAGCTTCCCAACAGGACAGATGGGACTTTCCTCGAAGGAATGTTTCCGCCCAACGGATCTGGGAAGAGAGAGAAGCGGAGCCGAAGATGGGTGGGAGAGCCAGGGGGGTCTCCCGCCTCACGGAATGTCCAGCCTTCGAAGGAAGAATGAGAGGAGACTGCAGGAGTCCTCCTTTAAGCAAAGGGTGGGAGGGGGCTTAGGCCCACCTTCCCCAACCAGGTGTCCTCCAGGAAGAGAGATCTGATCTGAGGAGAGGAACCGAAGATCTTGACGACATTTTTGGACCACGGGGATGGTGAAAAAACGTGACCCAAACCATCTGTAGATGTGGATCGTGCTGAGACAGACAGACCTTTCCCCACCAGTTTTTCGGCGCACACCTTTTTATGAAAACCATGTCTGTCTGTTTTGAAATAAACTCTGCCCAGGGTCCGTTTTACCCCCCCCCCCCAAAAAGTCCAGCTTTCTCCCAAATTCCCAACTCGGCCTTACTTGGTGTGCTCCAGGTTGGTCCGTGAGGCCGGATGGGGCAGCTTCCCCTTAGCAGCTCCGGTCTCGTCTTTGTCGACGCTGATCCATTCTGAAGAGGAGGAAGGGGGGGAGGGGACAATCTCAGGGGGGGGGGGTGAAAGGGTGACCCCCCCACTGCAAGCACCCCTGGCCCAGATGGCTCTGTGGGGAGTTGTGTCTTTGCATCCCAGCCATGTAACAAGCAATTGTCTTAGGAATCTACGGATGGGGTGTGTAGGTGTGTGTGTGTGTCTTGAGAAGTTCTGGATTCAGATCTAATCAGATCTAATATATCAACACAGACAAGCAAGGGACCACCAAGAAGACCCTCACCAATTCTGGCAGGGCAAACCATTCAACAGAGAGCAACCCCCCCACCCTTCTAGCACTGATGATGTTCCTTAGTTGGGTCATGAAACGTCTGCAAGAAAACAGCCAAGCTCAGAGAACACCAAGGACCCCACAGTCCTTCCTTCCTTCCTTCCTTCCTTCCTTCCTTCCTTCCTTCCTTCCTTCCTTCTCCTCCTCCTCCTCCCTTCTAGCACTTATGATGTTCCCTAGTTGGGTCATGAAACGTCTGCAAGAAAACCAAGCTCAGAGAGCACCAAGGACTCCACAGTCCTTCCTTCCTTCCTTCCTTCCTTCCTTCCTTCCTTCCTTCCTTCCTTCCTTCCTTCTTTCCTTCCTTCCTTCCTTTCTTCCTTCCTTCTTCTTCTCCTCCTCCTCCTCCTCCCTTCTAGCACTGATGATGTTCCCTAGTTGGGTCATGAAACCTCTGCACAAAAACCACCAAGCTCAGAGAGCACCAAGGAACCCACAGTTCTCCTCCTCCTCCTCCTCCTCCTCCTCCTCCTCCTCCTCCTCCTCCTCCTCCTCCTCCTCCTCTTCTTTCTCTTTTTCCTTCTCCTCCTAATCCTCCCTCTTTCATTCTGCAAACCCCCCCCTTCTAGCACTGATGGCGTTCCCTAGCTGGATCATAAAACGTCTGCAAGAAAACAGCCAAGCTCAGAGAGCACCAAGGACCCCACAGCTGCCCTCTTCCTTCAGCACCTCCTCCTCCTCCGTGAACCCCCCCCTTCTAGCACTGCTGATGTTCCCTAGTCAAGTCATGAAAACCTCTGCAAGAAACACACCAAGCTCAGAGGGCACCACGGACCCCTTGCATCTAACCGATCCCCACCCTACCCCAGGTGGGTCTCTCCTATTATCCAAAGGCCAGCGATTCAGCCCGCCCGCCCGCCCGCCTGGGAAGCTCACTCCTCTCTTCCCAACTCACCATACAGCCTCTCACGAGTTCCCATTCGTTCTGCCGGGACCCGAACCCTCATGGACCCCCGAATGTTGCCCGTCTCCTCCCCCCGGTGGGAGAGGTAGGTGAGGAACTGCTGGGCCGTGCTGCCGATCATGGATTTGAGGGCGATGACGCATTCTCCTGGGGAGGGAAGCAACGGCGCAGGTGGGCCGGGAGACACAAGGAGAAGTGATCTCCGGGTGGGTTGACCCCATGGCCAACGGCCTTGATGCTCGAAACGTAGCTTAACCAAAGCCTCCAGGAATGGATCTGGGTGACCCACCCTCTCCGAGCTCAGAGTTTCAGACCTGGGGTGAATCCGTCTATGGCAGGGGTAGGCAACCTTGGCTCTTTTATGACTCATGGACTTCAACTCTCAGAGTTCCTGACCCAGCATGGGGGAACTATGGACTCCTTGATGACTCGTGGACTTCAACTCCCAGAATTCCTGAGCCAGCATGGGGGAACTATGGCCCCTTCATGACTCGGGGACTTCAACTCCCAGAATTCCTCAGCCAGCATGGGGGAACTATGGCCCCTTCATGACTCGGGGACTTCAACTCCCAGAATTCCTGAGCCAGCATGACTCAGCTTGAAAACCTCTCCCTTTCCCCTCAGCATGGCTGGCTCAGGAATTCTGGGAGTTGAAGTCCACGAGTCATAAAAGAGCCGAGGTTGCCTACCCCTGGTCTAGGAGATTCTCAGTCTTCCAGATCAGGGTTGTCCCAAAGGTCCTTTTTTTACGAGGCAACTGGACTTTCTTGTTTTTCTTTGAAGACGTTTCGCTTCCCATCTGACAGGATGGTGGAGGAACGGAAGGATTTATACTCCTTGCAGACCGCTGGTCATTTGCCTTCTTTTAGAGGGTCGTTGAGGCCACCTGGAGGTTTATGTGTCTTCAGGGTCAGCTGAGTAGCCTGCGCCGGTCTTCAACAGTGAAGGGACCCAGGGCAGAAACCATCCTGCAGCCAAGAAGGCTCCACACCCATTTGCACCACTCAGGTGACCCTGAGGACACAGGTAAAGTTCCAAGTGGCCTCAACGACCCTCTAAAAAGGATGCAAACGACCAGCTCTCTGCAAGGAGTATAAATCCTTCCATTCCCCACCATTCAGTCAGAACCTGAAGACGCTTTCTGGATGAGAAGTGAAACGTCTTCAAAGAAAAACCAGAAAGCCCAGTGGCCTCGTGGAATGAGCACCTTTAGTGAAGTTCAGCTTAATAATAATAATAATAATAATAAAGTTGGAAGGGACCTTGGAGCTTCATTTGGCTTACTTAGGAATCACTTCTTCTGACACTGACTGGAGGCATCTCAGTTGACCACTGAAAGCTGAGTACCACTTAGCTCAGTGGTTCTCAACCTTTTACTACTCAACCGGTCGTAAGTGGAGGACTACTCAACTGGTGCAGCACCGTTTGCAGACTGGGACTTTTGGCGGGCTCAGCAGGGCAGAGACAGCCTGGACAATTCCTATTGGCTTTTGAAAGCCAATAGAATTAGACTCTATTCAAGAGAGTCTATTCTATTGGCTTTCAAAAGCCAATAGAATAAAAGGGAGGAGCACAGCTAAGAAAAAGGGGGGGAAAAATGGCGACTGCGTTGTTTGGCGACCCCCGTGAAATGGTCGTTCGACCCCAAATAGGGTCCCGACCTACAGGTTGAGAACCACTGACTTAGCTGATCAAGGTGTACAGACCAATCAGTCTGCTCATATCTTCCCATCTGGAATTCTGTGACAATCTACACTAGAGCAGGGCTCCCAAGCCTTGGGCTGTGGACCAGTATTGGGCCACGGCCTGTTAAGAACCGGGCCGCACGGCGGGCAAGCGAGCGCAGTTTTAACTGCGCATACGTAGGATCTATCCCGCCTCAGTCTGTGGAAAAACCATCCTCCACAAAAATGATCCCTGGTGCCAGAAAGGTTGGGGACGCCAGTGATCTGCAGAGAAGACCTTGTCTCCATGACATGGAGAAGATCCGTGACTCTGGGGAAACTATGCAGGGGTTCAAGATGGGGTTTCTCCAACCTTGGCAACTGTAAGATGGGTGGACTTTCAACTCCCGTAATTTGTTCCCTTGCAAAGCGGGGAGTGGCGAGGGGTTCCACAACAAGGATGAGGACTTGGAGACCCACTAGAGAGTTTCAGCTCCTCACCGTAGGACTCGTAGCCATCCAGAGACTTGACGGTCAACAGGATGTGCTGGTCTTGCAAGTATTCAATGTCAGAGAGGATCGGCTTGAGCTGTGGACAGAGAAGGCAGAGATGGTGGTCACATTACCTAGTGGTGCTCCTGAGGATCAGCTCTGGAGCCCCTCCTAATGCAGGGAAGCTCTGATACTTGCTCTTCCAGAACGTTCTTTGCTGCCCTCTTATAGTAGTAGTAAAGTTGGAAGGGACCTTGGAAGTCATCTAGTCCAACCCCCTGCTCAGGCAGGAAACCCTACACCATTTCGGACAAATGGCTGTCCAGTCTCTTCTTAAAAACTTCCAGTGTTGGAGCATTTACTGCTTCTGGAGGCAAGCTGTTCCACTGATTAACTGTTCTCACTGTCAGGAAGTTTCTCCTTAGTTCTAGGTTGCTTCTCTCCTTGATTAGTTTCCACCCGTTGCTTCTTGTCCTGCCTTCAGGCGCCTTGGAGAATAGCTTGACTCCCTCTTCTTTATGGCAGCCCCTGAGATACTGGAATACTGCTATCATGTCCCCCCTTGTCCTTCTCTTCATTAAACTAGACATACCCAATTCTAGCAACCGTTCCTTATATGTTTTAGCCTCCAGTCCCCTAATCATCTTTGTTGCTCTTCTCTGTACTCTTTCTAGAGTCTCAACATCTTTTTTACATCGTGATGACCAAAACTGGATGCAGTTTCCCATCCTTCTTCTCCCTAAGCTTCCCTCCTCTACCATCCGAGACCTTTACAGCCAAAGTTGACCTTCTGGTTGATGAGGAGAAAGAGCTCACCGTGGGCAGTTGTCTGGAGGACCACTGGACCTTCAAGAAGTTGATGTTGTCACTGCTCTGGGAATCGTTCTCAAAGCTCTTTTTGAACTCTGGGAGGAAAAAGAAGAGATAAATTGTAGAGGGCCATGGAGATGACCTTAAAGGAAGTAGACTGAGGTGTTTTCAAAATGGAGAACATGTTTTAAGGCTGGGAAACAAAGACAACATTAAGAAGAAACTCACTTTGGCTTCCTCCTACTTTACTGAGGAAGGTAAACACACGTATTCTGGATTCTGCTTATCTCAATAAAACATAGCTCCAGTCCATGTTTGGAATCTATGTCCAGAGTTGGACTACCTTGAAGGGTTGACACCAGTAAAGGTCTCTAGATGTGGCCTCTAACTGCCAAGTAAAGAGGTCACACTGCCTTCTCTGCAAAGAAATGGGTGATGCTTGGGAGAAATTTGGAGAGTTTTCTGCCAAATCACAGGGTCCCCATATGGATTAAAAAGTTCAGATGACCACCAATGAGTGGAAGAGCAGGAACAGGCTGATTTGATTTCTCATGACGGTCACTAGAACCTGGCAGAGATCAACTGGATTCTGGGTCAAGGCTGCTGAAACCATTTAGGGGGCAGGTTTTCTCAGCCTGAGCAACTTAAGATGTGCGGACTTAATTTCTTCAACAGTTCTGGCTTCCGTTGAAGATTAGTTTTTACAAGTCTTTGTATTACGGTATGTAACTGAACCCAGTATTTTCCAACATTTTTTTGCAAATCCACAAAACATGATGAGTCCCTTCCAGTTTTCAACATTACTAGAGTATCTTCAACTATGTGGGAGGGTCCTTGGTGCTCTGTGGCTTATCAAACGTTGGGGAGGAGGTTCTGAGTAAAGGATCTCTATAGTTGACGGAGGAGATCCTCCTTGGAGTTCACCTACTATGGGCACCCTCACCTTCCAGACACGTGGAGTAGAATTCGATGAAAAATTTGGTCCTGCTGGCTGTCTTCACAATGGCTTCGATGCTCTCAAACTCGATGTAGGCCTGGTCTGAGGACTTGGAGAGTCCTAGAGACGGAGAAGAAGGAACAACATGACTTTCTCCAAATCTGTTGTAATAAAAATGTAAAGCAGCCCTGTGGAACCAGGCCTTAACTCCAGGTTTGTTTCACTCAAGTGTTGGGAGAGCAGCCATTCCTGTTGTCCTAGTCTCCCAGTCGGAAGGCGGGATCAAAGGGGGAGTAAGCATGGACCCGTTAGGTTAGGGGTAGGCCACCTTGGCTCTTGTATGACTCGTGGACTTCAACTCCCAGAATTCCTGAGCCAGCCATGCTGAGGGGAAAGGGAGAGGTTTCCAAGCTGAGCCAGGCTGGCTCAGGAATTCTGGGAGTTGAAGTCCACGGGTCATAAAAGAGCCAAGGTTGCCTACCCCTGCATTAGGTAAACACGAGCCCCACCCCTCCCACGCCTTTGAGCCTTATCTAGTCTTTCCCCAATGAATCTGTCAGCCTGGGAAGATTCCTGTAAAATGGGCAGAGAACAATAAAGTAGGTAGTTTGAACTCTACCCGTCTGGATCTTGTTCTTTGGGCCAATGGCCAAACAGAAGTCTCTGAGATGTTCACACAATTACAGACATGAGGTCCTTGATGCTCTATGAGTTTTGTTTTCTTGCAGACATTTCATTACCAAACCTCCTCCTCCTCCTCCAGCTCCACCAGTGGTAGTAAAGGAGTAGGGTTTGCAAGCACTAGCCCAGGGATAGGCAACCGTGGCTCTTTTATGACTGGTGGACTTCAACTCCCAGAATTCCTGAGCCAGCCATGCTGAGGGAAAAGGGAGAGGTTTCCAAGCTGAGCCATGCTGACTCAGGAATTCTGGGAATTGAAGTCCTCGAGTCATGAAGGGGCCAAAGTTTCCCCCATGCTGGCTCAGGAATTCTGGGAATTGAAGTCCTCGAGTCATGAAGGGGCCAAAGTTTCCCCCATGCTGGCTCAGGAATTCTGGGAGTTGAAGTCCACCAGTCATAAAAGAGCCAAGGTTGCCTACCCCTGCACTAGCCACTAGCACGGATGAGGTTAGCTAGTTTGGTGATGAAACATCTTTAAGAAAACAATGAAGCTTAGTAGAAACTAATTGTTATTGACTGTCTTTTAAATATAAACCCAGCCAACCTGATGTTTACCAAACAATAAGGTGATTATGTAAAAAACAATTAATAAAATGTATTCTTTTAAAAAGAAAACAATCAAGCTTAGACAGTACCAAGGAACTCACAGCTGAATCCTGAGCTACAAATATTCTCTTTTATTAATAATTATAGTTGATCCCTGTCATTGGTATTCTGGAGGTGGCATGCTTTTAAGATGGATAGCCCTTCAAGGACCTGTCCCACATGGATTGAAGCAAATCCAGCTTAATGGATGTCACCATACATTGAAGAAGCAACTTCCCCAGGTTAACGATATGCTTGTGAAGAAGTGCTCCTCCTGTCTTTTTAAATCTTCTTTTCCATCATGTTTCTTAAATGACCTCTGGTCCTATTGTCTGGGGCAGAAGTGAAAAACTTCTGATTTAATATGGTGGGAAATAGATAACTCTTAGGAAATAGGACAAGATGATATTCAAATAGATAAAAGGTGTATTTTGGATATCATAGTTTGTCATGAAGTGAGACAAGGGAAGTTTTGGTTACCCGAAGACTGATAATTATAAATATCAAAGGTTAAATTGGTATATTGAAAAGAAATTAAAAACTGAGTGAAAATCAATAACAGGACATGGATGCTTTATGAAGATTGAATGTAATTAAGATATGTACAAGCTAAAAATTTATTGATTAAATGTAATAATGACGTTTTTATTGAGTTGATAGAATTAGAAATGTACTAACTAACCTGAATACGAGACAGTAAATGTTAAGAGGAAAAAGAGAAGAAATATCTGATGCTGTAACCTGAGATTTGCACTAAAGATTTTGTTATTGAACTATGGATTAACCATAGTTAATGTCACTGTGTTGCTTTTTAAATATTCAAATGTAAAATTGGAAAATTAATAAAATATTAAAAAAAAAGAAGTGAAAAACTTTTTCTCTGGATAAACTCCTCATTGGAGCATTTATTCACACCCACGTGCACCCACATGCACGCACACACCACCCAAGCCCCTGGAAATACCTTTTTTGGAAACGAACTGGGAGGTGACTCCAACTTCAAAGGCTGCAAAGACTGGCGAGTGGTCGCTGCTCATGATGTCATCTGTACAGCCTGACCAAGAAAAGAAGAGATGCCTTCAACCATGGAGGGATCTACCCTTCTCCCAAGAGGAAGAGGAGGAGGAGGAGGATGGACCAAGGAACCCCATGGAACTGGGGTGGACAGGAGTTTGGCCAAGGGACTGTCCACAAAGCCTGAAGTAACTCATAGTTGTATGAGAGGGAAGATCAGGAGTTGCTTGCAGATGAAGAGGTCAGTGGTCCAGCTATGACCTCATCCAGGGAAACCCAAAGGGCCACTGTGGTGTGGAACTCACCATAGGAGATGCTGTTGATGTGGGTCTCTGGGTAGGACTTCCAGAGGATGCGGTCACACCAGGAGGGGACATTGGTCCTCACCTGGACAGGGAAAATAAGAGACGTTTTGGATATTGGGTCAAGAGCACTCAACTATATTGGCTGGACCAAATATCTCAGGGGCTGCCCCAAAGAAGAGGGAGTCAAGCTGTTCTCCAAGGCGCCTGAGGGCAGGACGAGAAGTAACGGGTGGAAACTAACCAAAGAAAGAAGCAACCTAGAACTAAGGAGAAACTTCCTGACAGTTAGAACAATTAACCAGTGGGACAACCTGCCTCCAGAAGCGGTGAATACTCCAATACTGGAAGTTTTTAAGAAGTGACTGGACACCAATTTGTCTGAAATGGTATAGGGTCTCCTGCCTAAGCAGGGGGTTGGACTAGATGACCTCCAAGGTCCCTTCCAACTTTACTATTATCATTATTATTAAATGTTTTTTTAAAAAATAATCCAGGCTCTAAAGATGGAGGAAACAGCCAAGTAAACCTCAGGGAGGTCATGTCAGATCTACAGAGCTTCTTGGAGTCACTCAGAGATGTTTGGAGTCCATTGGTGATACCCAACCCAAGGTAGATGGATGTCCTGCCTTTGGCCAAGACAACAAGACACCTCAAGTGAGCGAACCAGGAGATGGAGGTTTTTCCATTGGTTCCTGGGTCACACTGATGGATTAGAGCAATGTTTCTCAACCCTGGCAACTTTAAGATGCGTGGACTTCAACTCCCAGAATTCATCTTTAAGATTTGTGGACTTCAACTCCCAGAATTCATCTTTAAGATGCGTGGACTTCAACTCCCAGAATTCCACTTTAAGACAGGTGGACTTCAACTCCCAGAATTCCACTTTAAGACGCGAGGACTTCAACTCCCAGAATTTCTACTTTAAGACAGGTGGACTTCAACTCCCACAATTCCACTTTTAAGACGCCTGGACTTCAACTCCCAGAATCCTACTTTAAGACCCGTGGACTTCAACTCCCAGAATTCCACATTAAGACGCGTGGACTTCAACTCCCAGAATTCCACATTAAGACGGGTGGACTTCAACTCCCAGAATTCATCTTTAAGATGCACTGACTTCAATTTCCACAATTCAAATTTAAGATGCGTGGACGTCAACTCCCACGTGTGCCACATGGAGTGGCTGGAAGAGCTCAACCACAGAAAACGCCCACGGTAGGTCTGGACTCTTTGATGGCCATTCAATCTGGGTCACCTTGTCTAGGGAGCGCATCCCCACAGCTCCTGCCCCTCCCCTCCCCCTCCCGAACCCCACAAAAGCAGCTCCCCCAGAACCCACCAGCCACTTACCCCTGTGGGCTTCTGCTTGTGCCACACATAGGTATCGCGGGACCCCCGCTCGTAGCGGTAGGTGGGAGGGAAGATGATCTCTTCCTCACCTGGAAGAAGAAGAAGAGGCAAGCCAGAGGTCAGAGGTTGTGCCCCCACCCCAAAGCCCACCTGGCCCCAGTTTTATTAGGGGGGGCTTTGAGCAGGGCGAACAGTCTCTTGTGGGAAGGGTAAAGGGGTGGGGGAGTAAGAGAGCAGCAAGGACCCCACAATAATCCTCCTCCTCCTCCCCTTCCTCTTTGCAAGCCCTCCTCCCTTCTAGCACTGATTATGTTCCCTAGTTGGGTCATGAAACGTCTCCAAGAAAACCACCCAGCTCAGAGAGCCCCCAGGAGCTCCCAGTCCTTCCTTCCTTCCTTCCTTCCTTCCTTCCTTCCAACACTGATAATGTTCTCTAGTTGGGTCATGAAATGTCTGCAAGAAAACCACCAGCTCAGACAGCACCAAGGACCCCACAGTCCTTCCTTCCTTCCTTCCTTCCTTCCTTCCTTCCTTCCTTCCTTCCTTCCTTCCTTCCTTCCTTCCTTCCTTCCTTCCTTCCTTCCTTCTAACACTGATAATGTTCTCTAGTTGGGTCATGAAACGTCTGCAAGAAAACCACCCAGCTCAGAGAGCCCCAAGGACCCACTGTTTTCTTCCTCCTCCTCCTCCTCCCCCTCCTCCTCCCTTCTAGCACTGATAATGTTCCCTAGTTGGATCATTAAATGTCTGCAAGAAAACAATGAAGCTCAAAGAGCCCCAAGGACCCACAGTCCTTCCTTCTCCTCCCCCCCCTTCTCGCTTCTAACACTGATGAGGTTCCCTAGTCGGGTCATGAAACGTCTGCAAGAGAACCTCCCAGCTCAGAGAGCGCCCAGGACCCCCACGGCTCAACCCAACCCAGAGATTCTCCTCCGTGGAGGGCCAGGAGGGACCCCTGGGGAAGGGACCTGCTGCTCACTGAATCGCAGGAAGATCTTGTGCTTCTCCTTCTCCAGGTTGAGCTGGTCCACTTTCAGCAGGGGCTCAAACTCCTTGCGGTTGATGTAGTTGAGGATCTCCTAATGGGTGGGGGGGGGAAGGACACCCGGCTTTTAATCCGTGGGTCAAGCTCAAGGTCGCTTCTCCCAGTTTCAGGAATCCAGCCCGCATTCCATACTGTGATACCGGAGCGGCCCTCTGTGCATGCTCAGGCGCATGACCCCCTCCTTGATTCCGGCCCCGGCACTGCTCTCCCCCACCCCACAAGACTGTCCTCACCTGGATGTCCATGTCCAGGCGGTAGTTGAGGTCCCCGAACCAGAAGAGGTGGGTGAAGCGGAGGGAGATGTCGAAGGAGCTCAGCTGCTTGTCCCCCAGCACCAACAGGCGCAGGATGTCCAGGTAATTCTGGTTCCTCCTGGAAGGAAAAACTGGGTGTCAACGCTGCAAATATTGTATATTCTTGCTTCTGACAATATATAGAATTATCTGGTAATTATGGGGTTAATACAGAGCAGAAGGGGGGTTGGGGGTAAAGCCCTGGAAAGAAAGAGGAAGAAAACATTTGACCTTCATACTAATTGGATAATGTGAGATATGAGGGCTAAGTTAGGGAGGGAACATGCTGATAATTGAACTGCTCAGAGGAAGAGAACTTAGATCCTAGCATCCCTCCATTGCGCCTGTGCCGACATTTTGTAACAATAAAAGACTTTTAGGAAAATCAATGCCTGGAAGTTCTTTGGAATGTTTCATTAGCCGGAACCACAACACCGGGAGCTCCTGCAGGCCGGCCTTCACGGGCCCTTGCCCCTTCCTACAGTTACGACCATAACTGACCACATTTCTGTTGCTAAGCAAAACATGGCTGAAGTGAATTTCACCTCGTTTTACGACCTTTTTTCCCATGGTTTTTAAGTGAATCACAGCAGTTGTTAAGCTAGTCCAGGTGTAGGCAACCTTGGCCCCTTCGTGACTCGTGGACTTCAACTCCCAGAATTCCTGAGCCAGCATGGGGGAATTATGGCTCCCCCTTTATGACTCGTGGACTCCAATTCCCAGAATTCCTGAGCCAGCATGGGGGAACTATGGCCCCTTCATGACTTAGGAACTTCAACTTCCAGAATTCCTCATCTACCATGGGGGAAACTTTGGCCCCTCCATGACTCGTGGACTTCAACTCCCGGAATTCCTGAGCAAGCATGGGGGAACTATGGCCCCTTCATGACTCGTGGACTTCAACTCCCAGAATTCCTGAGCCAGCATGAGGGAACTATGGCCCCTTCATGACTCGTGGACTTCAACTCCCAGAATTCCTGAGCCAGCATGGCTCAGCATGGAAACCTCTCTTTCCCCTCAGCATGGCTGGCTCAGGAATTCTGGGAGTTGAAGTCCACGAGTCATAAAAGAGCCACGGTTGCCTACTCCTGAGCTAGCCACACGGTCGTTAAGTGAATCGGGCTCCCCCCACTGACTTTGCTCGTCACCAGGTTGCAAAAGGGGATCCTGTGACCCCCTCCCAGGACACAGCAGCGGTCACAGCCAGCACCCATGCTGTGTTGTGTGAATACACAGCGTTGTGTTTTGATGCAAGGAGGTGACAAGTGCCGGCAGGCTTCCAACCAAGATGGGGAGACTCCGGGTCCATTTTTCGGGTGACTCTTCAGCTGTTTTGAACCCTGCTCAAAGAGGCCTCCAAATTCAACCCCGCCAGTGCTGGGGTTTGGGGTGGGAGAGAAGAGGGGGCTCACCTGGCGGTCTTCTCGTTGCCGGAGGTGAGGTGACAGTTGACGAAGCCAAAGGAGGTGCCATTGAACATGAACGAGACCCCGACGGCCCCTTTGTTGCCTGCGGGACAAATCCGAGAGGATGCGCGTTACTCGTGAGAAAGAGCCAAGCTGCACTGCCCCACGAATTTAATATTGGATTTAATTGGCCTGGCATGTAGATAGATAGATAGATAGATAGATAGATAGATAGATAGATAGATAGATAGATAGATAGATAGATAGATAGATAGATAGATAGATAGATAGATAGATAGATAGATAGATAGATAGATAGATAGACAGATATAGAAGCTAATGATAGATTAGATAGATAGATAGATAGATAGATAGATAGATAGATAGATAGATAGATAGATAGATAGATAGATAGATAGATGGATGGATGGATGGATGGATGGATGGATGGATGGATGGATGGATGGATGGATGGATGGATGGATGGATAGATAGATATGGATGGAGATAGATGATAGACAGATAGAGATAGAAAGATAGATAGACAGACAGACAGACAGACAGATGATGAACAGATAGAGATAGAAGATAATGATAGATAAGATAAGATGATAAGATAAGATGAGATAAGACAGACAGATAGATATAAAGAATATAATTAGATGAGATAGACAGACAGATAGATATGGATGGAGATAGATGACAGACAGATAGAGATAGACAGATAGATAGATAGACAGACAGACAGACAGACAGACAGACAGACAGACAGATAGACAGATAGATATTTGTTTTCTGAGGTTTTCATGGGTGTTTGTATGTAGGTCTTTGGTCATTCGGGTTTTCTCCCGCGTCAAATTGGAAGTGTCTTGGCGGTGTTTTGACGAAGTCTCATTCGTCATCTTCAGGCTGGTATTTTCGGCTTCGTGCTCCTAGAAGTACAAAGCCGAAAACACCAGCCTGAAGATGACGAATGAGACTTCGTCAAAACGCCGCCAAGACACTTCCAATTTGACGCGAGAGAAAACCCGAATGACCAAGACCTACATAGATAAGATAGACAGACAGACAGACAGACAGATAAAGAATATAGATAGATGAGATAGACAGACAGATAGGTGATAGACAGATAGAGATAGAAGATAATGATAAGATAGATGATAGATAGATAGATAGATAGATAGATAGATAGATAGACAGATAGATAGATATGGATGGTGATAGATATAGATAGATTAGATAAATAGAGACAGACAGATTATAGATTGATAGAGGATAGATAATAAATATAGATAGCTAGATATAGACAGACAGACAGACAGGTACACTGATTGATAATTTGTTATCCTGGCTTTATTATTTTCACAAATAATTCAAGGCGGCAAAGATATCCAACACACCCTTCCTCCTCTTATTTTCCCCATAACAACAACCCTGTGAGGTGGGCTGATTTGGGAGACAGGGACCGGCCCAAAGTCACCCGGCTGGCTTTCGTGGCTAAGGCAGGACTAGAATTCATCGTCTCCCAATTTCCAGCCAGGTGCAACCACCAGGCCAAACTGGCTCTCCTGAAGCCGCTCTGCCTGTGGCAGGACCGCGTCTGTCGTGGTCTTGGTGCTCTGTGCCCCCCTCTCACCGTTCCGACAAGGGGGCGCAGCGCGGCCCCTTCCCCCCCCCCCCCCAGACGGCCTGCTCCTTACCCAGAGTGTTGGCGATGCCGGTTTTCACACTGGAGGTGCCCACGTGGCTGATCCGGTTCTCGTGTTCCAGCTTCACCAGGACGGCTATTTTGATGTTCCAGAGGGACTGCATGGCAATCTGGGGGGGGGGGGGGAACGACAACGAGAAGGGGGGGGTGGGCTTTAACTGGGGCGCAGAAGAGACCCCCGCGGGCTGTGCGTGTGAAGCCACAGCTTCCCCTGTCGAGGGCTTTGCTGGCGTTGCCGCGTCTCTGATGGGTCTCCGTCTGCCACTTTAGCCAGACCCCCGTTGAGACCCCCACCCACCCAGAAAAGATGGTGCATGGGCTGTTCCAAGAGCGGGCTTCACCTCCCCCCCCCTCCCCGAGTCCTCTGCCCTGGCAAAACCAGCACCGGGATCAGACAGGCCTTGTTTGTGTAAGCCGTTTTTGTGGCTTTGCAGACTTGCCTCCTGCTCTGCGGGCAAGCAACTCTTAGCTGGTTTTGGAGGAGAAGTACAAATAGTCCTCAATTTACGACTGGTCAGCAAAATTACGACAAAAGGGGACGTATGGGTGCCCTCGGCAACACAGCTGCCTTTTTATAGTACTTAGGAGTGTTTCAGGGCCACGCGACCTTGTTTTACAACCGTTTTGTGGAAGATCAGCCCTTCGGAGCCATGGGTTTGACGGCTTTAATCTGCTTAATGGTCCTCGCACATCTGACTGTTTGCTTAATGCAGGGGTTCTCAACCTTGGCAACTTTAAGACTTGTGGACTTCAACTCCCAGAATTCCTCAGCCAGCTTTGCTGGCTGAGGAATTCTGGGAGTTGAAGTCCACAAGTCTTAAAGTTGCCAAGGTTGAGAACCCCTGCCCTTAATGAATGTTGTAAAAAATCCAAGCTGGTCGTGTGGCTGACCCATTTTATGACTTATGACTGTAAGGGACAGGTCCTATTACAGTCATAACTTGAGGACCACCCCCAAAAGAAATAAAAGAACCAAATGCTCCAAGCAGCTGAGACCCCGGAACTCAAGCAGGTCGCCTTAATAATCTCCTTTGACCTTTGCAGGACAAGTTAGGTTTAAAGCAGGTCAGTCTGACCTGGTCAACTTTAAGACCGGTGGACTTCAACTCCCAGAATTCCCCAGCTAGCAGGATCCATTAAAGGGGATGCCGGCTGCCAAGCGGCCACATTTTCATCACGGGACCATGGAGATGCTGTGACGGTCATTAAGGGCGAGGACGTGTTATAAGTCACTTTTTCCCAGTGCTGTTGCAATCCCAAAGGTGCTCATTCCACGAGGCAACTGGACTTTCTTTGTTTTTTTTCTTTGAAGACGTTTCGCTTCTCATCCAGGAAGCTTCTTCAGGTTCTGACTGGATGGTGGGGAATGGAAGGATTTATACTCCTGGCAGACAGCTTTCCTTCTTTTAGAGCAGTGGTTCTCAACCTGTGGGTCGGGACCCCATTTGGGGTCAAACGACCATTTCACGGGGGTCGCCAAACAAGGCTGTCCGCCATTTTTCCCCCCTTTTCTTTGGCCACACCCCTGGCATCCGGTGATGTGTAAGTGGTTGGGGGTCACCACAACATGGGGAACTGTATTATGGGGTCGCGGCATTAGAAAGGTTGAGAACCACTGTTTTAAAGAGTTGTTGAGGCCACCTGGAGGTTTACCTGTGTCCTCAGAGTCACCTGAGTGGTGCAGATGGGCATGGAGCCTCCCATTCCCCACCATCCAGTCAGAACTGAAGAAGCTTCTTGGATGATGATGATGATGATGATGATAATAATAATAATGTTGGAAGGGACCTTGAATGATAAAATTAAACTGCTCTGGGACTTCAGAATTCAAACAGACAAGCACCTGCAACATAACACCCCGGACTTAACAATTGTCGATAAGAAAGACAAAAAAGTCTGGATAGTGGATGTGGCAGTGCCTGGAGATAGCAGAATAGAAGAGAAAGAGCTGAAGAAGATAACAAAATACAAAGACCTACAAATAGAAATAGAAAGACTGTGGCAAAAGCAAACAAGGGTAGTACCAATAGTAATAGGTGCCTTGGGTGCAATCCCAAAACAACTGGAGCACCACTTGAACACCATCGGCATTGACAAATTCGCTATTAGTCAATTGCAAAAGGCGGCCTTATTAGGAACTGCTTCCATTCTGCGACGATATCTGTAATACCATCAAACATCCACATCTGCCTATCCCAGGTCCTGGGTAAGGACTCGATAGGTAGACAAAATGCCAAATCCAGTTTGAACATCTGGCTGACTGTGCGATGATCAATAATAATAAAATTGGAAGGGACCTCGGAGGTCATCTAGTCCAACCCCCTGCTCAGGCAGGAAACCCTATACCATTTCGGACAAATGGCTGTCCAGTCTCTTCTTAAAAACTTCCAATGTTGGAGCATTCACCGCTTCTGGAGGCAGGTTGTTCCACTGGTTAATTGTTCTCACTCAAGTTTCTCCTTAGTTCCAGGTTGTTTCTCTCCTTGATCTGTTTCCATCCGTTGCTTCTTGTCCTGCCTTCTGGTGCTTTGGGGAATAGCTTGACTCCCTCTTCTTTGGGGCAGCCCCTGAGACACTGGAACACTGCTATCATGTCCCCCCTCGTCCTTCTCTTCGTTAAACTAGACATGCCCAATTCCAACAACCGTTCTTTGTATATTTTAGTCTCCAGTCCCCTGATCATCTTTGTTGCTCTTCTCTGCCCTCTTTCTAGAGTCTCAACATCTTTTTTGCATCGTGGTGACCAAAACTGGATGCCATATTTCTAGTGTGGATGAGAAGCGAAACGTCTTCAAAGAGAAACAAGAAAGTCCAGTGGCCTCCTTAAAAAAGCATCTTTGGGATAATTATGACCTGGATGACTGACAAGCGTCAGAGTAGACAGTGCTGTCCTAACTTTGAATGGCCACTAAGCGATTGGTTATAAGTCAAGGACCATCTGTAAATGCCCCCACTGAAGGCAGATTATCATAGACAAACATCCACTAAGCTTCACTCCAGCCTGCGCTGATAATACTGTCGAGCTGGGTGGCGAAACGTCTGCAGGAAAAGGACCCAGGTCAGAGAATGCCAGGACCCCAAAGTCCATCTCTGAAGGACCCACGTTCTCCACCACAGCGGGAACTGTGGCGAGGTGGTGCAGCAGTGAGAGTGCAGTTCTGCAGGCCACTTTTGCTGACTGTGTTCAGCAGGTCAGCGGTTCAAATCTCACTGGCTCAAGGTTGACTCAGCCTTTCATCCTTCTGAGGTAGGTAAAATGAGGACCCAGATTGTTGGGGGCAATGTAAATATATATATATATATATATATATATATATATATATATATATATATATATATATATATATATATATATATATATATATATATATATATATATATATATATATATATATATATATATATATATATATATATATATATATATATATATATATATATATATATATATATATATATATACACACACACACACACACACACACACACACATTGCTTACTGGTGTACGCCGCTTAGAGAGTGCTTGCACTTAAAGCGGTATATAAGTCTCATAAATAAATAAATAAACAAACTTCTACCCCCTCCCCAAATTAACGTTGTCTGGGAAAGACACAAAACGACAACAGCAGTCAAGACAAACTATCACGATTGATGTGCTTTGCTGGGCTAGGAAAGCAGAGATGGTGAGAAGGTCCAGCTGACCCACGGAGAGACCCTCGGGGAGGGGGGGAGAAAGAGGGAGCCGGGACCCCCTCCTGCGCACCCACCAGCCGGTACTCAATCTCCGTGAAGTCCTTGAGGACGCTGCGCAGGAAGTCCACCCACTCCTTGTCCCCCATGGAGTTCTCCTGGGTGCCGAAGACGTAGATGTCGTGGGGGATGGAGACGGTCATCTCGTCCAGGGTCTTGCCCAGCCCCTTCGAGGCAAACCAGGAGGTGATGTTCTTGGAGGGGGGGACGCTGCCTGCAGGGGGGGGGAAGGAGAGGTCAGTGAGGAGGGCCCAGGTGGGACTGAGCCCCAGGACGAACAAGGGAGCTTCCGCACCTCTTTGGGCTGCTAAAATCTGCATTGTGAGCCTTGGCAGAGTTGCTTTGGGTAGTGAGATGGGCAGCATATAAATTTAATAGGAAGGAAGGAAGGAAGGAAGGAAGGAAGGAAGGAAGGAAGGAAGGAAGGAAGGAAGGAAGGAAGGAAGGAAGGAAGGAAGGAAGGAAGGAAGGAAGGAAGGAAGGAAGGATAACAGAATAGCAGTTGGAAGGGACCTTGGAGGTCTTCTAGTCCAGCCCCCCCACTCAGGCAGGAAACCCTATGCCATTTCAGACAAATGGCTGTCCAGTCTCTTCTTAAAAGCCTCCAGTGATGGAGAAGGAAGGAAGGAAGGGACGGAGGGAAGGAGGGAGGGAGGGAGAAAGGAAGGAAGGGAGGGAAGAAGGAAGGAAGAGGGAGGGAGGGAAGAAGGAAGGGAGAGAAAGAGGAAGAGGAAGAGAAAGGAAGGAAGGAGGAAGGGAGAGAAAGGATAGAAAGAAAGAAGGAAAGAAGGAAAGAAGGAAGGAAGGGAGTCAGGGAAGAAGGAAGGAAGAATGGGAGGGAGGGAAGAAGGAAGGAAGGGAGAGAAAGAGAAAGAGGAAGAGGAAGAGAAAGGAAGGAAGAATGGGAGGGAGGGAAGAAGGAAGGAAGGGAGAGAAAGAGAAAGAGGAAGAGGAAGAGAAAGGAAGGAAGAATGGGAGGGAGGGAAGAAGGAAGGAAGGGAGAGAAAGAGAAAGAGAAAGAGGAAGAGGAAGAGAAAGGAAGGAAGGGAGGGAGGGAGGAAGGGAGGGAGAAAGGATAGAAGGAAAGAAGGAAGAAAGGGAGAGAGGGAAGAAGGAAGGAAGAGAAAGAGGAAAAGAAAAGAAGGAAGGAAGGAAGGAAGGAAGGAAGGAAAGAAAGAAAGAAAGAAAGAAAGAAAGAAAGAAAGAAAGATTTCGTGCACCTTTACGCATGGCATTTTCAAGAAGAGACTGGACAGCCACTTACCCAGAATGGTACAGGGTCTCCTTCCTTAAGCACGGGCTGGACTAGAAGACCTCCAAGGTCCCCACCAGCCTCGAGATTCTAGGATTCCTATGGCTAAACCTTTTTTCCCACCCAACCCCTCCTGGACCCCCATTTGAAAAGCCCCCCCCCCCTTAGAGAGAGCACTGCCTCCCCCCAGACCCCAAACTCTTTCCCCGGCTTTCTGTTCTCCAGTGCTAGGAAATCTCCCACCCAGCTGCCCTCCCCCATGTCCCCCAAACTCCAGAAGGCCCCCCTCCTCCCTTCCCCGCCTCCCCCCCAGGCTCACCCATGTTCCAGGTGCCAATGAAGATGGAGATCATATC